>CM061131.1:75133996-75634005 GCA_030789695.1 Scilla litardierei
TAGAACGGGAATGGTGTACCGGATTCTTAGAGAGACATATTGCACTTTGGTTGTCCACCATGATAGGGCAAGTATCACAGTTTATACCAAAGTCTTTAAGAGTGTGTCTCATCCAAAGAACCTGAGCACACGCGGCACCGGCGGCAATATATTCCGCCTCGGTGGTTGAAAGTGATACGGAATTCTGCTTCTTGGAAAACCAAGAGACAAGAGAATTTCCTATAAAATGGCAAGTGTCACTAGTACTTTTCCTGTCGGATTTGCATCCCGCATAATCTGCGTCACTATAAGAGATTAACTCATATATGCTAGATCTTGGATAAAGTAATCCAAAATCAAGTGTGTAACTTAAATAACGGAAAATACATTTTACCGCTACTAAGTGAGAATCCTTAGGTTGAGACTGATAACGAGCACATACACATACGGCAAACATAATATCGGGCCTACTTGCGGTAAGATATAGTAAACTACCTATCATACCTCGATATAGACGAATGTCTACATCTTTACCGCCCGCATCCTTATCAAGATGTGTAGTCGTGCTCATTGGAGTCTTCTTCCCGGAGGCATTCTCCATTCCAAATCGCTTTAGCAACTCCACCGTGTACTTCGTTTGGTGGATGAAGATTGCATCGTTCATTTGGCGAATTTGGAGACCTAAGAAATATTTGAGCTCACCCATGTGGCTCATCTCAAATTGATCCTTCATCACATTAGAAAACTCTTCGCAAAGAGTGAAGTTAGTAGCACCGAAAATGATATCATCAACATAAATTTGAACTAAAATTATATCATTATTCGAATACTTAACAAATAATGTGGAATCAACTTCACCCATTTTAAAACCTAAATCCAAAAGAAAATTCTTTAAACGGTCATACCAAGCTCGAGGAGCTTGTCTCAAACCGTAAAGTGCTTTCTTAAGTTTGAAAATATGGTTTGGGAATTTTTCATTTATAAAACCCGGAGGTTGAGAAACATAAACTTCCTCAACGACATCTCCGTTTAAAAACGCACTTTTAACATCCATTTGAAAGAGTTTAAAATCTTTATGGCATGCAAAAGATAACAATAATCTAATTGATTCTAATCTAGCTACCGGAGCAAAGGATTCTTCGAAATCAATACCGTCCTCTTGTCGATAGCCTTGAGCTACTAACCGAGCTTTGTTCCGGACGACGATTTGGTTTTCGTCGGTCTTGTTCTTGAAAATCCACTTCGTTCCTATAACGGTGTGGTTCTTCGATGGCAATGGAACAAGCTCCCAAACTTCATTTCTTTCGAATTGAATGAGTTCCTCTTCCATGGCAATGATCCAAGCACCATCTTCGCACGCTTCATTAATATTCTTTGGCTCAATCGAGGAGGCAAAGGCACAATGAGCGAAGTAGTTGACTTGAGATCTCGTCTTGACACTATCAAGGATATTGCCAATGACTTGCTCATGAGGATGGTCACGAACGGTATGAAGCCGTTTGGGAATTCCCTGATCACTAGGAACATTCTCAAAAACTTCATTAGTAGGGTTAGTATCAATAGAATCAATAGAATTAGAATTACCAATTGAATCACATAAGACATCCATGGAGTTATCATCATTAGTAATTCTAGTCGGGACAAAACCTTCATTAAATGAAACATGAAGAGATTCCTCGATCGTTGAGGTTCATTTGTTGTATATCCGGTAGGCTTTGCCACGAGAGGAATATCCAACAAAAATCCCCTCATCGGATCTTGGATCGAATTTGTCTAAACTACCATACGTGTTTTTAATAAAACATTTTGAACCGAAAACACGAAAATGTTTAACTTGAGGCAACCTACCAAACAACAATTCATAACAAGTTTGTTTAGTACCGGGCCTCAAAAGTATCCTATTAAACACATAGCAAGCGGTATGTACCGCTTCCGCCCAAAATTGATGGCCAAGTTGGCTATCATCAAGCATAGTGCGAGCACATTCCACTAGCGTCCTATTCTTTCTCTCAACAACACCATTTTGAGGAGGTGCACGAGGGAATGAAAAGGTGTGTGTAATACCAACATCATCACAAAAAGTTGAGAAAGACTCATTCTCAAATTCCCCTCCATGATCACCACGAATAGTGACAATGGTGGTTCCAATGAGATTTTGTACTTTCTTAACAAAAATTGTGAAGTTTTCAAAAGCATCATTTTTATTACTTAAGGAAAATACCCAATTAAATCTAGAAAAGTCATCAACGATGACAAGTCCATAACATGCATTTCATAATGAAGCAACTCTAGTTGGCCCAAATAAATCTAGATGTAATAGCTCTAGTGGCCGCTTAGAAGAAATGCTTTTCTTAGGTTTAAAAGACGATTTTGGAAGCTTGCTGATCGGTCCATATTTTACACCTTTTTTCTGCATATTTGCATGCCATTTCGGTTGCTCATATTGCGATTTTCACGATTATTCGATGATATTGTGTTACTTTTCACTATTTCTTGTTTTTGTCGGATTTCAGGAAATATGAGCAATTGGGAGCAAAAATGAGCTTAAAGGACTTGCACACGTAACGGAGCATCGCTCATGAACTTATTGAGGACCTATCAGCGATAAAAGACGAGTGGAAGAAGAAAGAACGTCGTTGGAGCGACGAGGAAGCGAAATGATGAAGATTGGGCATTTTCAGCATGTCACTCGGCCGAGTGAAGGAGTCACTCGGCCGAGCAAAGAAGCCCGCTCGGCCGGCCAGATCGGACACGCAATTACTTGAAGATTAGCGTGCACTCGACCGAGTGACGACATCCCACTCGTCCGAGTATGGAGACACCACTCACCCGAGTGGCACACGAACGACGGCATCCAAAAGACCAGACTTACTGTAATCCGTCAGTCGACTACGAGCTCCGACTCGGCCGAGTACCAAAAGCCCCTCGGCCGAGTGACATTTGTCGCTCGGCCGAGTGATGCCGAGGACACGCAGTGCCCAGATTTTCAGACAGCCTCCCACTCTTTTGAGATCTGCTATCATTCCAGTAATCAAAGTATTTTTCTCATATTTTTTATGGATAGTAGACTTCATGACGATTCCAACGCCACCAAGAACGCACAAATCGGAGGTCGGATGCAATCTGGGGAATTTCTGCAAGTTGATGCTGCAGTGCTGGAATTTCCACTCGGCCGGGTCACATGTTCCACTCGGCCGAGTGCGGCCTGGGCCCAGATTTTAAGTTGCGGTTTGGGCTGTTTTTGGGCACGAATTTGAGGGGTTTTCTCGGGTTATTTGCTAGGGTTTTGGGAGACTATATAAGGGTTTTATAGCCACCATTAGAGGAGGTTCCCACATGTTTTCTTAGGGATTATTTTAGAGGTTAGGCCATGCCCTAGGCCCCCTCTTGGATCTAAAAGCTTGTATTTGGATTGAAGATCTTCATCAAAGCTAAGTATTTTGTTCTTGTTATTTGAATCTTTGTTTTTCTATCTTTTTGTATGCAAGCAATGATTTTTATTGATTCTCATATCGTTATTGCTATGCTTGAGTAGATGTGTTGTTCTAGGGCATGGGGATGAACCATATGGATTTAATTTCAGATTTTTGATGAATGAATTACTAAATTGCTAGAATTGCTAGGTGGTTAGGTTGTGATCGATTCATTACGGATAGCTAGGGATTTCCATCGATTGGGGTTTACAAGAGATTGGATTCTAATCGATGGGAAGGCCTAGATTTTCGATTTAGATTTACGATTGGACTTCTCTAGAATTGGTTTGCAAGAGATTTGGCCAAAGCTAGGATTTTTAATCGTGTTTCTATACCAATATTCGTTTCCAAGAGATTGGACGGATACGAACTATCACAACCTAGATCGTAACTCGAGTTTGCACGAGAGTGGGCTCGAGGGGTGATTGAACGATGATGTCGATCCTAATGCTAGTGGCTTAGGCTAGGGTTTGCAAGAGATTGGGCCCTATCCTAGGTTGCTAAAGACCGGCAATAGCGCGAGAGCGTGAGCTTGGTTCTATATTCAGTTACGACTAGTTCACCTCAACGCAAGTCTAGTAATATTGAGATTCACTATTTACAATGATGCATGGCGATCCGTAGTGTGGATTCCCTAGCCCTAGACACTTTTATTATATTGTATTTGAATCGATATTTGACCGACTTCTTTATCACCGACATCGACATCCACCACCATTTCTATTATATCATTCCATAACCATCTCCACCAATAATACATTCGTAGTCGAGCCAACCTAGGATAGATTGGAGCCAACACCACCTCCTCGTGTTCGATACCCGCTCGACACTTGACCGTGTGCTTGCGGTAAAACTACAATCGTTCTCCGGGTGTATATACTTGCCTCGTTGACACGAGTCACAAAAGCTTTTCTTTTGAAAGACAAGCTTAGGGAAGCCTCTAATAGAATTAAACTTGGAAAGTTTAAATAGTGTTCCAAAGTTCACATGACCAAAACGTCGATGCCATAAGTGTTGTTCACTTGTGTTGGCAATGAGACATTGTTCATGTGATCTCGGAAGATCTAGGATATATATATACTTATGGCGTGTGCTGGAAAAGAATAATTCATTATTATCTTTTCTTAAAATATGGCACATTCCTTTCGCAAAGCTAACTTTGTAACCTTTGTCACAAAGTTGGCTTATTGAAATAAGATTGTGGTTTAATCCTTTAACAATGTAAACATCACTTATTAGTGGTTTAGAAGGATTACCCACTTTTCCAACACCTATGATGGGTCCGCTCTCGTTGCCTCCAAAGACTACCCGGTTTCCATTTGCAATGTGCACCACTCCGGAGAGCAATTGAGCATCACCCGTCATGTGTTTTGAACACCCGCTATCGAGTATCCAATTATTCTTGGAGCCAAATTTGGATTTGTTGCTCCTTTTCTTTTTCTTGAGTACCTAAAGATAGAAAATTTCGTATCATGGTACCCAATGTCATTGGGTCCAAAAGATTAGACCTTTGGAAGCCAAGTCCAATTGGACTTAGACTTTCCCACATAATTATCACTATGCACAACATTCATAAAATAAGCATTCATATAAACTTGTTTTTCGTTCATGCTTGTGTCCTTTGGGCTCCAAATAGTGAAGATTTTGGGAGCCCTAATCCTATTGGGAGCATGCATGCGTTGTTGATTTCTACGTGATGCATGTCGTGGATAGGCATAAGGAACATGATGAAATGGTGCATGATGATACTTGTTCATATGATGATGTGGGTGAACATATGCATGTGGGGGAACGTGAGGGTGTCTCACTTGGTGTGCACGTGCCCGTGGATGTGTAGCATAGAAATCATCAAATGTGTGAGCCGGTGGAGAGGACGTGTGTTCCTACGTGGCATGGTATTTGTGTACATGTAGGCATGACCCTTCTTTGGAGGTCCACCCAAAGTGGGTTTCTTTCCAAATGAGGGTGTGTACGAGGTGGAAGCACCATTGGTAGATGAACTACCAATAGAGTGTTTGCTCCCACTCGTTGAGTCACCGGAAGTTGGCCTAACAAAGGTAGTGGCCGATTTGGATGAACTTCCCATCTTATACCCCAAGCCAATGTGGTGATTGGCAGGAAGTAAGTCATTAGGATTTTATCCAAATGGTCCTTACCCTTATTGAATTTATTAATTCGGCCTAATGTGCACTCATATTTCTCGGTGAGAGAATGCATCGAAGCATCCAAAGTGGATACTTGCAATGTGAGTGCATAAACACGAGATTTGAGATTCTCATTCTCGATACTCAAAGTTGAGTTCTGAGAAGTCAAATCCGCTATCTCATGTTCATCCGATTCCTCAATATGAACATGTTCAAGTTGAGATTTGAGATTTACAATCTCATTTCTTAACTCTTCAACAACGGTGTCGTTGTTGGTGATGATAGGGTTAGGCGAGGTTTGGATGCTAGCTAAATCATCTTTTACTTTAGTATATCTATTTACTAATTTAGTGTATTTAGACCATAATTGCTCATTAGCATTTCTAAGGTCATCCATTGTTACCTCATTGTAACGACTGCTTTTCATGTATCTGGATTTATTATAATATAATATATGTTTTGGTGGATTTTCTCCTCGTGTGTGGTTTTCGTCTCCGTAGCTTTCATTTTCGATCGATTCGTCGTATTTTCTCGTTTCTTCCTTAGGATTGTCGATTTCGAAGTATGTCATTCGTGACGGACTTCATAACGGTCGTATCTTACTATTAGATCAAGCCTAGGAGTCTTAGGAATCGATTCCGGGGCCCCACGCTCCGTATCGGAACTTTTTGTGCTCATTAGCCGGTATAAGAAGGGGCACCGACCGACTAGATGACGATCCAGTCGGTCGGCAATCCTTCTTGGACCGACTAGTTAGCTTTCTAAATTTCTCAGGAGTTATTGTTTATCGTTAGTCGGTCTAAGAACGTTGGTTGACCGACTAGGTTGCAAACTAGTCGGTCGGCAATGCTTCTTTAACCGACTAACACATCATCTTAATTTTAGTTGAGTTACTGTTTACTCTTAGTCGGTCTAAGAACGTTCATCGACCGACTAGATGCTAACCTAGTCGGTCAGTATTTGTTCATGGACCGACTAACTCTAAATCCTATTTTCGTTCAGGAGTTACTGTTTGCACTTAGTCGGTCTGCGTTGGTCGACCGACCGACTAGTTGCCAAACTAGTCGGTCAGTGGTTGCTCTTTGACCGACTAACCAGTGTTGAAACCCTAATTTCTGGGCAGCCGCCAGCCCAACCTATTTATACCCAACCCAAACGATTTCTTCTTCCTCAACACGACCCAAAACCCTAAAATCTTCCCCCTTGAGCCCCCATCTTCCTCCAAGCTTCATTCCTTCATTCCAAGCCCTAGAATCATCATCCAAACCATCCATCCACTCTATCTACCTCTCATCTTCCCCAAAATCTCATCAAATCCATCAAAATCCCCAAATTCCCCAAAACCCTAGTTTCCCCAAACTTCTCCGATCTTTTCCAGATCTGATCCTAGGGTTCCCCGGAGTGTTTCTTCCGCCTCCTCTCGGTAAGAAATCGATCTACCGTTGTTTTCATAACCTATTTATATTTTTATGAAACCCTAATAAAATTTCATGTTGTTTGATGATTGTTCCCCCAAAACAGCGATTTCCCCGTAGATTGGCATCCGTGTGACGAAGTGGTCGTCATCCCCGGTGCTAGGCAAGTGAAACTTGCCACTTAGGGTTTAGGCCATGTTTTAGGCCATTTGCTTGTTGTAGGCGTAAAAGAGGCTAGGCGACGAAATGATACTCGCCTAGGCGCAAATTGGGGAACTAGCTTGACAACGAAGCTAGTTCCGACATTTAGCAGGTTGCACAATTAACATGTCATGTTTACTTTTCATTAACGGTACGCAAATTAAATGTCATGTCATTGCATTCTTTTGGTGATCCCGTGATTGCGTAGCATCGCTACACTACTTGTGTTCCTGGCTCGTGACCAGAAGCGAGCATAATGAGTTGCTAACCCCAACGCTCGATATATTGAATTGTGAACTAAGAAACAAGCTCCCGTGCGGGGCAACCCTGGCTCACTTGCTGGGCTCATGTGCAGGGACCCTGGCTTGTTTACGTGTGGGATGGGGTAAGGGTTAAGCGGCCAGGCAACTGGGGGTCTGTTTGATCAACAACTGCAGTTGTAAGGCGTAAACTCTGGGGTAGGGTAGTGTTTAGTGCCGATCGGTGTGAATGATGAACCATTCAGCTGAAGGGCGTAAACATCTACAAAACAACGTGAAACGTGAATTGGGTTTAGTGCCGATCGGTGTGAATGATGTACCATTCAGCTGAAGGGCGTAAACACCTACAACAGTGTGAATTGATTGAGATTGATAGTAGCTTGGCTACTCTTGTCTTGTCTTGTCTTGTCCCGATAATTGTTCCCTTGTACAAATTGCCTCGCCATGTTTTAATTGTGCACTCATGTTATAACTGTCATGTCATGCATACTAACTGCTAGGTTGCTAGTTGCCTTACTTTCAGTTTCCTTGCCCAAGTCTTTTAGACTTGCTGACATGTGCCCCTTTACTCTTTTGGGTGACACATGTTAGATCCTGAGCCTGAGTACCCTGTTGAGGACGAGGTGTTTGCTGACGCCGAGCCCGAGCTTGTGTTTGACGGGGAGTACGTGGACACTGGGGACCAGTCCTAGTGCCTTCGTTGTGTTTTACTTTTGTTAGACAGTTGTTTTGTTATCGGTGCGTAGCACCTATACTTTGTTATGTCGTTGCTTTTGTTGGCCTTGTTCTGGGCCTTTAGACTCTTTCTTTTAGCCTGGTGGCTTTTCTGGATGTTGAACTTATTTTCTTGTTGGACAATGTATGAGATGTGAGATTTTATTTCAGCCTCTCCTTGTGTTATTATCGTTATTCTGTTGTGGTTTCAGGGACCTGCTTATGTATTATTGACGCTTATCGGGTTTGGGGCTTCATAGCTCCACTCCCGTGCGGACCTTTTCACGTCTCGCCTCCATTTTAGTGAAGCGGGTCGTGACAGGTTTTGTTGGTGGCCCATGCAGGTCCTTCTGTAACTGCGATTTTTGGAATAACGATAATAATATTAGAGTGTCCAATAAATTAAGTTCGACGTCCGAGTCATAAGCTATGAGTCGAATCTGATTCGTTTTCTGTGTCACTAGATGGCAGGAAGACGTTTCACCCGTGGTGGGGGTAGTGGCGTGACCCCTCATGATGAGGAGCCTGAGCGGGAACCCACCAGCGGTGAGATGATGCGGATGATGCTCCAGATGATGCAAGTGCAGCAGGGCGTGCTTCTGCAAGTCCAGAATGCTCCACTTGCTCGAGTTGCCCGGGCTCTTCCGGATGCCCCTCGCTCTGAGCCAAGAGCGAAGCAATTTCGGGAGCTGGGTCCCGCATATTTTGATGGTTTTGAGGGTCCTCTGGCTGCCGATGAGTGGATTCGGAACATCGAGGACAATCTGAAGATGGCCAAGATCACCCCGGCTGGATGGGTTGATTTGGCGAAGAGGCAACTCAAGGATAATGCTCGGAATTGGTGGGATGCGGAAGAGAAGATGTTGGTGGAGCCGATAGCTTGGGCTACCTTCAAGGCTAGATTTGAGGGTGAGTTCTTCCCGAAAGCTGCCAGGGAGGAGATGCTGCAGCGTTTTATCGATTTGAAGCAAGGGAACTCGTCGGTGGACATGTATCACCAAGAGTTCATGAGGCTGAGTCGGTTTGCACCAAAGATGGTGCAGGACGCTGAGGAGAAGGCTCAGAGGTTCCTGCAGGGGCTTGCTTCGGAGCTCCAGAGTTTTGTGACCTCTTCTGACCGGGAGTCTTATCAGAAGGTTCTGGTCGCTGCCAAGAGGCAGGAGCTGCTCGTGAACCAGAGGAGGGGGTCTGTTGTTGGTGCTGGGAAGAGGCCTGTGGAACAGGCGAGAGATGTGGTTAGACCTGGATTCAGGCCTAATCAGTCTGCTCAGTTTAAGAGGCCAGGAGGGCCTATTCTGAAGACTTGCCATTTCTGCGGCAAGCCTGGCCATATCAAGGATCAGTGTCGGAAGTTTCTGGGCTAGTGTCTGGTTTGTGGTGATGCTTCCCATGTCGCGAAGGATTGTCGGCATGCGGGTCAGCTGCGGAGGGCTCCTGTTGCAGCACAGCCGTTGCAGCAGCGAGCGTCTGTTCCTGCTGGACGTGGAGCAGCTCTTGTTCCGCAGAGGCAGGCTTTTCAGCAGGCTGTTCCGCCGAGGAGGCAGGCTTTTCTGATGACCGCTGCGGAGAGCGAAGCTGTGGATGAGGTTATCGCAGGTAATCCTCAATCTAGCTGTTACTTTCCTAGCTGGTTTTGATTGTTAGATTATGTTGTTTGCTTGAACATGGTTGTTTGGTAGACTAGTGTTTGATTGTTAATTGCTTGATTAGGTGTGGTTTTGGTTTGCACGTTTCCTGCACGAGTCCTCTTTGACTCCGGTGCATCGATGTGCATTATTTCTCGGAGCTTCGTGGAGAGGCATTCCTTGTCGACGTCCCCTCTTCCCAAGAGTTGGAATATCGTTATAGGGAATGGCGTGGTCTCGGTGCATCGTGGTTGCAATTCTTGCTCTTTGGTGGTCTGTGGACATGAGCTTTTTGCTGATTTCATTGTCCATGACATCATCAACTATGATGCAGTTCTTGGGATGGACTGGCTTGCGAGCTTCTATGCTACGATCGACTGTCGGAGAAAGAAGGTGGTGTTCGAGATTCCCGGACATCCAGTATTTGAGTTCAGTCGTGGTAGCAGTTCGCTTGGTCCTGTCAGATTTCGGGCCAGGCCGGTGGAGGCTGTGGCTATGCAGATGGAGCTGGAGTGGCCAGCTGTGGCGCGAGATTTTGGCGACGTCTTCCCCGAGGAGATGTCTGGTTTGCCGCCTGATCGGGCTTTGGAATTTTCTATCGATCTTGTTCCAGGTGCGCAGCCGATTTCGAAGGCGCCATATCATATGGCACCTGCAGAGTTGGAAGAGTTGCGGAAGCAGTTGGATGAGCTTTTGCAGAAGGGTTATATTAATCCTAGCGTGTCTCCGTGGGGAGCACCGGTGTTGCTGGTTAAGAAGAAGGATGGTTCGCGTCGCATGTGCGTGGACTATCGGGAGTTGAATGCGGTGACAATTAAGAATAAATACCCGTTGCCTCGCATCGATGATATTTTTGATCAGCTTGGAGGTTCGAGGGTGTTTTCTAAATTGGATTTGAGGAGTGGTTACCATCAGTTGAAGGTGAAGAAGGGAGATGTTCCGAAGACAGCGTTCAGGACGAAGTATGGACACTATGAGTTCGTGGTTATGCCTTTCGGCGTAACTAACGCGCCCGTAGTTTTCATGAATCTGATGAACCTGATTTTCTACGACTTTTGGATAAGTTTGTCGTTATCTTTATTGACGACATTCTGATCTATTCGAAGTCGGAGGAAGAGCATGCCTCGCACTTAAGGACGGTGTTGAAGATTTTGAGGAAGCATCGGTTGTATGCTAAGTTTTCGAAGTGCGAGTTTTGGCTGGATCGAGTTGCTTTTCTCGGGCATGTGGTGACTGGAGATGGTATTTCAGTGGATCCCGAGAAGATTCGGGCCATCAGGGAGTGGCCTGTTCCGTCGTCTGCGTCTGAGATTCGGAGTTTCCTTGGACTTGCTGGTTATTATCGGCGATTCATTAAGGACTTTTCTCGTATTGCTGAGCCGATGACCAGGTTGACGCGGAAGGATGTTGCTTTTGTTTGGTCGGGTGATTGTGAGAGTGCTTTTGGTATTCTGAAGGAGAGGTTGACGACCGCCCCTATTCTGGTTGTGCCTGATCGCAGCGGTGGATTTGAGATCTTTTGCGATGCTTCTGGCAAGGGTCTCAGTTGTGTGTTGCATCAGCATGGGCATGTTGTGGCGTATGCGTCTCGTCAGCTTAAGGTTCATGAGAAGAAATACCCGACGCATGATTTGGAGTTGGCTGCCGTTGTGTTTGCTCTTAAGATTTGGAGGCACTTCCTGCTGAGTGAGAAAGTGAAGATTTTCACCGATCACAAAAGCTTGAAGTACATTTTCACTCAGAAGGAGCTCAACATGCGACAGCGTCGATGGTTGGAGCTTATGGCGGATTATGAGATTGATTTGCAGTTTCACCCTGGCAAGGTGAATGTGGTTCCGGATGCTTTGAGTAGGCTTCCAGCGGTGATGATTTTGACCTCGCAGTGGAGATTGCAGCAGGATTTTTGCGAGTCTGGTGTGGAGATTGTTCTTCCTGGGGAGGCTTCGTCGTTGATGTGCATGCAGGTACAGTCGACGATCGTGGATCGGATTAAGGCTGGCCAGGCCGAGGATCCGAAGCTGGTGAGGATTCGGGAGCAAGTGGAAGCCGGTCTGCGGACTGACTTTTTGATTCATGAGGATGGCTCACTGAGGTTTGGAGCCAGGTTGTGTGTGCCAGCTGGGGATATCAGAGAGGAGCTGATGGTGGAGGCACACAGTTCGCCGTATTCTGTGCATCCTGGTGGCACCAAGATGTACCAGGATCTTCGTCTGAATTATTGGTGGCATGGCATGAAGAGGAGCGTGGCTCGGAGTGTAGCCAAGTGCTTGGTTTGCCAGCAAGTGAAGGCGGAGCATCAGCGTACGGCCGGGTTGCTACAACCGCTTCCGATCCCGGAGTGGAAATGGCAACACATCACTATGGATTTCGTGACTGGACTACCTTGGAGTCCGAAGCAGAATGACGCGATTTGGGTGATCGTAGATCGATTGACCAAATCTGCGCACTTTATTCCGTTCCGAGTGGGACAGTCCACTGAGGCGCTAGCGAGGAGATATATGGAGGTAAAATTCTTTTACTCTCCGTTTTTATTTCCTTTTCCTAGTTTGGATAGTGATGTAACGTGAATCGTGCAGGAGGTTGTGCGACTTCACGGAGTCCCCGTGAGTATCGTGTCTGACAGAGACACGAGGTTCACATCTCAGTTCTGGCAGAGTTTGCAGAAGAGCTTGGGTACGCGTCTGAGTTTCAGCACGGCGTACCATCCGCAGACGGATGGCCAGTCCGAGAGGACGATTCAGATTTTGGAAGACATGCTGAGGGCGTGCATGTTGGATTTCAAGGGCTCGTGGGAGGACCATCTACATTTGGTGGAGTTCTCTTACAACAACAGCTTCCAGGCGAGTATTGGCATGTCGCCATTCGCCGCTCTTTATGTGAGGAAATGTCGATCGCCATTGAGTTGGGACGACATTGGTGATCGGGAGTTGTTGGGACCTGAGATGATCGTGGAGGCCGTGGATATCGTCAGGAATATTCGGGAGAGGTTGAGAATTGCTCAGGACCATTTTAAGCATTGGGCGGATGCTAAACGTCGTCCTTTGGAGTTTCAGCCGGGCGACCATGTGTTCTTGAAGATTTCCCCGAATCGTGGTGTGATTCGTTTTGGGAAGCATGGGAAGTTGAGCCCGCGATACATTGGACTGTTTGACGTTTTGGAGAGGGTTGGCGAGGTAGCTTATCGCTTGGCCTTGCCGCCATCTTTGGAAGGAGTTCATAATGTTTTCCATGTGTCGCAGCTTCGTCGATACATTAGCGATCCGTCTCATGCGGTAGATTTTTCGGAGATTACCGTTCGCCCCGATATGACGTATGACCAGCATCCAGTGCAGATTCTGGACAGGCGTCAGAAATCGCTTCGGAACAAGATTGTCAATCTTGTGAGGGTGATGTGGCGACACGGCTCACCTGGAGAGTCTACTTGGGAGAATGAGGATGAGATGCGAGAGCGTTTCCCACTTTTGTTTCCGGACTCGTGAGTATTTGGAAATTCCGAGGACGGAATTTTTCTTAAGTTGGGGAGGATGTAACGACTGCTTTTCATGTATCTGGATTTATTATAATATAATATATGTTTTGGTGGATTTTCTCCTCGTGTGTGGTTTTCGTCTCCGTAGCTTTCATTTTCGATCGATTCGTCGTATTTTCTCGTTTCTTCCTTAGTGTTACGCCTATTTGACCGAGACCCAAAAGACACAAGCCCAGGAGCCCGGCTGCAGACCGAGAGCCCATCTGCGCCTTCAAGCCCACTCTACAAAGCCCAATAAGGGGCCCCCTCGGATGTCGATCCGACCCGGCCCCGATAACCCGCTGGTCACTCGCCCACTCCAGCGATAACCGCTCCCCCGATCGCGCGACCACTAAATGGCGATAATGGGGAGGTGCTGGCATGGCGCAGGAGGCGGCGGCGGAAGGGCGGATTGAGGGGACACGATCGAGGGCGGGCGTGGGACGTGGGCCAGAGGCAATCACGCAGGGAGCTCTACAAAAGGGCTAGGGAGACAACGAAGAAAGGGACCGCATCTCAGGTATCTAAAGCTAAGGTACTCCATCAACGACCTAGTTCCTCCTTTCCATCTCCTTCCTCCCCCGCTCGTGCCGTGAGACGCCGTTCAGATCTCCTCACGAGTCGAACCGTCTCCGTCGGGCCTCCTCTTTCAGATCTCTGTCTGACTTAGGCATCGGAGGGGATTTGGCCGGAACCAAGGTCCGGCCCCCTGACGAGCGTTCTCGTCTACGCAGGAGGACGTCCGATCAACGGGCCGAGGCTCCCCCTCGCCCCTCACCGACCGCGAATCCCGCTGGACGAGTGAGGCTTCCCCTCATCGTCCGCCCGCCGAGGCCGAGCACATCCCGTCCGAGGCCGAGCGTCTCATCCAGGGCCGAGGCTTCCCCTCGCCCTTCGCCGACCACGCATCTGGCTGGACGACTGAGGCTACCCCTCGTCGTCCTACCTCCGAGTCCGTGCGCGACCGTCCGAGGCCGAGCGTCTCAACCAGGGCCGAGGCTTCCCCTCGCCCCATCCGCACCGACTCGAAGCTCCCGAGGGACCCAAGCGGGCCCCTTGACCACGTTGACCGGGCTGTCCACGGTCAACGCTTTGTAGTGAGAAAACACTCTGAAACATCTGGCGCCGTCTGTGGGAACGGAAAACTGTCCCACGAAGAAACAAACCACATCTGTGATGACGCGACCTCACTCATCTCAACGAAAGGGGAACGAGGCCCTGGCGCGGGGCGACAGGGCCCGCCATCGTTGGCAAGGATGGGCACGGACCTGGCGCGAGGAGGATCGTAAGCCCTCCCCTTCCCCACCGGCCGGAAGGCCGAGTGCGTCCGTAACAGCGCGCAGCTCGGACGTGGCTTTGGTGGTGTCAGCGGTCATAGACACTACCATGGTACGACGGCTGCTCGTCGACACCGGCAGCTCATGTGACGTCCTCTTCATGTCGACCCTGAAGAAGATGGGGCGGCGGAAAGAAGACTTACGACCTCGCTCGGGTCCCGTGGTTGGATTCACGGGTCACTCCACCCCCATCATCGGCACAATCCACCTCCCGGTAACGCTCGGAGACGCCCCGGACTCAGTGACCCTGGCGGTGGAATTCATCGTATTGGGGATCGGGTCGGAATACAATGGGATCATCGGCCGACCCCTACTCAACGCCGTCGGCGCGGTAGTCTCGACCCTCCATCAGACTATCAAGTTCCGAATGCCGGGGGGGATGGGGCGAGTCGAAGGCGACGCGGGAAGACCGAGTACCTGCTATCAACTGGCGGAGGAAGGTCCCGAGGATCGTCTAGCCGACCGGATGGCCGTGCTTGACTTGAGGAGTGGGCCTAGGCCCGCCCCTGCGGAGGAGCAGGAGCAAATCCCGGTCACAGACATCGAGGGCCGGTTCGTCTCGATCGGGAGAGGGCTGGGCCAAGACCTGAGGGATCGGCTGATCGAATGCCTGGAGGCGAACCTGGACATCTTTGCTTGGTCACCGGAAGACATGCCCGGCGTAGACCCCCAGGTGATCGTCCACCAGATCAACGCCGACCCCAACTTCAAGCTGGTTAGGCAGAAGAAGCGCAACCTGGGCGGCGAGAAGATGAAGTCCGCCTCCGAGGAGGTGGAGCGTCTCCTTGAAGCCGGCTTCATACGAGAGGTCTGGTACCCGGAGTGGCTATCGAACGTGGTGATGGTCAAGAAACCCAACGGGAAGTGGCGAATGTGCGTGGACTTCAGTGACCTCAACAAGGCTTGCCCCAAGGACAGCTACCCCCTGCCGCGCATCGACCACCTGGTGGACAACGCTTCGGGATACGAGATGCTAAGCTTCATGGACGCTTACTCCGGATATAATCAAGTCTAGATGGACCCCCGGGACGAAGAGATGACAGCCTTCACGACGGACCGGGGAACTTACTGCTACAAGAAGATGCCCTTTGGTTTGAAGAACGCGGGGGCCACCTACCAGAGAATGGTCAACAAGGTCTTCAGCTCCCAGATCGGGAGGAACCTAGAAGTCTACGTCGACGACATGTTCGTCAAGTCAAGATGACCGGAAGACCACATCGCCGACTTACGGGAGACCTTCGAGCGGTTGCGGCGGCACCACATTCGGCTCAACCCCGCGAAGTGCACGTTCGGGGTAAGATCTGGCAAATTCTTGGGATTTATGATAACTAACCGTGGCATTGAAGCTAATCCCGACAAGATCGAGGCCATGATCAACATGCGCGAGCCGACGACGATCAAAGAGCTACAGAGGCTGAACGGGCGCATCGCAGCCTTGGGGCGATTCCTTTCAAAATCAGCGGAAAGATCGCTCCCCTTCTTCAAGGTCCTAAGGAAAGCGATCGCGGAACCTCCAGACAATAGGAAGACGATACTTTGGGACGAAGGCTGCTCCAGGGCGTTCGGAGACCTCAAAGAGTATCTCCGCAGCCCCCCTCTCCTATCCAAACCACGGGAAGGGGAGTCGCTAAGCCTTTACCTGGCATGCGCGGAGGAAGCTGTGAGTTCGGTGCTGATCCGGGAGGACGATGGGATGCAATGGCCGGTATATTACACGAGCCAGGTCCTGAAGGGGGCAGAGATGCGATACTCGCCCATGGAGAAACTGGCGTACGCCCTCGTCCTCTCGGCGCGAAGGCTCCGACCCTATTTCCAGGCCCACACCATACTGATCCTGACCGACTCGCAACTGGAGCAGAACCTCAAGAGATTCGATCGAATGGGAAGGATGCTAAACTGGGGAGTGGAACTGAGCGAGTTCGACCTCCGATTCAAACCGCGTACGGCCATCAAAGGGCAGGCCCTGGCTGACTTCATCGCCGAGTGCACAACGGAAGGAAATGGCCCCCGGAGGAAGAAGGCCCGGCGACGGTAATTGCTCAACCCCTGTCCTTTCTTTCGGCTGACCACTTTCAGTCAGGGGATCCAGGGGCATGGATAGTTCATGTGGATGGGTCGGCCACACAGTCAGGGGGCGGGGCCGGGATTGCAATCCGATCTCCGGAAGGAAACGTCGTGGAATACGCGTTGCGGTTCGAGTTCCCAGCCACGAACAACGTGGCGGAGTACGAAGCAGTGATCAACGGCCTGAGGCTGGCCCTGGAGCTCGGGGCCGAGTCCGTCCGCCTCCTCAGCGATTCGAAGCTCATTGTCAACCAGCTCTTGGGGAGTTACGAGGCACGGGAGGAGGCGATGCAGAGATACCTCCCTGTCGCCAGAGCGGCGATGTCCAAGTTCAAGGACGTGGAAGTCTTGCACCTCCCGCGATCAGAAAATGCGCGGGCAGATGCGTTGTCGAAGCTGGCCTCGTCCTCGTCAAAGGAACTGGGCCGCACCATCTACGTGGAGAACCTGCAGTCCCCCAGCACGGAGGAGCACGAGGTGATGGCGATCGACCAAGAACCCACCTGGATGGACCCGATCATCCGGTACCTCACTCATGGAGAGGTACCGACCGATGGGGACGAACGCCGAACCCTGGAGAGAAAGGCGCTCCGATACGTGATCCATGAAGGGGCGCTCTACCGGAGACGCTGGACCAAGACGGACGTCCTCCCCTACCTGAAGTGCATCGGACCGCAGGAAGCTGACTACGTCCTACGGGAGGTTCACGACGGGATCTGCGGGAATCACCACGGGGGCAAGATAGTCGCCCAGAAGATCTTGAGGCAGGGATACTACTGGCCAACCCTGACCCAAGATGCAGCAAGCTACGTCCAAAAATGCCAAGAATGCCAGAGGTACGCCCACCACATCTCAACACCCCCGTCAGAGCTCATTCCTATCGTGAGCCCCATCCCCTTTGCGAAATGGGGGCTCGACATCCTCGGACCATTTAAACCCGGACGAGGGCAGCGGAAGCACCTGATTGTGGTGGTAGACTACTTCACCAAGTGGGTCGAGGCCGAGCCGCTGGCCACCATCACGTGGAAGAAAGCAAAAAGCTGCGTGTGGAATTCCATCATCTCCAGATTCGGAGTGCCACAGGCCATCGTCACGGACAACGGGAAGCAGTTCGACTCTGCAGGGTTTAAAGATTTTTGCGAGGAATGGGGAATCAAGCTTCTCTTCGCCTCGGTAGCGCACCCCCAGACCAACGGAATGGCGGAGGCAGCCAACAAGTGCATCATAGAGCCCCTCCGGAAGAAAGTAAAAGACGCCGAAGGGAGCTGGCCAGAAGAGCTCCCCGGGATACTCTGGTCATACCGGACGACCCACAAGGAGGCCACTGGCGAGACCCCGTTCATGCTCACCTATGGGGCCGAAGCGGTGGTACCGGTCGAGTTGGGCGAAGAATCTCTCCGCCTCAAATACTTTGACGAAGATAGGAACTCGCAGGGTCTGGAGCTCAGTCTGGAGCTCCTCGACGAGCGACGGGAGCAGGCGTTGGCCACCATCATCCACCAGAAGCAGAAGGTGGCCCGATACTACAACGCTCGGGTATGGGGAAGAAGCTTCCACCTCGGGGACCTGGTCCTCCGGAAAGCGGGCTTCAACACTGATACCGCTCGCAAGGGGAAGCTCGCGGCTAGGTGGGAGGGACCCTACAAAGTCGTCGAGGTCCTCAGACCCGCAGCCTACCGACTAGCTGATATGGAGGGGATGACTCTCACTCACACTTGGAATACGGAACATTTACGCAAGTACTTTCAGTAAATGTATCATTTCCTATGAAATAAATTTATTTTGAATTCATTCCTTTCCAGATAAAGCCAAAAGATATACAGGAAGAGGCCGAGGGGCATTCCCCTCCCTCATCCTTCTCCGGGGGCACCGGTGGAGCCACAGGCTGGCGGTCCACTAGGGTCTTTCCCCACACTCTGTTCGGCGTCAGGGTACATCCGGAGAGCCTCGAAGTTGACCCCCGAGAGCGGGAACTTCAGTTGGATCTCGGACTGACACCGGGCGAAGCCCTTCTCGAACGCATTCGACAAGGCGATCTCCACGAAGGAGGTGGCATACTCCATCACGGCATCCTCAGCGATCCGGGCCGGATCCACCTCCTCGAGCCCACGCACCCGGGCCTCTAAGGTCTCGATCTGGCGTTGGTGCTCCGCCCTCTCCTTCTCGATCTCCCGGGACCTCTCGTCAAGTTGAGCAAGGAGGACCCTAGCCTGCTCCTCCGCCGCTTCAAGACGATCGGAGAGCTCCAAGGCTTCGGAGGCAACAGCGGGGACGGGGGTCTGCTCGACTCCCCCAGACGCGTCGACGCCACTCAAGACCTTGGCGACCCGCGCCTCGGCCTCCGACTTTGCAGTCAGAGCCAAGGCCCTCTCCCGGTCCGCATCCTCCAGAGCAGAGGACAACTCGGTTATGCGGGACTGCAAGGATTGGACCCGCACATCCTCTAGCTGATCTGCCTCTCCCTCCTCACCGGGGGTCTCAGGGCCTCGCCCGGCATCGGATTTAACTTTGGGAAGCGCCATGAATTGACGCCTCATTGAGAGACCGACCGAGGACAACTGCACCAAGGCAACGAAGGTAAGACAGCGAAAGCGGCTGGAGGAAGAGAGGACGGGCCGAGACACTTTACCTGTTGGCCAGCCTGAATCACGAAGGTGGCCAAACAGTCACCCCTGACTCCGTCCAACACCACCTGATCGGGAGGGAGACAACTGTTCTCGGCCACTCGAGCGGCGGCTCCACGACTCGAAAACACCGACTCCTTCTCCCCCACAGGGAAGCGTGGATGAAGAAGACCCTCCCCCGACGAAGGGAACTCGCCAGAAGTAGAGCGGAACACGCCAAAATACCGGTCGTAGGCATCGGGGAGAGAGCCGTCCGGGAGAGGTGAAGGGCCGACCCACGGCCATGCGACCTCGACAGGGGCAGGTTGAGGTTGATCAGCAGCCCGTGGGGCATCAACCCCCTCAATTCCCTCACGGATCCTCTTAGAAGGCCCCAGTAAGGGGAGAGAGGGGGACGGCGCCTTCTTCCTTTTGGAGCCGCCTGTCGCGGGCACGACCCGCTGCTTCTTCCGGACCTCCAGCACATGATCCCTTCGGCGCAGATCTGGATCGGGGACCTGCACGTGAGTGCTGGCAGGAGAAGGACCAGGGGGAAATCCACCTGCACACAAAGGAGAAATGAGAGACCAAGCAGAGACCAGGCAGCCTCGAATGGCGAATACCCGGAAGAACTTACCCAAGGGCCACACCGTCTTACGCAAGTTATGGTCACTGAGAAGGACGTCAATCGAGCGCTCCCTCGCAGGAATCGCCAGCATGTCCTTCGCCATCTGCCGCTCGGCGACCGTCGGCTCACCCAGATCGAGGATGACTGCTCCGGCCGCCTCCCACCGAACCGGGAAGGGTACACTCGACGGGAACGTGACAAACACATATTCCCCCTTCCAGCGTTTCAAGGAGCTCGGCAACCCCAACACCAGGGTCATCTTCGAGCGAGAGCTGATGTAAATCCACGCCCCTGATTGGTGGTGGCTCAGCCGGTAGAACAGGGCAAAGAGACGAAGGGAGGGCGCCACTCCCTTCAGCATGCAGACAACAATGAACCCGACGAGGAGCCCGACGGCGTTGGGATAGAATTGACACAGGCACACGTTGTGGGCCTGAAGGAATTCGACGACAAAAGGATGGAGCGGGAAACGAAGCCCGAAGCGGAAACACTTCTCGTATACTCCGACCTCGTTGGAGCCAGGAAGGCAGACCCGCTCGTCAGCCCCGGGGGCACGAGCCGAATAGGGCGGAAGCAGGTAGGCGGAGCGCAGACTTCCGATGGCGGTGGCACAGATCGACGAAGGCCACGCCAAGACCTCTGTGGGCACCCCAGAAAGATCGCCCCCGTGCCGACGGATCGCCGAAGGAAGGCTACCCGCCAGAGCGGCGTCACGCTCCGGACGACCCGAACCCGTAGCAGAGGAAGATGACATGAGGCAGAGCAGAGGAAGAATAGGGATCAGCGCAAAAAAGAAGACGGCGAGATGGCGGCTCACGAACCCCTCGGTTTCTCAACTTAAGACGATCCCGCGAACGGCGAGGATAAGCTTGCCGCAACACGTGGCAACATCAGAGGACCGACGGCGCTTCGGAGCCCGCGCCTTAAAAATATCGAACAGGCCAACTCATGATGACGACTAATAAATGAGTCGGCATCGACTGGCGAGCCTGTCAAATTCGGCAGAGATCACATCGGCCGAGCCGAACCGGCCAAGGCCGACCGACCCGACCGATGGGGGCAATTGTTACGCCTATTTGACCGAGACCCAAAAGACACAAGCCCAGGAGCCCGGCTGCAGACCGAGAGCCCATCTGCGCCTTCAAGCCCACTCTACAAAGCCCAATAAGGGGCCCCCTCGGATGTCGATCCGACCCGGCCCCGATAACCCGCTGGTCACTCGCCCACTCCAGCGATAACCGCTCCCCCGATCGCGCGACCACTAAATGGCGATAATGGGGAGGTGCTGGCATGGCGCAGGAGGCGGCGGCGGAAGGGCGGATTGAGGGGACACGATCGAGGGCGGGCGTGGGACGTGGGCCAAAGGCAATCACGCAGGGAGCTCTACAAAAGGGCTAGGGAGACAACGAAGAAAGGGACCGCATCTCAGGTATCTAAAGCTAAGGTACTCCATCAACGACCTAGTTCCTCCTTTCCATCTCCTTCCTCCCCCGCTCGTGCCGTGAGACGCCGTTCAGATCTCCTCACGAGTCGAACCGTCTCCGTCGGGCCTCCTCTTTCAGATCTCTGTCTGACTTAGGCATCGGAGGGGATTTGGCCGGAACCAAGGTCCGGCCCCCTGACGAGCGTTCTCGTCTACGCAGGAGGACGTCCGATCAACGGGCCGAGGCTCCCCCTCGCCCCTCGCCGACCGCGAATCCCGCTGGACGAGTGAGGCTTCCCCTCATCGTCCGCCCGCCGAGGCCGAGCACATCCCGTCCGAGTCCGAGCGTCTCATCCAGGGCCGAGGCTTCCCCTCGCCCTTCGCCGACCACGCATCTGGCTGGACGACTGAGGCTACCCCTCGTCGTCCTACCTCCGAGTCCGTGCGCGACCGTCCGAGGCCGAGCGTCTCAACCAGGGCCGAGGCTTCCCCTCGCCCCATCCGCACCGACTCGAAGCTCCCGAGGGACCCAAGCGGGCCCCTTGACCACGTTGACCGGGTTGTCCACGGTCAACGCTTTGTAGTGAGAAAACACTCTGAAACACTTAGGATTGTCGATTTCGAAGTATGTCATTCGTGACGGACTTCATAACGGTCGTATCTTACTATTAGATCAAGCCTAGGAGTCTTAGGAATCGATTCCGGGGCCCCACGCTCCGTATCGGAACTTTTTGTGCTCATTAGCCGGTATAAGAAGGGGCACCGACCGACTAGATGACGATCCAGTCGGTCGGCAATCCTTCTTGGACCGACTAGTTAGCTTTCTAAATTTCTCAGGAGTTACTGTTTATCGTTAGTCGGTCTAAGAACGTTGGTTGACTGACTAGGTTGCAAACTAGTCGGTCGGCAATGCTTCTTTAACCGACTAACACATCATCTTAATTTTAGTTGAGTGACTGTTTACTCTTAGTCGGTCTAAGAACGTTCATCGACCGACTAAATGCTAAACTAGTCGGTCAGTATTTGTTCATGGACCGACTAACTCTAAATCCTATTTTCGTTCAGGAGTTACTGTTTGCACTTAGTCGGTCTGCGTTGGTCGACCGACCGACTAGTTGCCAAACTAGTCGGTCAGTGGTTGCTCTTTGACCGACTAACCAGTGTTGAAACCCTAATTTCTGGGCAGCCGCCAGCCCAACCTATTTATACCCAACCCAAACGATTTCTTCTTCCTCAACACGACCCAAAACCCTAAAATCTTCCCCCTTGAGCCCCCATCTTCCTCCAAGCTTCATTCCTTCATTCCAAGCCCTAGAATCATCATCCAAACCATCCATCCACTCTATCTACCTCTCATCTTCCCCAAAATCTCATCAAATCCATCAAAATCCCCAAATTCCCCAAAACCCTAGTTTCCCCAAACTTCTCCAATCTTTTCCAGATCTGATCCTAGGGTTCCCCGGAGTGTTTCTTCCGCCTCCTCTCGGTAAGAAATCGATCTACCGTTGTTTTCATAACCTATTTATATTTTTATGAAACCCTAATAAAATTTCATGTTGTTTGATGATTGTTCCCCCAAAACAGCGATTTCCCCGTAGATTGGCATCCGTGTGACGAAGTGGTCGTCATCCCCGGTGCTAGGCAAGTGAAACTTGCCACTTAGGGTTTAGGCCATGTTTTAGGCCATTTGCTTGTTGTAGGCGTAAAAGAGGCTAGGCGACGAAATGATACTCGCCTAGGCGCAAATTGGAGAACTAGCTTGACAACGAAGCTAGTTCCGACATTTAGCATGTTGCACAATTACCATGTCATGTTTACTTTTCATTAACGGTACGCAAATTAAATGTCATGGCATTGCATTCTTTTGGTGATCCCGTGATTGCGTAGCATCGCTACACTACTTGTGTTCCTGGCTCGTGACCAGAAGCGAGCATAATGAGTTGCTAACCCCAACGCTCGATATATTGAATTGTGAACTAAGAAACAAGCTCCCGTGCGGGGCAACCCTGGCTCACTTGCTGGGCTCATGTGCAGGGACCCTGGCTTGTTTACGTGTGGGATGGGGTAAGGGTTAAGCGGCCAGGCAACTGGGGGTCTGTTTGATCAACAACTGCAGTTGTAAGGCGTAAACTCTGGGGTGGGGTAGTGTTTAGTGCCGATCGGTGTGAATGATGAACCATTCAGCTGAAGGGTGTAAACATCTACAAAACAACGTGAAACGTGAATTGGGTTTAGTGCCGATCGGTGTGAATGATGTACCATTCAGCTGAAGGGCGTAAACACCTACAACAGTGTGAATTGATTGAGATTGATAGTAGCTTGTTTACTCTTGTCTTGTCTTGTCTTGTCCCGATAATTGTTCCCTTGTACAAATTGCCTCGCCATGTTTTAATTGTGCACTCATGTTATAACTGCCATGTCATGCATACCAACTGCTAGGTTGCTAGTTGCCTTACTTTCAGTTTCCTTGCCCAAGTCTTTTAGACTTGCTGACATGTGCCCCTTTACTCTTTTGGGTGACACATGTTAGATCCTGAGCCTGAGTACCCTGTTGAGGAAGAGGTGTTTGCTGACGCCGAGCCCGAGCTTGTGTTTGACGGGGAGTACGTGGACACTGGGGACCAGTCCTAGTGCCTTCGTTGTGTTTTACTTTTGTTAGACAGTTGTTTTGTTATCGGTGCGTAGCACCTATACTTCGTTATGTCGTTGCTTTTGTTGGCCTTGTTTTGGGCCTTTAGACTCTTTCTTTTAGCCTGGTGGCTTTTCTGGATGTTGAACTTATTTTCTTGTTGGACAATGTATGAGATGTGAGATTTTATTTCAGCCTCTCCTTGTGTTATTATCGTTATTCTGTTGTGGTTACAGGGACCTGCTTATGTATTATTGACGCTTATCGGGTTTGGGGCTTCATAGCTCCACTCCCGTGCGGACCTTTTCACGTCTCGCCTCCATTTTAGGGAAGCGGGTCGTGACACTCATCGTCGCCTTCATTGTCGCTATCATCTCCTCTCGTGCCATGAAGCACATGTGTGCTTGCTACACTTGCTCATCGTCCGACTCTCCACTTGAGGAGTCCTCTGAGTCGGTGAATGTCCCGACAAGCCCTTTCTTGTACCCTTTCTTGTACTTCTTGGACTTGTCGAAATTTGGCGCCTTCCACTTCTCCTTGTGTTTATTTTAAGGACAATCCGCTTTCATGTGTCCTGGCTTGTTGCATTTGAAACACAAAGGAGAAGAGGCGTTAGTAGAACTAAACTTCGATTTGTTTTTGAAGTTACCTTTCCGGAAGAATCGGTTGAACTTTTTTTCCATGAGGGCAATAGATTCCAAGTCCAACTCTTCTTCCGATTCTTCATCATCGATAGATGTAGATGTTGATGGAGCGGCCTTGAAAGCAATAGCCTTTTTCTTTGGCTCGTCTTGCTTCATGTAGGACTTCATCTTGTCCTGCAACTTCATCTTGCTATCCTTGCGTACCTCATATGACATTAAGGTACCCATTAGTTGAACAATGGTATATGTTTTCATGTCATTACCTTCCTCGATGGCGAAGGTACGTTTCTCCCAACAAGAAGGAAGTCCATCGATGATCTTCGAGACTTTCTCCTTTTGGGTGTAGGTTTTACCAAGAGCCTCCAACTCGTTGGTGATGTCGACGAAGCGAACATAGTACTCCTTCATCTTCTCACCCTGTAGCATATGAAATAATTCGTAATCTTTATTTACAACTACGAGTTTAGAGTCTCTTACCCTACTTTTTCCTTCATGCAAGATGAGGAGGGAGTTCCATATTTGATATGCACTCTTACATGTGCATATCTTATTGAAGTCCTCGGGCTCCAAAGCGTATTGCAAGGCGTTCATTGCCTTGGCATTTCTTACCTCCGCGGCGACCTCCGCGGTAGTCCACTTCTCAAAATCTTCTTCGGCGGGCTCGACATACTCCTTCATCATGGCTCTCCATAGTGAAGCACTCCGGAGGAAAGTTTCCATCCGACATTTCCAGTACCCGTATGTAATGCCCTACCAGCTACTGCACAAGTACTAAAGGGGGGGTGAATAGTACTTTAAAATAATAAGGCGTATTATTCCAAATTAAATTGCACACAACTACCAAGTCAATTTGCGGAAGCTTAAATTGAATGACAACAATGAAATTAACAATGCTAACAAATGAAGTTAATGGGTTCGGATCCACCCAAGTCTCCCCGACTTGTTCCCGGTGATCCTACGTCCCAACCACCCGGATCCCTTCCGGATACTTGAGTTAGAAACCCTAACTCAAGATTTCCACTATGAATATCTTGTGAAAAACCTTCACAAGATCAAATCATACATGCAATGGCAAAGTGAATCCTACAACCCGGGATCACAAACTTCTCTCACAACCGAGAGAGCCAATAAGCAATATAAAAGAGTTTAATATGAAATAAATACTCTTACCACAAAATCCTATACCTTGAGTTTTTCTTACCCAAAAGGTGGAATGAAGGATTTGAGGAAGATGAAGTTACCAAACCCTAGCACCAAGGAAATGAGCAGCAATGGGTGCCTAGGGAAGATTTGGAAACTTGAATCAAGCAATAGCTTGAAGAGCTCACCAAGAACAAGCTTCTCTCTAGATCTAGAAATGAGAGAGAATGGGTTTCTTGTGAGGAAGAGAGCTTTAGATTTGAGGGAGAATAGCTATCTCTTTAGAACTCAATGAATCTCTTAATGGCAGCTCTATTGAAGATAGAAATGACCTAGGTTCATATTTATAGGGTCCCATAAAAACAAGTTAGGTCAATCTCCAACGGAAATAAATCTGTGAGATCTAGTCGGTCAAAGAACACTCACTGACCGACTAGTTCATCAACTAGTCGGTCAGTCACAAAGCATGGACCGACTAAGAGCAGATCTGAGAAGAGATAGAATTTCAGACCTAGAAAACTAATCGGTCCAAGAACACTGTCTGACCGACTAGTTTCACAACTAGTCGGTCATCCAATGAACGTAGACCGACTAAGAGGCAAAACAACATAGTCTGAAGGCAAGTTGACTTAGTCGGTCCAAGAACAAAAGTTGACCGACTAGATTGTCAACTAGTCGGTCATCAAACGTTCTTAGACCGACTAACGGTAAACAGTAGCTTAGGAGAATTTTAGAGTGAACAGGCAGTCTCAACTAGTCGGTCGAAGAAGCATCACTGACCGACTAGTTCACAAACTAGTCGGTCGGTGAGTCAACATAGACCGACTAACTGTAAACAGTAAAGATCTAAGAATTAACTGACTGAAACTAGTCGGTCCAAGAACAGTGGCCGACCGACTAGATCACCATCTAGTCGGTCAGTACTTGTTCTTGTACCAACTAACATGCACAACAAAGTCCGAATCGAAGCGCGACGCTTCGAGGAAGTTAGAGTGAACTTGTGCAAGAATCCTAGAGCTACGAAATGAGCGTAATGAAGATAGAAACGTAAGATATACTCAAGGCTTAACATTCTATCAATCGAAACTAAAAGACTATAAATAAAACCTTAATAAACGGTCTTTGAGAGCTTCGATTGAATCTTCATTACTTCCAAAGCGTCGCAAGAGCTTCAACGAAGCTTTAGGCTTGAATACGAGCTTTTGGAAGTGTTGAGATGTCGCTTTGAATATTCTCGTGAAATTGGCGACGATCTCCAATACTGCGCTCACAAATTGTTAGTTCATGAAGTATTTATGTTTGCTCATCATCCAAAACCAAATCCGGGGAGTCCAATATTCAACATTCTCCCCCTTTTTGGTGATGACAAACCAACATAAATAATAATCAAAGATAATAATTCAAATGTAAAATACTTACTCCCCCTGCATTGATGACACGTTAATTCCAAAATGAATATAAATGAATTGCATCAAGCAGACGAGTAAGATAAATAAAGTGAATTGATTTTTGAAATATCGGATTTTGAAAATCCTTATATGTATCTTAACTCCCCCTGAATCTAGCATATCAAACTAGATTCTTGGAAATTGAGTTAAATTTTCATTTGCGCTATTTATTATCATTATCTCTCCCCCTTTGGCATTATCCCAAAAATGGGGGGCATACAACAACAACAAGTAGGAAATGTAAAATCCAACATCGGGAGTCGTAGACAAAGGCAATGGACCAACTTGACACCAAGGGAAAAATTGTGGAAATCAAAACAAGGTGTGCCAAATTTTCCATTATCAAAAAAAAATCAAAATCATCAAAAAAACACCAAATCATTATTCATTTCTTGAATAAAGAAACATACTCTTCAATATTCAATATTCTTGGTTAATTTTGTGCATGGAAAACAATTCTATAAAATTACAGAATTTAAATCCATTTAACCAACTTTTTATGCGTCGATTCGATATCACATTTCAAATATATTCAACGAATATTAAAATTTGCACGACGAATAAAAGATAAAGTGAACGATGATGAACATATATATATATATAGACAACATGAGTACATCCAAAAAATATCACATCGAATATATGAGATACATCATATCAAGCGCTACATATCATCAAAAAGAAATACATCATCATCATCATTCTCATCAAAATAAATACTACAACAAAAAGTACATCATCATCAACATATCATAAAATCCAACACCGACAACCAGAAAGCACAAAAAAAAATACATCAAAGCATCTCTCAACCCCATCCTAACCCAAGACACTCTCACTAGAATATATCATCCAAAGCGTATATGGAGAGTCCTCGGAACAACGATCACGAGGAGGAGGCTGGATCTGCAGCGTCCGTGGGTCCAGTTGACGGAGTGGACTCGGGCTCTGCAGGGAGAAGAGGTGTCTCAACAGATGGAATCGTCGGGGCAGGAGTCGAGATCTCATCAACAGGCTCAACAGCAGCATGAGTCTCGACAGAAGCAGCAGCAGCAGATACATGAGCAGGCTCGGAAACTGGGTCAGCAGCAGGCTCAGAAGGCTGAAGAGCTGCAGCAGATGGCTCTGGAACACCGGAAGAGGTGGCAACTCCAAGAGCAGAAGTGGAAGTACCAGCAGCAGCAGCAGTGGCCTCATTGCCACGGGCAAAAGAAGTATCAAGCTCGTCAAGCTCCTCATCGTCCATCTCCTCGGCCTCAGACACGGAAGGAGGAAGCTCAACACCCATCTGACGAGCCATACGGCAAACTACCTCCTCGGTACGAGCCAAGCGGGACTCGTGACGAAGAAGTATCCGGACGACATCATCAAGGGTGGCAACGGGAGTAGCAGAGGCACTGGCAGAGGCAGGGACAGATGCTGAAGGTGTCGTCCTCTGAACGTGACGAAGCGCCGCAAGAGATTTCTTGACGGCCGTCGCATTCAGGGGAGGACCAAGGGGACGCTCATCGTCACGAGGCAATGTGACACGAAAATGACGAAACACGAGGGTCAACATGCAAGGAAATGGGATATGACCCGATTTATTGGACTTTCGAATACACTCGAAAGAGTCAATCTTATCGAGTATAATTCGAGCCCAATTAATCGAGCTCCCCATGAAGATCGCATAGATAAGCTTCAAAAATGGCTGGGATGGTAAAGATGAGGAGCCGTACTTGGGAAGCAAGCACGACTTCAGAATCAGATTTAGGACCCATGCATTTGGCTTGAATGATTTAGATGGCACGCCAATCATGGCAGGAGGAATCTGATAGAAAATCTCTGAAAGGATGGTCTGA
This sequence comes from Scilla litardierei, assembly GCA_030789695.1. Classification (NCBI taxonomy): domain Eukaryota; kingdom Viridiplantae; phylum Streptophyta; class Magnoliopsida; order Asparagales; family Asparagaceae; genus Scilla; species Scilla litardierei. The sequence continues at coordinate 75,163,073 of CM061131.1, forward strand.
TCAAGAGAAGAAATATCATCTACCGAGATATCAGAAGGAAGAAGGCCAGACGAGGAGATACCCAAAATCTCTCCTAAGATTTCCGCAGTGAGGACTATAGGAGTCCCCAAAACGGTCGTCTCAACAGAGTGGGTCTGATCGTACTGACCCCGGATCCTATTAGCATAGAAAAGCTTCACTAATCTAGGGTAGGGGTGAGGATTCGCCTTCGGGTCATATCGAAGGTAATCGAGAAGACCCGACGACGACAGAAGATCAGCTAACCCTATGAAGTCGCTAAACTGGACGAAATGCTCCAGAAGCAGCGGGCAATGTTCGATACGGTTATACGCCGCGAGACACAAAGGGTCATCGCGACATAAGGAAATATCGACACCGCCCACCGGCATCGGACCCTTTCCCTTAGGCTTACGGGTAGACGTAGGAGGGTGGGTGCTAGACTCGGGATGAATAGGAGGAGTGGGTTCCCTATGAGTCTCGGTCTCGGGGTTATACTCCGTATCGGAATCGGTAGGAGTATGGAACGAAGATTGAGAAGCAAGAATTTTGGCCTTTGGCTTAGGCTTGGGTTTGGGTTTCGGTTGACCTCTAGGTTGAGCGGTCGTCGTCCTCTTCTTCTTGAGAGGAGGCGAAGACGACGAAGGATGGGTGGTCTTGGCTCTACACTTCGGAGGGGTTGGATGCTCGGGATCCGAAGAGATTGGATCAACGGTCATCGGAGAGGGGCTAGAGGGAGTGATCGGAATGCGTGTTCTTGCCATAGTCGAAGCAAGACACGGGACAAGGAGATCAAACGAAGAAGCCCTAGCCGAAAAAAAAATAGATAAACCCTAAGAACCCTAGAAACCGAGCAAGCCCTAGCTCTAGGAAATGAAATCTAACCCTAGGAGGAGAGGAGATCACCTAGAACGAGGGGCCGACGGAGGAGATCGACGGAGATGGCCGGAAAAATGGCCGAAGATCGATCGGAAGTCGAAGGGTTTTGAGGGGAATCGGGATTTCGAGCTGGAGGAGAAAGAGAATAGACCGATTAGAATGAGAACAGACCGATTAAAATGAGTTTAAGTCGGTCGAGATCGCAAATTACCAAACAGTCCCTGGCACAACTAGTCGGTCACAGTTCAAGCACTGACCGACTAGATCACGATCTAGTCGGTCGGTCAATGAGCTTGAACCGACTAGTTGCAAACAGTGGCTGAATCCAAGAATTACTGACAAGATTTAGTCGGTCTGCGTTCAAGTACTGACAGACTAGATCTCAATCTAGTCGGTCGGTCACAGAACATGAACCGACTAAAGAGACAAAAACTTGAAAATCAAGTTCTCTCCAAAATACGCTTGGACGATAAATCTCAAAACTCTCAATAAACATCTAAACTACCCCATTAATCATCGAAAAACAGAAATTTGACGATTACGCATAAATCGAACGAAAAATCAAGATATCACATAAAATTCCCGAAAAATCCAATAATTCTAGCATGAATGAGATATTGCCAAAAGTAATAGCATGCAAAATTATTGAATGAAACATGAATCCTATATCTCGGATTCACCCATAATCCCCAATTCTCGACGCAACCGCACAAAGGAGTCCTCCTTTAGGGGTTTCGTGAAAATATCGGCGATTTGCTTTTGGGTTTCAACGTACACTAGAATGATGTCCTTTTTAGCAACATGATCATCTAAAAAGTGGTGTCGGACATCTATGTGTTTCGAACGGGAATGATGTACCGGGTTCTTGGAAAGACATATTGCACTTTGGTTGTCAACCATGATAGGGCAAGTATCACAATTTATACCAAAGTCTTTAAGTGTGTGTCTCATCCAAAGAACTTGAGCACACGCGGCACCGGCGGCAATATATTCCGCCTCGGTGGTTGAAAGTGATACGGAATTGTGCTTCTTAGAAAACCAAGAGACAAGAGAATTTCCTATAAAATGGCAAGTGCCACTAGTACTTTTCCTGTCGGATTTGCATCCCGCATAATCAGCGTCACTATATGAGACTAACTCATATGTGCTAGATCTCGGATAAAGTAATCCAAAATCTAATGTGTAACTTAGATAGCGAAAAATACGCTTTACCGCTACTAAGTGAGACTCCTTAGGTTGAGACTGATAACGAGCACATATACATACGGCAAACATAATATCGGGCCTACTTGCGGTAAGATAAAGCAAACTACCTATCATACCTCGATATAGACGAATGTCTACATCCTTACCGCCCGTATCCTTGTCAAGATGCGTAGTCGTGCTCATTGGAGTCTTTTTCCCGGAGGCATTCTCCATTCCAAATCGCTTTAGCAACTCCACCGTGTACTTCGTTTGGTGGATGAAGATTGCATCGTTCATTTGGCGAATTTGGAGACCTAAGAAATATTTGAGTTCGCCCATGTGGCTCATCTCAAATTGTTCCTTCATCACATTAGAAAACTCTTCGCAAAGAGCGAAGTTAGTAGCACCGAAAATGATATCATCAACATAAATTTGAACTAATAAAATATCATTATTCGCATGCTTAATAAAAAGTGTTGAATCGGCTTCGCCCATTTTAAAATTCAAATCCAAAAGAAAATTCTTTAGGCGATCATACCAAGCTCGAGGAGCTTGTCTCAAACCATAAAGAGCTTTCTTTAGTTTTAAAACGTGATTTGGAAATTTTTCATTTACGAAGCCCGGAGGTTGAGAAACGTAAACTTCCTCAACGACATCTCCGTTTAAAAATGCACTTTTAACATCCATTTGAAATAATTTAAAATTCTTATGGCATGCAAAAGACAAAAGTAATCTAATTGATTCTAATTTAGCTACCAGAGCGAAAGATTCTTCGAAATCGATACCTTCCTCTTGACGATAGCCTTGAGCTACTAACCGAGCTTTGTTCCGGACGACGACTTGGTTTTCGTCGGTTTTGTTCTTGAAGATCCACTTTGTCCATATGACGGTGTGGTTCTTCGATGGCAATGGAACAAGCTCCCAAACTTCATTCCTCTCGAATTGAATGAGCTCCTCCTCCATGGCTAAGATCCAAGCGCTATCTTCGCATGCTTCATTAATATTCTTTGGCTCTATCGATGAGGCAAAGGCACAATTTGCGAAGCGGTGAACTTGGGATCTCGTCTTGACACTATCATAGATATTGTCAATGACTTGCTCATGGGGATGGTCACGAACCGAATGAAGCCGTTTGGGAATACCTTGATCACTTGGAACATTCTCAACAACTTCATTAGTTGGGTTAGTCTCAATAGAATCAATAGAATCATTAGACTTAGAATTTTCAAACGAATCACATAAAACATCCATAGAATCATTATCATTTGAAATTCTAGTTGGAACAAATCCTTCATTAAACGAGACATGAAGCGATTCCTCGATCGTTGAGGTTCGTTTGTTGAATATCCGGTAGGCTTTGCTACGCGTAGAATATCCAACAAAAATCCCCTCATCGGATCTCGGATCAAATTTGTCCAAACTACCATATGTGTTCTTAATAAAACATTTCGAACCAAAAACACGAAAATGTTTAACTTGAGGCAACCTACCAAACAACAATTCATAACAAGTTTGTTTAGTGCCGGGCCTCAAAAGTATTCTATTAAACACATAACAAGCGGTGTGTACCGCTTCCGCCCAAAATTGATGGCCAAGTTGGCTATCATCAAGCATAGTGCGAGCACACTCCACTAGCGTCCTATTCTTTCTCTCAACTACACCATTTTGAGGAGGTGCACGAGGGAAAGAGAAGGTGTGAGTAATACCAACTTCATCACAAAATGTCTCAAAAGACTCATTCTCAAATTCACCTCCATGATCACTACGAATAGTGACAATGGTGGTTCCTAAGAGATTTTGTACTTTCTTAACAAAAATTGTGAAGTTTTCAAAAGCTTCATTTTTATTACACAATGAAAATACCCAAGTAAATCTTGAATAGTCATCTACGATGACAAGTCCATACCTTGCATTTCCTAAGGAAGCTACTCTAGTTGGCCCAAATAAATCTAGATGTAATAGCTCTAGTGGCCGTTTAGTAGAGATGCTTTTCTTAGGTTTAAATGAAGATTTAGGAAGCTTGCCGCGTTGACAACAATCACAAAAACTTTTCTTTTCAAAAACAAGCTTCGGAAAACCTTTAATAGAATTCAATTTTGAAAGCTTATATAGTGTTCCAAAGTTCACATGTCCAAAGCGTCGATGCCATAAGTGTTGTTCACTTGTGTTGGCAATGAGACATTGTTCATATGACTTAGGAAGATCCAAAATATAGATGTCTTTACGACGAGTTCCGGAAAATAATAATTTTTCATTATCCTTTCTTAAAATATGACACAATCCTTTCGCAAAGCTAACTTTGTAACATTTGTCACAAAGTTGACTTATTGAAATAAGATTATGATTTAAACCACTAACAAGATAAACGTCACTAATTAATGGTTTAGAAGGGTTACCGACTTTACCAACACCTATGATGGTTCCGCTCTCGTTGCCTCCAAATACGACGCGGTTTCCATTCGCAATGGGAACCACTCCGGAGAGCAAACGAGCGTCACCCGTCATGTGTTTGGAGCACCCGCTATCGAGTATCCAATTCCCTTTGGAGCTAAATTTAAATTTGATGCTCCTTTTCTTTTTCTTTTCCTTGAGTACCTAAAGATAGACACTTTCATATCATGGTACCCAAGGTCATTGGGTCCAAGGGATTAGACCTTTGGAAGCCAAGTCCAAGTGGACTTAGACTTCCCCACATAATTCTTACTATGCACAACATCCGAAAAATAAGCATTCATGTACATTTGTTTTTCGTCCATGCTTGTGTCCTTTGGGCTCCAAATAGTGAAAATTTTGGGAGCCATCATCCTATTGGGTGCATGCATGCTACGTTGATTTCTACGTGATGCATGTTGTGGATAGGCATACGGGACATGATGGAATGGTGCACGAAGAGAATTATTCATATGATGAGGTGGGTGTACATATGCATGTGTGGAAAAACGTGCGTGAGGGTGTCTCACTTGGTGTGCACGTGCCCGGGAATGTGTTGCATAAAAATCATCATAAGTGTGAGACGGTGGAGTAGGACGTGTGTTCCTACGTGGCATGTTATTAGTGTACATGTAGGCATGCCCCTTCTTTGGAGGTCCACCCAAAGTGGGTTTCTTTCCGAAAGAGGGTGTGGACGAGGTGGAAGCACCATTGGTAGATGAACTACCAATAGAGTGTTTGCTCCCACTCGTTGAGGCTTCGGAAGTTGGCCTAACAAAAGTAGTGACCGACTTGGATGAATTTCCCATCATATACCCCAAGCCAATGTGGTGTTTGGCCGGAAGTAAATCTTTTAGGATATTATCCAAATGGCCCTTACCCTTGTTGAATTTGTTGATTCGGCCCAATGTGTCCTCATATTTCTCTTTGAGAGAACGCAAAGAAGTATCCAAAGCGGATATTTGCGATGTGAGCACATAAACACGAGATTTAAGATTCTCGTTCTCAATACTCAAAGTCGAGTTTTGAGAAGTTAAATCCGCTATCTCATGTTCTTCCGCATCCTCAATGCTAACATGTTCAAGTTTAGATTTGAGATTCACAATCTCATTTCTTAACTCTTCAACAACGGTGTCGTTGTTGGTGATGATATTCTTAGGCGATGTTTGAATGCTATCTAGGTCATCTTTTACCTTAGTATATCTATTTACTAACTTAGTGTATTTTGACCAAAGTTGAGAGTTAGCATTTCTAAGATCATCCATCGTTACCTCATCGCTTTCGTCATTACTATCATCGGAAGAGGAGGATCCTTGATCGTTCTCCTCTCTTGCCATGAAGCACATATGTGCTTGCTCCACTTTCTCATCATCCGACTCTCCGCTTGAGGAATCCTCGGAGTCGGTGAATGTTGCTCCGACAAGTCCTTTCTTGTACCCCTTCTTGTATTTCTTGGACTTATCGAATTTTGGCGCCTTCCACTTCTCCTTTTGTTTGTTGAGAGGACACTCCGCTTTCATGTGTCCTGGCTTATTGCACTTGAAACACAAAGGAGAGGAAGAGGCGTTAGAAGAACCAAATTTACCTTTGGTCTTGAAGTTACCTTTCCGGAAGAAACGGTTGAACTTCTTGGCCATGAGTGCCATGGACTCCAAGTCCAACTCGTTTTCCGAGTCTTCATCATCGGAAGATGTGGATGAAGCCGCCTTGAATGCAATCGCCTTTTTCTTAGGCGCATCTAGGTTCAAATATGACTTCATCTTTTCTTGTAGCTTCACCTTGCTATCTTTGCGTACCTCGTATGACATCAAAGTACCCATTAGTTGAACTACGGTATATTTGTTCATGTCATTACCTTCCTCGATGGCGAAGGTACGTTTTTCCCAAGAAGAGGGAAGTCCTTCAATAAGCTTTAAGCACTTCTCCTTTTGAGTGTAGATCTTGCCGAGGGCCTCTAACTCGTTTATTATGTCAACGAAGCGAGCGTAATATTCTTTCATCTTCTCGCCCTGTTGCATGTGAAACATTTCGTAATCTTTGGTTACGACAACGAGTTTAGAGTCTCTTACCCGACTCGTCCCTTCATGTAGTATGAGGAGAGAGTTCCAAATTTGATATGCACTCTTACATGTGCATATCTTATTGAAATCCTCGGGCTCCAATGCGCATTGCAAGGCGTTCATTGCCTTGGCATTGCTTACCTCCGCGGCGACCTCCGCGGTAGTCCATTTCTCAAAATCTTCTTCTTCGGGCTCGTTGTACTCCTTCATTGTAGTCCTCCATAAAGATGCACTTCGGAGGAAGGTTTCCATCCGACATTTCCAGTACCCGTAGTTGGTACCGTTGAAGAATGGAGGCCTTGTAGAGGAATGTCCTTCCATCACCGATGACGCTCCTTCACGGTTCCTGAAGGTGTCGTAGTTGGAAGGTGGAGGCACGGTCTTGTTGTCGTTGGCAGACATAGCTGAGTATCTGGCTCTGATACCAAATGTAATGCCCTACCAGCTACTGCACAAGTACTAGAGGGGGGGTGAATAGTACTTTAAAATAATAAGGCGTATTATTCCAAATTAAATTGCACACAACTACCAAGTCAATTTGCGGAAGCTTAAATTGAATGACAACAATGAAATTAACAATGCTAACAAATGAAGTTAATGGGTTCGGATCCACCCAAGTCTCCCCGACTTGTTCCCGGTGATCCTACGTCCCAACCACCCGGATCCCTTCCGGATACTTGAGTTAGAAACCCTAACTCAAGATTTCCACTATGAATATCTTGTGAAAAACCTTCACAAGATCAAATCATACATGCAATGGCAAAGTGAATCCCACAACCCGGGATCACAAACTTCTCTCACAACCGAGAGAGCCAATAAGCAATATAAAAGAGTTTAATATGAAATAAATACTCTTACCACAAAATCCTATACCTTGAGTTTTTCTTACCCAAAAGGTGGAATGAAGGATTTGAGGAAGATGAAGTTACCAAACCCTAGCACCAAGGAAATGAGCAGCAATGGGTGCCTAGGGAAGATTTGGAAACTTGAATCAAGCAATAGCTTGAAGAGCTCACCAAGAACAAGCTTCTCTCTAGATCTAGAAATGAGAGAGAATGGGTTTCTTGTGAGGAAGAGAGCTTTAGATTTGAGGGAGAATAGCTATCTCTTTAGAACTCAATGAATCTCTTAATGGCAGCTCTATTGAAGATAGAAATGACCTAGGTTCGTATTTATAGGGTCCCATAAAAACAAGTTAGGTCAATCTCCAACGGAAAGAAATCTGTGAGATCTAGTCGGTCAAAGAACACTCACTGACCGACTAGTTCATCAACTAGTCGGTCAGTCACAAAGCATGGACCGACTAAGAGCAGATCTGAGAAGAGATAGAATTTCAGACCTAGAAAACTAATCGGTCCAAGAACACTGTCTGACCGACTAGTTTCACAACTAGTCGGTCATCCAATGAACGTAGACCGACTAAGAGGCAAAACAACATAGTCTGAAGGCAAGTTGACTTAGTCGGTCCAAGAACAAAAGTTGACCGACTAGATTGTCAACTAGTCGGTCATCAAACGTTCTTAGACCGACTAACGGTAAACAGTAGCTTAGGAGAATTTTAGAGTGAACAGGCAGTCTCAACTAGTCGGTCGAAGAAGCATCACTGACCGACTAGTTCACAAACTAGTCGGTCGGTGAGTCAACATAGACCGACTAACTGTAAACAGTAAAGAGCTAAGAATTAACTGACTGAAACTAGTCGGTCCAAGAACAGTGGCCGACCGACTAGATCACCATCTAGTCGGTCAGTACTTGTTCTTGTACCAACTAACATGCACAACAAAGTCCGAATCGAAGCGCGACGCTTCGAGGAAGTTAGAGTGAACTTGTGCAAGAATCCTAGAGCTACGAAATGAGCGTAATGAAGATAGAAACGTAAGATATACTCAAGGCTTAACATTCTATCAATCGAAACTAAAAGACTATAAATAAAACCTTAATAAACGGTCTTTGAGAGCTTCGATTGAATCTTCATTACTTCCAAAGCGTCGCAAGAGCTTCAACGAAGCTTTAGGCTTGAATACGAGCTTTTGGAAGTGTTGAGATGTCGCTTTGAATATTCTCGTGAAATTGGCGACGATCTCCAATACTGCGCTCACAAATTGTTAGTTCATGAAGTATTTATGTTTGCTCATCATCCAAAACCAAATCCGGGGAGTCCAATATTCAACACCGTAGTTGGTACCGTTGAAGAAGGGAGGCCTCGTTGAGCAGTGTCCTTCCATCACCGAAAAAGCTCCTTCACGGTTCCTGAAGGTGCTGTAATCTGAAGGTGGACGAACGGTCTTGTTGTCGTTGGCAGACATAGCTATAGACTTGGCTCTGATACCAAATGTAATGCCCTACGTAGCTACTGCACAAGTACTAGAGGGGGGTGAATAGTACTTTAAAATAATTAAGAGGATAATTCCTAATTATCTTGTAAACTCTACCAATCAATGCGGAAATGCGGAAATGTAAATATAGACAACAAAGAAGACAATCACAAACAAGCAATTTAACGGGTTCGGATCCACCCAAGTCTCCCCGACTTGTTTCCGGTGATCCTACGTCCCAAACACCCGGATCCCCTCCGGATACTTGAGTTAGAAACTTCTAACTCAAATTTGCACTATGAAATACTTGTAGAAAACCTCTACAAAGTCAAATCATACACAAATGAAATTGTGACTCCCACAACCCGGGATCACAAACAAACTCTCACAACCGAGAGTAAAACACTTACAATATGAAAGTAAATGAAATATGAAATTGCTTACCGACAAAATCCTATGCCTTGAGTATAACTTACGATTTAGGGTAAAATGGATTTTGGGGAAGATGAAGGGGCACCAAACCCTAGCTCCAAGTAGATGACCAGCAATGGAGTCCTAGGTGGATGTTGGTGGCCTAGAATCAAGCACTTGGCTTGGAAGGCTCACAATCAATGAATCTCTCTTTTGAAATAAGAGTGAGGGATAGATTCAAGATGAGAAATGAATGAGCTTTGAATGAGATTGAATGCTTCTCTTTTGATCTCTAAAGTTCACTTAATATCAGCCTTGAGTGCAATGAATGCAGCACTCCAAGTATATATAGGATAGAGGAAAGAGAGAGCAAAAATCGTGGCATTTAATGCTCCAACGGCTCTATTCTGAAGCAAACTAGTCGGTCAAAGAAGGATCACTGACCGACTAGTTCATCAACTAGTCGGTCGGTGAAACAACATGAACCGACTAAGAGGTGAACAGTGAATAGATGAAAGTTCAGACTTAAGGAACTAGTCGGTCCAAGAAGACTTGCCAACCGACTAGTTTCACAACTAGTCGGTCGGTGAGTGTTCATAGACCGACTAAGAGATAAAATATACTAGTCTGAATACAAATTGATTTAGTCGGTCCAAGAACACATGTTGACCGACTAGTTCATCAACTAGTCGGTCGCCAAATGTACATAGACCGACTAACGATAAACAGTAACTTGGCATGTACAGGGAAAGCTCAACTAGTCGGTCTAAGAAGGATCACTGACCGACTAGTTCATCAACTAGTCGGTCGGTGAGTCAACGTAGACCGACTAACTGTAAGCAGTAAAGAGCTTAGAATTGAGAAGGCAAACTAGTCGGTCCAAGAAGCTTTGCAGACCGACTTAATCACCATCTAGTCGGTTGGTTCTTCTCTTGAACCAACTAACATGCACAAGAAGTCGTGAATCGAAGCGCGAAGCTTCGGGAAAGTTCGTATGGACTTCTACTAAGATCCTAGCTCTAAGATATGAGCGTTATGAAGATTAAAACGTAAGTCCTACTCAAGGCTTAACATTCTACGAAAAGACGCTAGAAGACATTAAATAAACTTGACGAACCGTCTTCGAAAGCTTCGATCCGAATCTTCATGACTTCAATAATGGTCCTTGAGCTTCAACGAAGCTTCAAGCACAAGATCACGCGTATTGAGAAGTTTTGAGACGTCACTTTGGATGTTCATAGAAATTTGGCGACGATCTCTATAACTGCGCTCATAAAGAGTTAGTTCACGATATATTTATGTTTGTTCATCATCTAAAACCAAATCCGGGGAGTCCAATACTCAACATACCGCGTCGAGCAGCAGCGCCTGCTGCCGCCTGGGGGTGGCAGCGGCGACAGCTGCTCCAGGTGGCAGCGCTGGCTGACTGCCGCCGGGGGCGGCAGCGGCAGGATGTTGCTTCTGGCGGCGTGGAGATCGCAATGGAGGGGGGGTTTCGTGCGTTCGTGGCTTCTGGCCGCGTAGCGACGAAAAATCCCATCTAGGGTTTCAAGATTTGGGGAAGAAGATCATAAAAATAGGATTTTTATTTAAAAAGAACTATTTTTAGTCTTCAAAACAACGTTTTTCATCGTAAAAATTTGATTTTTGTTGATAAAAACGTCGAGTTATCATTGAAAAAAATTAATTTAGCATGCAGATCTCAGTTAAAACTCCGATCTATATTAATCAAAAATAGATTTAAGCATGTAGATCGAATCGTATGCGCATAAACGCTTAGATCTAGGGAAAAAATTACCTCTAGATCCTACCCGCTGGATCTAGCGACGTTCGGTGAAGGAAGCCCGTTCGCATCGCGTTCGTCTGTCGGCAGGGGTTCGGCTCAGCCTCGAGCGTGCTGATAACGTGTTGTAAACTTGACGGCTACGGAACCCCGTAGCCCTGTATTTATAGTAATATTGTTACATAATGAGTGGATACCCAATACACAGATGTGCCTCCAAAAGCCCGTTTATAACAGTTTAACTAATTTAATGATAATAAAAAATGGGCTAAAATAAACGGAAATTTGGACCCCCAATGGGCCCGGTCCATCCTAACTTTCGGTTGAAGTCCGGTTCACTTAATTTCGGATCCGAACCGATCCGAACCCGACACGGACCTTGAAGTAGCTGACCTGCAGTATATATTAACGCAATACTAACCCTAACCTCTCCCTCAACTTCACAGCGGCCGCCATTTATCTCGCACGAATCCTCAGGTACTCTATGTTCACTTTTTCCATTTGATTTATGCATTAGCGTTTTTAATCTCTTTCCCTAGTTCGTGTTTCCGCTTTTGATTCATCATTTGTAGTTTGGTTATCTAGGATTTTTGGTTTGAAATGATCCATGCTTTTGTACGGTTATATATGATTTTTTTGAACTTTTATATTTAGGGTCTTAAGATGATTCATTGAAATGTTCTTTGTTGAATTAACAATATTTTAACCATTAATTTACCCCTTTTTTGAAATCTAATACGTAGGAATAATGGCTTCAGTACCTGGCGATCTCATCTGGGAGATTGTAAAGAAAAACAATGCCTTTTTAATGAAGCAGTTTGGGAACAGCACCGCAAAGGTTCAGTTCAGCAAGGAGAAGAACAATCTCTACAATGTCAACTCCTTCAAGCACTCCGGTATACAGAAGCTGTAATTTTTTTATTTTTCTTATGGGAATTATTATGAAATGAACGTGAGTTTCTGACTAAAAACGAATACTTCTAGGTTTGGCTAACAAGAAGACTGTTAGCATCCAGCCGGCAGGCGAGGGTCTCTCAGTTGTCCTTGCGACAACGAAGACCAGGAAGCAGCGGAAGCCTGCGAACATTTACCACAGATCAGTAATGAAGAAGGAATTCCGCAGGATGGCGAGGGCCGTTGTTAATCAGGTACTAGCATCGTTTCTGGTGAATAACACTTGAACATCTTGTTAAAATGGCTGAGAGTTGTGTGTGGTTCTTGGTGGGTTGTGAAATTTGTATGCTATCAGGGTTTATCATTTGTAAGTTAAATGTTGTCCTAGGTGATTTATTTTTTCATGGTCTCTAAAAGCTCCCTGTTATCCCTAGAGCACTCCTAGTGGAAGGCTGAATGGGAGCTGAATGAGGGGCTTATCCTAGGTAGAGGGGGGTTTGCAAAAAGGTGGAGAGAGAGGGCAGCTGATTCAGCTCGTGTGTTATTTTTTTTCAAAATATGTCGGGATTAGACGTCTCGTTGTTACACACCAGATGGCTGATTCTGGCGGGACTTTATTTTAAAAAAACCATGTGAGGACCAGGCATCTGGTGATTAGGCACATCATGGTAGGATATTTTTTCTTCATTGAACATGAACCAGATACATGATGTTGATTTTGCAGACGTCCGATCATGATCAGACGTCTAATTAGTGAACGTTAGACGTCTGGTTGTTACACACCAGACGGTTGATTCTGGCGGGACTTTATTTTTTAAAAAAACCATGTTAGGACCAGACATCTGGTGATTAGGCACATCATGGTAGGATAATTTTTTTCTTCATTGAACATGAACCAGATACATGATGTTGATTTTGCAGACGTCCGATCATGGTCAGACGTCTAATTAGTGAACGTCAGACGTCTCGTCTGATTCAAGAGAAAAATAGCCGTTAAAGAGCCATTGGGACTTGGATTTTTGGGTTATTTCTTGGACTTTGTGCATGTTTTGGTTCAGTATTTTGGCCTTATACTCTTCTGTATAAATGATACTTCCCAAACATTTATTTCACACATCTTCAATCTTAATTTTCCTTTAGTTATCTAATTTATAAAGATATTGGACTGTTCACCATTATTTAGTAACCAATGACGTTGGATATTACTTGGCTGATGGTATCTATCTACTGTATGCTACGTTTGTCTAATCTATTCGTCTACCGCAGTACGCAAAGGTTCAATTGTTTTTTGCTAGACAAGAGTCTACAAGAAAGGATGTAGAGCGTGCATTCGGTATTTTACAGTCAAGATTTGCAATTATTAAAGGTCCAGCTTAAATGTACCAAGTAAATCTACTTGGAAAAATAATACTGGCGTATTATTTTGTATAATATGATTTTGGAGGACGAATGGCATGTTTGCTACACAATATGAGTTGACACAAATGATCAACTTGGAAATGACATTACAAACTGGCAATATTCTTTTGGGGCAACTGCAGAGTTGGTAAGAAATATTCAGAATGGAGGTCTAACTCTTGACAATCAACACTCCGAATTTAAAAATGACTTGATGGATCATATCTAGTCCTTGAAAGTCAATTTAATTTAATTTGTATATCAATCTATGCATGGCAATGTAATTTTACATTAAAAATTTTTAGCTAATATTTCACTTTAATGCATTTTGTATTTCAAGTTGAGCAATACTTATTTATGACTATTGCAATCTATGCCCAAACTGTATGGTTCCAAATTTAAAAATATCAAAATTGATATTTTATGCCTTAATCAGACGTCTGATCCACAAGAATCAGACGTCTGATCATGACTATTGCAATCTATGCCCAAACTGTATGGTTCCAAATTTAAAAATATCAAAATTGATATTTTATGCCTTAATCAGACGTCTGATCCATAAGAATCAGACGTCTGATCATGAACAGACGTTTGTTTCGTAAAGGTCAAACGTCTGATTTCCTAGAAGAAAAAAACTCTAGGCATATCATGTGTCTAGGTGTTGAAATATCAGAAGACGTTTGATATGCGTCTGATATGCCTGGAAACCCATTTGTTTGGTGCACCAATAATAGATAAGACACTTGGTGGGTATTGTCCAGACATCTAATCTATTTTAGATTTGAAAAAAATTTTACGGTTGTATTACCAAACGTCTGGTAATCCAGCCGTTGGAGGCTGATGTGTCAACCATTCAGTCCCTGTTTAAGCCCTCCATTGGGAGAGCACTTGGGTTGAAGCTGATGTGGCACAGCCCCAGCTTCAACCCCTGTTGGGGCCGAATGGTTCAACCCTACATTGGGAATGCTCTTAGGGAGGCCGAAGGACAATGATGTATTGAGAAATGACTTGTGGTATGATTTTAAATTTAGATAATCATTGACTCTAAGCTGAAAAAGTGGTGATGCCAATGCATGTTTATTGATAATAAAGTTTGGAGATTATATATAAAACTAAATAGAACAAAGGGTACATATGGAATACCATGGAAGATGTAGATCAGCGAAGATGTGGATCAGTGCTTCTTCTTTTTCTTTTCTTTTCCTTTTTTTCTTTTTCAAAGCTATCCACCGTTTGCAGGATGGGATGAGATCTTTCCCCGCAATTGCTCTATATGGTGCATCATAATGGGTTATATCCTTTTGAAACCTTATTCATTGATGTTCACTGTTCATCAGTGATCATGTTCACTGTTCATCAGTGATCAATCATAACTCTGAGGAATGGTATTTGAACGTGTTTTCTTCATGTGTGTTCAAACATGATCCTGAGCAGACGATAAACATGCACATAGGAGATGATTGGCTTCCCCCCTTCTCTTTTCATTTTTTGCTTTGGCAAAACTCTGTTTTAATTTCCGTATTTCCACAGATAAATGAGCCTAATCACCCGAACATATGGCACATTTGGCGTTCTGTTTGTGCCTGCATCTGGTGAAAATATGCACTGTTTCTATCTTAGTTTTGGTAGCCTTGTTGTGTGAGTGTTGACATTTATTGGAACTATACCTTGATGTATGAGTTACTAATCTTGTTCACCCTAATTGTTTTACCAGTTAACGAGTTATTATAAACATATGCTATTTGTGCACACACTTGTAGAAAGCTGTGCCACGTTGAAACCATTTCTTTCCCATTTGTATCCCACGCGTGAATTTGCTGTGTGTTGCCGTCTCATGCCCATGCTGGGTGTCACCGACAGTCACACAGTCGATGTATACTAATCAATAACTCCAGTGTTTTGGTGATATTCCGTAAACTTCTACTCATTGATCATGTTTTTAGTTCATCTTATTTTGTGCTTCCTTCATAAATAATAAAAACGGAGGAAACTTGCTTATTATTCTTCAGTGTTTTATGTTTATGGGTTATTTGATTTAATTTCTCCCCTTTTGGTTTTATAAAACCTTTTACAAACTTTGGGGTTGATTTAGGTGAAGTCTCTGTCTGATTCGTTTCGGTATTGCTGAAAATACAAGCTCCTTTGCTTGTGATGAGCTGCTAACATGTAAGAAGGCGCATTTGTTAGTTTGGATCTTCAGTGAAATATTCTCGTTACGCTTGGCTTCTGAGCTCTGTTGTTTGTATAATATGCAGTACTCTTTTTAATGTTTAAGCCTTCTTAGTTCGTTAGCCATACACTAGGAACTTGTCCTCCCAGTTGTGCAATTCCTTTTTTATTATAGGTTACCTATTTGGCAGTAAGAAGGCCCAATTTTCTCAACTATGAGTAGCTGTCGTCTCTTAAATATTTGCAATTCTAAATGATATGTTTTCTTGCCTTTTTAATGCCGTTGAGTATCTACCTTAGCAAACTATAATGATATACTGATTCGTTTCGAGTTTTTTTTGTTAGAGAAAGATCCCGTAGGCTTCCAAAGCTCCCAACCTGGGGAAGAAACCCCACCTTAGTTTGAGAAAGTAGCCCCCATATGTGGGAATTAACAATTAACTCCTTTCCCTGAGTCTCAATGAACCTTCGATTACTTCTGTTATGAAGTTGTTGCACGTTGCGAACCTGAGTCATGTGGTGTATTAAGGCCCTCTCCTTTTTAGTTTGAAAATTTCCATTCTACATTGTTGATCGGGAGACTCGCACCCATGACATCCCACATAAGTAGGATATGTCATGCCATTTGAGCTAAGCTCAGTAGGCATGCATCCTTGCTGTGGTTTTTGTTTTGACGTTCAATTGATAAAATCATTATATTTTTGTTATGATACTTATCATAACCTGTCTCAGACCTTTCAGACGCATACCATAATATCTTCCTTCTCTTCTATTATGTGTGTGACATGGGACGCTATCTTTGGTTTCTTATTCCTTATATGCTATATTCTCATATAATTCTCTATGACCTTCGGTGACATGATCATTTCTGCTGTGTGTAGCTCAGTGTTATTCCATGGTAGTTTGTGAAGTGAAATTCAATTGTCTTAAGCATGGGGAAAATGTGTTCATATCTTGAGAAAGATGAACAAATGCACAGTTATAGATGATGAACGCATAAGCAAATAACCAATACACATTTTTTCTATTACATGGGTGGTTCTTTCTTAATTTACTGTTGCTTTATGGTCAATGAGCTTTTAGGCACCCTCCATGAAAGGGGAGCCCATTAAATAGTCTTTGGTGGCGGCGTGGCTGGCCAATTTACTGCATAACTGCAAACAAACTATTATTTTTATCTGCTCTGTTTGCACTTATATGATGCTGAATAGATCTTTCTAGTCTGCCTACTTCAATTACTGTGATGAGATCTAGGCAAGTTTTTGTTAAAAAATTGATATTATATGCATGTAAGAAATCAAATGAAGTGGTTTTTTGATTTTGTCATAATTAATACGGCTTGCCACCATTACTTAGGTACGGTATTTATTGTTTATTTTGTTTGTGTTTCACATATTGTGTCCCTTGGTTTTATAGAAAGGTAAACAAGTAGGTAAAATTTTCATAGCCTTTTCTACATTGTTTCTGTGTTCAGTTGAAGATTAGAGCACCTATTGGCTGTGATGAGCTGCTAACATGTAAGAAGAATTCTCCAGTGGAGGGGATCTTCAGTGAAATATTCTTGTTACGCTTGGCTTCTGAGCCTTTTCTGTTACCATCTTCGTTGCAGCCTTCGAAGTTCTGTTTTCGGACCTTCAAATTCATATGCACAAAGTATAATTCATCTACACGTAAAGCAGTATAGTTTTTTTTACATTGTTTCTGTGGTCAGTTGAAGATTAGTTCAACTGTTGGCTGTGATGAGCTGCTAACATGTAAGAAGAATTCTCCAGTGGATGGGATCTTCAGTGAAATATTCTTGTTACGCTTGGCTTCTGAGCTTTTTCTGTTGCCATCTTCGATGCAGCCTTCGAAAATCTGTTTTCGAACCTTCAAATTCATATGCACAAAGTATAATTCATCTACACGTAAAGCAGTAAAGTTTTTTTTACATTGTTTCTGTGTTCAGTTGAAGATTAGAGCAACTGTTGGCTGTGATGAGCTGCTAACATGTAAGAAGAATTCTCCGGTGGAGGGGATCTTCAGTGAAATATTCTTGTTACGCTTGGCTTCTGAGCTTTTTTTGTTGCCATTCTCGGTGCAGCATTTGAAAATCTGTTTTCGAAGCTTCTAATTCATATGCACAGAGTATAATTCATCTACACGTAAAGCAGTAAAGTTTTTTTCTTGTGATGCAGTTCATTTGTTTTATGTTTTAAATATTACTTGGCCTGTTAACTGACGGCGATGAAGCAACTATTTCTCCAATCTTTAGGGTTTGTGGGTTAGCTATAATCCAAATGATTCTAATCCAAAGATTCCACTTTTTTTATTGATCATGGGAATCCAAAGGATTAACATATTCATTGGGCATTGGATATATATTTTTGGTTACGCTTAGGTTATGCTTGTTAGCTTTCGTTCCCTCTAATGTGTTATTTCGATGTTATGCATTTCTACTTGGCCCTGCCCAGTTTAGTGACATTTTCTCAAACTGATAATTTGTGATATGGAAAATTTTTAATGAAATTTTAACTTGCAAACCGCATTTCTCAATGTTATTCCATGTATCAATATTTGACATTCGATCATAGTTTAGTCTTATCCTGGTTTCTTTGTTGATGTATGAAATTTCCCTGGTAACAATTCTATGAACCAGTGCAGTGTTCATATATTTTTGAATCTAATAGCTCTGAACATCTGCGTTTGCAGGTGACAGACAACTACTACAGGCCGGACTTGACAAAAGCAGCTCTTGCAAGGCTCAGTGCTGTGCATAGGAGCCTCAAGGTTGCCAAGTCTGGATCAAAGAAGAGGAACAGGCAGGCCACTAAGAAGTAGGACACAAATTTCTGATGGATGGTGGGATGCTGGCCTTTGTAGGGTCTCTTGTTTTCTTATAATGACGAGTTTTGTCGAGGACTGAGATGTTTCATATTAATTTTGAGTCATCTCTTGTTTCCATTTTACTTGGTATAAATTTCAGATGTTAAGCTGTTTGTTGAAAAAATAGGTGAGAAAATCCTATGTTAAATTGCTGCCATATGATTCTGTATGGTTATATATGTTTTCAGATATGATCCTTCCCTTCTTGGTTCTTTTTTTATTTTTTATTCATAGGAAGGTTACTTCGGTAACTGCTGGTTAATGTGAGATTTGCGTCTCATATTTATCTCAGCTGTTCTATCTATTTCATTGTTTTGACAGTCTTAAGTGTTCATATTCAAAGGATTACCGAACGGTAATTGTCAATATTTGCATGTGATTCTGTTGATATGACAGATTGCCTGTTAAAACTTATGCAAAATTTTAGCCTGTTGGCGAAGGATAAGATCTCAAACCGTTGATGAGGAGAAATTCTGCCTTCTGACCTGGAGGAATTATGCCTTTAAGATTTGCTTCTTGCAAGGTACAGGCATCATCCCATATATACCACGCTACTTCACCTATTTTCCTCACCTAAATTCTATTGATTTGAATCCCACAGAATGGAGTTTCGTTCTCTTTCTTCAATTGTTGAACCGGGAGCTATATCTTGTATTCTTTTTATGATGTTAAGATTGAAAAGTTATCTTTTGATATATTAAAGCGAAATTTAATAATATAATCAAAATAATAGGCATCATATGGCTTATGCGAGGTTCTTTTTATTTAAGATGATTTTCATTTGCAAAGGGGGGCCAAAAAGTTGCCAAATCATTATGCGAGGTCCTTCTTAATTAAGATGATTTTCATTTGCAAAGGGGGGCCAAAAGTTGTACTATGTAAATAAGAATATGTAAAATCATCGTACATGTTAGGGATGTGCACGGCTACAGTGTACCCAGGTACCCGATCAGAACCTATCCGAACGGATACGTTTCAGGTAGATACACATTTGTTTCGGGTAGATTTTGGGTAGGAAAACTAGGAATCGGTGTGAATCCGGTCCGGTTCCGATTCCCATCTATAGGGAACGGGTACCCGGACCCGGAACCGATATCCGGACCTGGCTTTAATTGTAGATAGCTTTAATTCTTTTAATATAAATAGCTCAGTATGAATCAGGTCCCATAGTATCGGGCCAACACACTGGCTTTAAAATTAAGAACTAGTCTAATGGGTATTGATTCATTACTTCTAGTCTGCGAAACTTTCTAATTAAACATACTAGGGCTTGTAGGGCTTGTATCGTTCACGGTCCTCTCTTAGTCACGACTATCAGATTGTAAGTTTTACTTGCTATGAAAAGATTTACATAAAAATTGCATAAAAAGATTTATTTGCTATGACATAATATTACCGTGGAACCAAACTTAACGAGAGTGTTATTACCTATGTCTGTATTGTTTGCACTGCTCTTTCTCCATATCAAGAGGCTGCTTTGACTCTTCCATGTTGATAATCAACTTGTTCTCATTTTTCTTCTCATTTAAATCAGATTGTAAGTTTGTTGTTCCAATATCTGCATCAAATTGATGTTATATACTGTTTAATTGAAATATATTGTTTTTCTCATCATCCTCAAAGTATTGCAGTTATGTGAATGTGCAATTGCCTGCACTTGAACCTACCCAGACCTTATGAACAAAAATAGTTTTTAGTGTTTAGGGTGTTATCATTCTCCATTTGCAATTGAAATTTTCATTAATTAACCATAACAATATGATCATATATAAAATAATTGATATTATTTGTGTGGGTGTGGGTCCAATAGAGTCCAGGAAGCGGGCTATTGAACAAGAATAAAGACTAAAGGAAGGGGGTGCTCCAAACTAGTACTTATACAGCTGTGCTTTTTAACACCGTTAAAAAACAGAGGATGTGCAATAATCTTATTCCATTAGTGTTTTTACAGGGTACCTGGAACCTATCCGGAACCATAGGGCCAGAGTAGGTTCCGGATATATGGGTCCGGGTAACATAAAAAAACAGGGTATCCGGACCCACACACCCCTATTATACGTAAGATACATCTTATATATAATGCGATATTCATTGTTCTCGGGTATAAAATACCAGTATTGTTATGAATCAACTACTGAGGGAGGACCACCAGCCCTTTATTTATAGGCAGGATAGGAGAGGAGAAAGATTGGATACATAGATATGGGCGTATCTCTAAGATACCCGCAATCCTAACCGACTCTGGTATTTCCATTCACAACACTCCCCCTTATCCAGCCATAGGTGTGGACTCTGCTCAAAAGTACTTCGGGATTCTGAGCGTAATATGAGTGTCACATGAGGTGGATACTTCAGGATCCTGAGTTGGTGAGGTTTACCTCGTTAAAACCTTTAGCTATGGAAAACCCTGTGGGAGAAACCATAGTTAATGAAAAAGAGTACAAACGCTCTTTAACTCCCCCTGATTTGAACAAGGGACTCTGCTCATGAATACTTCTGGATTTTGAGCGTCACAGAAGGGTGGATACTTCAGGATCCAGAGTTGATGTGATTTGCATCGTTAAAACCTTTGGCTATGGAAAACCCAGTGGGAAAAACCATAGCTAAGGGAAAAGGGTACAAATTCACTCAACCCCCCTGATCTGTAAAAGCTCTTAGGCTTTCATATCTCTTAGGCTTATCTCATCACTCCTATTTACAACATTCCGAAAATATACACAGATTACAAAGTTATCACAATTAAGCCGCTGCTGAATCCAGAAACTCTGGAGATGTGTGCTAAATATCGTCGTCTCTGATGTGGTTTTCAAACTATGTGGTCAGCTCCACAATACCAGCCTCTATCCTAATCGTCACTGGGATGTGATGTACCAGCAGGCGCCTTCGAATACACCCTTGGTGTGGTGAGGATCTCGGAATGATAGGATGATGTTGCCTTCATAAATTGCTTTGCAGATCTACAGTAGATGGCCATCCCACTGTGGGTACCCATTCTGTGATTTCTCAGTATAGGGACCGGACCTGTAACTTGCATTTGCATAAACATTGGAGGATGATACTTCATATTGTAAGTCCAAATCTTTCGACCCTTGGAGGAAGCGCAGAAGGCTTAACTCCGGTCTAATGGCCCTTTTAGGTGCCAACTATCTCTGGCTAATGAGTTTATTGCAACTGCTATATCGGGACGCGTGCGGTTAGCCAGGAGTTCCTGACTGCACTTAGATAAGGGACTTTAGGACCAGTTATATCCTCCCCCTCTTCCAGCGATCGGAAGGGTTCTTTTTGTACATCCATTAAGTATACTACCATAGGTGTACTTTGGATGACAATGGTCCTTTTAATTTCTCCAATGCACTTCTGGGCGTGTGTAACATGATTCAATGAGCCATGATTTTATATTTGCCTAGGTCTTTTTATTTCATGTTTAAAAGTTAGGCTTAAACAGATGTTTCGGTTTTCTCTTCAGGAGATCCGATGAGATTTGAGTTGTTTACAACTATGATCTCAAATCCTGCTCTTTTCTCGGGTGCAAAGATAACTCTCAGTAGGAATCATTGCTTTGTCAAGCGATTCTCTTGGTTGTACATTATTCTTATTGTTTTTCTTCAATAGAATAGACGTCCCGAAGTCTATTCAGGCATTTAAGGAAATGTGGAAATTATCTTTACCAAGATATCCACGAAGGTATGTCGTCACAACATCCAATAACAGCATATCCAAAATTTTCCTTCACCAAATCGTAAGGTATTCACTTTTGATAACTTAGGGAGACTGATGCATCATTTATGAGGCATGCTCATTTTGATTTGTGCAATCCCTAATTTCAGTGAAATTTTCCTTGGGCTATAGGTCGTACCTTATATCATACGATTTTGTATTTATTTTTCTTATGTGTGCAATACTTTATTTTATCCACAGGTTTGACACCTTTTGGTGTCTGGACTTCAGGTCCGAACATTTCACGTTTCATAAGTGAGTCCAGCTCATCTTTTATTGCCCTGTTCCACATTTGGCCAATCTCTACATTTGCATGTTAGCAACAGAGTATGGAACGATAGTTTATAAACATCATCGCTTTTGCGATGTATATGGCAATATGATACATGAATACATTGTTGACAATTTATGTTCTATCTGTCCAACACCTCCCCAGTACGTACAACATTTACTTTCAATTTCAGTTTTCCCGACAGTTCCTCTGCAGTGGATTCCGGGAAGGGTTAGGGTGTGGACATGAGCTCATTGTCCTGTGGTAGTATTGTCTTTAAGGTCTCCAGGAATTTCTGTCCTTGGAGCCTGGTGGTCTGCCTCTTTTCTGTTGAGGATCAGCCTCTTCTACTGCTGGTGGGTTGCATCCATTCTCGGGGATGTCAATCCTAGCTGGAGTTTTTGCAGCAGGGATGTGTGATCTGACAATCTTCTGGTTGTCAGTAAATGAGTTCGGTAAGTGGTGAACATTGTTTTGTATGTGGAGGATCTTCAGGATCGCATCTTCACATTTGTTTTGTTACCAAATTATAATGGGTCAAGCTTTTTGTATCCCACATTATAATTTGCTTTGCACCAGATTTTCCAGTATTTGGGCCTATTTTGGAGAAACTTGTCTCATCGAAATCACAGTCTTCAAGATGTGCCTTAAATGCGTCCCCCGTTTGGGGTTCTAGGTATCTTAAAATTGAAGGTGAGTCAAACCCTACATAGATACCTAGGCGACGTTGATGGACCCATTTTTGTCCTCTATGGTGGTGCGTGTTGAGTATTGATGATTCATACCTATCTTATTTTGATGATGATCACAACATTATGTTATTGCTAATGAATCTCATGTTTTAGTCTCTCAGTTTATTTCAAGGATATCTTTCTTGGAGACTAATCACTTGGTGTATGGATGGACATCATGTGAAGAAGAGCCAAAGTTTGGACTCAAGGAGTGCCAAAGCTTGGACTCAGGGAGTGCCAAATCTTGGAGATGATGGAGAGCAATCAAGGCATCAAGATTGAAGACTTAGACTCTTTTGAAAGCATTGTAATTGACGTGTGCCACGCTGGCGGTGAACCGCGTGGCACGGGGTTTAGATATTTGTAACCGCAAGCGCACGGTGTTGTAGTGTGGCTTGGGGGTCGAACACAGGGAGGCGAGGATGTGCTTGTATCAAGGAGGACCAAAATCACCCCGTGGGCGAGCTAGCCCGAATCGGTTGATGGGTTGTCACGGAAAGTAATGCAAGGTATGAACAATAAGAAAATAAACCCGGGACTTTGGTTTCCACTCCAACGAGCGACTCTTGCCGATACGGCCTACGGGTAGGATAGCGATCAGAATTAGGGTCTAATGGTGAGACGTTGCCTCTGAAAGTGGTACCGGCATCCCATGGGCCCGATATTCCGGTCGGTGCCCAGGATGATACACCGGACTTCCCGGATTCGATCAGTGGGCACTCCCGTGTCCATTAACACTGATCGATTCCGGGAGCACTAAGCTCGCAACGATAACTCCCAACGTCTCATCCTGCCGCTCCCGCGCGCTAGGATTCGGCGTCTACGCTAAGGGCGTGAGCTATGGCTAGGGAGTCAACCGCCAAGTTTATTCCCCCTTGGCCCAACGGTCAAAGGCGGTCTTTTTCCCGTCGATGACAATGAAACACCCAGTGTAACCGTTAGATTCCCAATCCCTATCGATTTCCTAACCCTATGGATGCATCGGGAAGAGCCCCCGAAGGGGTTTCCGCCAAAATCCCAGATTTGGGAACTACTCACAAAAATTCACTAAAAAGCAATCTAAATGAAAATGAACCGTTGAAATCATAATCAGGCGATTGAAATGCGAAGGTAGTAGAGCAAATAAGATAATACTAAAGTTTAAGAAAGATCCAAAAACTTACAATAGAAAAGTAATTACAGCCGTCACAATAGGAGAAAACAGTGAAAACTAGCAGCTCCCCGTTTCTGGAACCCTAGGGGTTCTATTTATAGGCTCTCGTATCACCCGATCGGTTGACAAGTCAACCGATCGGGTGATCCGTTACAGATAATAACAGAAAACGGCGAACTTTCATCCGGTCATATGAACCGGTCGGGTGAGTTCTTGGAGTGACCGGTTGGATCTTGGCGCCATCGGGTGAAGGGATCGGTTGGGTGCCCGTGTCTTCGGCTCCTCAGCATCAGCTACAGATGAACCGATCGGGTGAGAGTCACCCGATCGGTTGGAATTTGGCTCGAGAAGACAGAGAGTTGGCCCCCGTTGAACCGGCCTGTGAACCGGTCGGGTGACTTCCACTTGAGCTCCGGCTGAGACCGGGTGGTGCACGCGTGCATCATCCGATCGGTTGGAGATGACCAACCGACCGGGTGAGGGGTTGAAAGATGTAATCTTCGTCGTTTGGCCCCCTGGATCACGCGTGACTCCTCCCGTTGCTCCGGGGACTTGAGATATCGTCGTTAAACGTCCCCTACGCGGGCAATCTCCTGCAAACATGGAAAAAAAAGAAAAGTGAAAGAAAACGAGAAAATACGAGAAAACGAATGAAAGATGACGGAAAACACGGAGAAACACAAAAGAGAACGTGCGTGAATATATGAAATATAAACGCACGTCAAAATCCCCCAAGCTGAACTCTTCATCGTCCTCGAGGAAGACGAGTGAGAGTAGGAGCTCGGAGGGGAAAAATAGAGAGAAATAGAGAAAAAGAAAACTCTATATCCTAGATCGTCCATCAGAGCCAACAAAATCAAAAACGACACACCAAGAAAGCAAATGTCAAATCACATCACTAAACCTAGGAAAATGAGTCCAAATAAGTGTCATGGGCCCACGCGGTGAGGCGCGAGTGAGTGTGGTCATGCGCTAGCAGTTGGTGTCGCTATCTACGATGTGCAATAAAGCTCGATATACACAGACCCAGGAAACGACCCAAATACCGATTCGAATTTGAAATTGCGGTGAATATTAGTTCAAGCATGCATGAGAAGAGTATAAGAATAGAAGTGTATCATGCATCGGGGATTCCACAACTAGGGTTAATGCAATCACACCACTATAGCCTAGATACTAGCTAAAAAGTTCCTAAGCCAAGTGTTTTCGAAAACGATGGGGGTTGAGATGATGTGGAGTAGAACACTCGGTGCAAATTCTCGCCTTCCCTTTATTCTCGGTAGATAGGAAAAATACTCACACTAGAAATTTTTTGGGTTTTGGGTATTTGTATTTTTTTTGGCTTTTTGGATATACAAAATTTTTCTTTTCTTTTCTTTTTGGGGTTTTCTTTTCTTTTCTCTTTTTTTTTGGATTTTTGGGTTTTTGGCTATACACATGTGTACTCTCCCAAGTGGGAGAACGGTACACGACGAGGGGATTTGCACCAAGTAAAACAAAAAGGAAGTCGAAATCTAAACACTTGGGCAAAGGAAACTATTCTCGCTAAATAGAGCATAGGCTAAATGGGTTATCCTAGTCCTTAATTGTGGAATCCCGACACATGCGAATTGAAATATACGATATAAATATATCATGCATATAGTAGAAGCAAATACCGCATATTCAAATCGAAGCATGATAATCTAGGGGTCATTCCTGGACAGGTATATAAAGTAAAATCACGAAGTAGAAGCACACCGAATAGCTAGGCACAATGCACGACTCACAAAAAGCTAAGTGGACCCACGATGCGTGAGATGCAAGAGGACTCGAAATCCTAGGGTCAGTGAGTGTGATTATCGATGCCATGCTAGGTGTGTGTGATTTCGTGGCGATTCATCATAGGGTTCATCTCTAGGAGTAAGAGATAAAAAGAAGAGAAGAGAAAAAAAGGAAAAATAAAAAACACGATGAAAACGACTCAAAAACGAAAAAGAAGGACTCAAATGACGCACATAGTGCGACTCCCCCAAGCTGAAGCTTGCATTGCCCTCAATGCAATATGAGTGAGTACGGGAGGGCAATGAAGACGGGGGGAATACGCACCGACACAAAAAGAGATGAAAACGAGGAAAACACAGAGATGGAACTGAAAATAAAGAAAGATCAAAATCAAAATCAAACGACATGAAAATAGAAATAAAACCACACGACACGACACTCAAAAGGGGAAAAACAAGCACACACACAAAAATGAGAAAAACAACAAAACACGACAACACACCAAAATAGACGTCCCCCAAGCTAGACATGACAGTGCTAGCAAATAAAATGTGATCGTGAAATGCAGAAATATGCAAGGGGGAGTCAAAAACAAACAAGGTGAAATCAGAAAGCAGGAGAAGGTGAATCCTCGTCCTCCTCGGAAGAGGGTGTGGATGGGTGGTCGGGGGAGGCTGGGGGTGTGCGGAGAAGTGGGGAACGAGGTGGAGGAATAGGGGCGGCGGTGGTGTGAACGATGGAAGGAGTGTCGGTGGAGGTGGGTGGTGGTGGTAGGACGGCGATCAAGGTGGTGGTGAGAGGAATAGAAATAGGGGAAGAAGATGTGGTGGTGACGGTAGTGGGTGGTGGTGGAAGAGATCTGGAGCGCACCGGCAATTTCCTCCGACGCACGTATGCAGTGATGGAGGAGGAGGGAGGAGGTAGCGTGGGTGCGATGGAAGTGGTCGGGAGGGGGGAAGTGGATACCGGGTTGGGAATAGATGAGGGAGGAGAAGTATGTGGTGAGGGAGGTGATGGATGTGGGGATGTGTGGGAGGGTGGAGGAGAAGATCGTCGAGGTGGTGAAGGTGGAGGTGGACCATGGATGTGAGTGAGAAGGCGAAGAATGTCGGCCACGTTCCTCTCAAGTGCGAGGAAACATGGGTGAGTGAGAAAAGAGGACGGTGATGGGTCCGAGGAGGCAGAGGACATGGCGAGCTCAAGAAGGGCAGCGACCTCCCTTTCAAGACCAAGACGGGCAGAGACCTGGCGGAGACCAAAAGATGTGGACTGACGTGAGGCAGAAGTGGTGCCGGCAGGTAAGGTGGAAGTGGTGCCGGCGGCAGTGGTCAGCCGGCACAGGAGACAAGGCCAGAAATGGCCGCTAAGAGGTGCTCAGACGTGATGGGCCCCGGAACAGAAACAGGACGACTTGGGCCAGCCCCTATATCTCCCCGAGACGCAGGGATATCCTGCTCGCCTAAGTGGGCGGCAGGGGACGGTGGTCTGCGTGCGTCCGCAGGAAGGAAAGGAAGGTTCAACCCCGCTAGGAAGTTGGGATCAGGTGGGAAGGTCCAATCTCCCACAAGAGCAATGGTCATGCGAGCGGGGTTGGGGAGAATGGTGTAAGGGGCTGGGGGGTGGCCATAATTGAAGATGAAGCGGCCATCGGAGTGGGGTCTAATCATGTGAATGTGCCGCAGGACATCAATATCTAGCTGTGAGGGTCCTGCGACAGCGGGAAGATTATTGGGGATGGGAATATTAAATTGGGGGTAAGAGCAAATGATAGTAATGATGCCCCCACAACAAAACTTCCGCTTACCGGCCCGGCTGATCTCGAGTAGCTTGTAAACAAGCCAATCACCTCCATGGATGGGGACGGTAGGGGTCCTGAAGCTAATCCCATCATCGTCCTGGACAAAAGGGAAAGTCATGGCCCAGAGGATAAAAAGGTCAGGGATAGTCACGGTGCCGGACTCGTCCCTGGGAAAAAATGCAGATGATATGATCCTGTGGGCCAAACAAAACACGGGATGAATGATGGAGGAGGCCTTGGCCCTTCCTCGGGGATAGTCATGGAACAGTGTGAGGCGGAACCAGAATTGATCGACGTTAAACTCGGGCGTGTACCCGTAGTGTCGGATGGAGTCATCCCCAAGATTGGGGAAACCAAATATATCGTTAATTGTGTTCAGATTTGTGGTGACACTCCTGTTACGCACCCGGAATTTTATGACCGACCCGGACTCCCAAACAAGTGTAGAGAGAAATTCGAGGGTGAGTGCCGGGTAGGATACGACAGATGCATTAAGAAAGGCCAACCATCCTAAGTTAGCGAAAAGAGATTCGACCTCGGTGTAGACACCGAGATCGACCAGTGATTGTGTATGCGGGAACTTAGTTGATAGATGCCCCCTGGCATCGAGCCTACGATAAAAATCCTTGTGTTCCTGGTTCCTAAAGATATACCCATGCGGGCCCAACATTGGGTCCACAGGGGGGATAACATGCGGGGGAGGGCCAAGTGTAAGTGCTCGTGTGTGGGAAGGGGGACGTGTTTGTTTTCGTCTCTTTCGAGACGGTTCCTCCTCCCGTATAATCCCCTTCCCCTTGTCTTTATCCTTAACCATGCGTGAGTGTGCGTGTATGAATGAGTGCAAAGCAATGAATGCACACTAACACAAGCAAAATGAGCAAGCACAATTTATAGGGCAAAAATAGAGATATGAGCGTAGGAGCGAGTGTACCCAAGCGAAATGGCGAAGCTTGCTCGTAGATGTCCCCACACTGTGCAATGAGAGTAGCGTGGAGCCGCGGCGACCTCTTTCAGCAAGAATTTTCGAAATGGGCGTTGTTTGGGGGGAATTAGGTCAGAAACTCGAAATGAAAGGAGAGAGGGAGTGTAAATGATGGAGAGATCGATGGAGGAGGTGGGGAGAGGGAGTATTGGAGGAGTGGAGGACGTGGGGGAGTGAATCAGGCTGTTGGGGAGGAGAGGCAGGCGAAACGACGACGGAAATGGCGATCGGGCGAGGGTGAATGCGAACGGGTGGTCGGGGGTTTTTATAGGGTTTTAAGTCGAACCGATCGGGTGACTTGTCACCCGATCGGTTGACGGTTAGGTCAAAAATTCTTGCCGAAGAAGTGCTACATGCTACCCGATCGGTTGACTTGTCAACCGATCGGTTTTCCGCTCCACTCATTTTCCCGAGAATTGAGGGTTGCTCACCTAGTCGCCTCAACCGATCGTGCTCTAACTCAACCGATCGGTTGATATTCCCCAGAAATTTCCCGAGAATTCTCCCCAGATCACCCGGTCTGTCACACGGTCTCTCCATTCTTCAACCGACCGGTTCCTTTGGGGACAGTTGCGGCTTGTATCTGATACATCCCAACCGATCGGTTGAGTTATCAACCGATCGGTTGGGGCTTTGTTTCCTGCAAAAACCAACAGATTTGTCTAAGTCCCCGAACGGATGTTCTCGCGGCTGATTTTATTTATAAAAATAGATAAAATAAAGTCAAAAATAACACTAAAAAGTGGGGCAAAAGTTTAGAGCATGGGTTGCCTCCCATGAAGCGCACTTGTTTAACGTCGTTGGCTCGACGCCCGCAAGTGATGTTCACGGTGGTTGATACGGGTGATGCCCTAAGTTCGGCATCTCTTCTTCATCGGAGCTTAAGGCCTTTGGAGTAGTCAGCGGCTGGAGAAAGATTTGCTCGACTACCCTCTCCTTGTCTTTGGGATCCGGGGGCTTCTCTTTCGTATTGGCGCTTACCGCCATCTTCTTAAGGATCCGGACCTCATCTTTGGTGAGGTCCATGGGCTCTTTCCCCGTTTTCCTCGCAGGAGGAGCCTTGGGGAACCCGGGAGGGGTTGTACGTGCTGCACTCGCTTTCCCAGCAGCATCATTGTTCTTGGGGCCGTATTGGTCTTCTGAATTCCCCAAGTCATCGGGGGGGGGGGGGGGGGGGGTTCTTAAGAGAATCTCCCAGGAGCTCTCTTCAGCAGCTTTATCTTCTTCCACCTCCAGCAAATTACACCGAGGGTCATCTGGGGGATCGGGGTACTTCATGGACAACCCCAGATCAAATTCAACCTTTTCTCCGCTGACGTTTAGCGAAAGTTTTCTGTTCTTCACATCAATCAAAACGCCAGCAGTGGCCATGAAAGGCCGTCCCAGGATGATGGGGGTGTGTGCGTCTTCAGGCATGTCCATGACCACGAAGTCCACTGGCACATGCACCCCTTTTACATTGACGGAGAGGTCATCCACAATCCCCACCGGATATTTGACCGACCGGTCAGCTAGTTGTAGGGTCATACCGGTGGGCTCCAAATCACACATTCCTATCCTTTTATACATCGACAGGGGCATCAAACTTACACTCGCTCCGAGATCGACGAGTGCACGATGAATCTTTACTGCCCCGATCGTGCAAGGGATTGAGAAGCTCCCCGGGTCTTTAAGTTTCGGCGGATTTGCCCTCTGGATGAGAGCGCTACATTCCGCCGTCAACACTACTTTCTCCTTTCTAGACCCTCTCGTCACCAAATCCTTCAGGAATTTTGCATAGGAGGGGATTGTTTCGATTGCTTCCAGGAAGGGGATTTGCAAGCTCAGGTCCTTGACCATGGCGAAGAACTTACCATATTTCTCATCAATTTTGGCCTGAGCTAACCGGTGTGGAAAAGACACAACGGGTTTGAACACTTTCGGGCTCCCTTCCTCGTTCTTCTTCTTCTCTTCTTCAGAGACTCCCTCCGGAGTCGTAGGATTTGATGACGAAGCACCGGCGTCGTTTGATTTTTCGATCGGTCGCTCGACGACCAACGGTGCTTCCGGTCTGTTAGGGGGCACTCTAGTAGGGATTTGTGTCCCGCTTCTCAGAACGATAGCGGACACATTTGCGTGCTCGTGCACGAGTACCGACGTTTGGGTTGCTCCCCTCGGGTTCACCTCCGGTTGTGGCGGCAATTGGTTTTGTGACCTTGAAAGGTTCGCCACTTGTAACCCCAGCTGGGTTACTTGGTCCGTGAGGGCCCGCTGACCTATTTCCAGCTTTTGATTGATCTTCTCCTGGTTGGTTATATATTGAGTCAAGAGAGACTCAACCGGAGAGACGGCCCTCTGTTGGCCATACTGATGCTGCTGCTGGATTGGCTGCTAATTCCTGGGGGCGTAAAATTGTTGCTGAGGCTACTGCTGATATTGTTGCTGCTGAATCTGACTCTGCTGTGGCCTAGCCGGCTGATATGTGTAGGATCCTACCAAAACAGATTTAGGATCGATAATTAAAGTGGAGACTTACGCTTGCGTATGCGGAACGGTAGTCTCGGAACTTTGCCTTCGGATTCGCCACGACGGATCGAGTCTTCTCACGAACGGAGTAAGGCTACTAATCCACAATCTAAATCTCTATTTTAAATTAAGAACTTGGAAAGAGGAAGAGAAAGGATTTCTGCAGAGCTTCGCTAGGATGAAGTTGCATGCATGAATTTCATGCAAAAGGTGTAAGAAATGGCTTACCCTTGGGTCTTATTTATAGCCCCCAAGGTAGTTATTTTAGGGTAAGTTGTTCCTTTGGAACAACTTAATTAAGGTGTACCATGATACATGGCACATTATAAGCTTAAGTTGTACCATATGTATGGTACAACATAAGCTTAAGATATTCCCCCTTTATTAGCCATATGTCGCATGCACTTATGCATATATAATGCGATGTAACGGCCGCTTTCCGACCGTTCGTATTTCCTGCGTGCACGTGCTTTATCGTGCACGTATTCTATTTGGCTATTTCTTGCTGCTCCAGGATATTGCACCATTCCCGAGCAAGAAAACAAAGCCTGAGGTAGATCTTCGCTCGTCGAGATCACCTGCCCAATCAGCATCGGTATAGCCTTCGAGTCTCAAGGTATTGCCTTGATAGCATAACGCATAGTCCGCAGTCCCTTTGAGGTACCTTAATATCCTCTTCACCGCTTTTCAGTGTGCTTGTCCTGGGTTGGATTGGTAACGGCTTACCATACCAACACCATAGCAAATGTCCGGTCTGGTACACATCATAGCGTACATCAGACTCCCGACAGCACTGGAGTATGGAACCTTTTCCATAGCTTTCTTTTCTTTTGGATCTTTGGGACACATTTCCAAACATAGACCCTCACCTTTGCTTATTGGAGTATCAATTGGCTTGCAGTCCTGCATATTAAATCGTTCTAAAACTTTCTTTATATATGTCTCTTGAGAGAGAGAAAGAAGTTTCTTGGAACGGTTCCTTGAGATCTTAACCCCAAGGATATATGCAGCTTCACCCATGTCTTTCATCTCAAAGACGGATGAAAGCCAAGCTTTGATATCCAATATAAGACGCTTATCATTTCCGGCTATAAGTATGTCATCTACATAAAGAGACATAATTACATACTTGTTTTTAATCCTCTTAATATATACGCAGTTGTCTTCGTCGAGCATGGAGAAACCATACGACAAAACGACTTCTTGAAAGCGCATATACCACTGCCTTGAGGATTGTTTAAGACCATATATGGATTTATGAAGTTTACAAACCTTATGTTTGTTTTCTTCTTGTACAAACCCGTTTGGTTGTTCCATGTAGATCTCCTCATCTAGTTCTCCGTTAAGAAAAGCAGTCTTTACATCCATCTGATGTAACTCGAGGTCCAAACAAGCCACCATTGCCAGAATTAAGCGAATGGAGGTAAAACGCACGACAGGAGAGAAAGTCTCTTCGTAGTCTATTTCTTCCTGTTGCGTGAAACCTTTCGCAACAAGGCGAGCTTTATATTTCTCGATGGAGCCATCAGCCTTATGCTTGATTTTGAGAAACCACTTGTTCCCAATGGCTCTACGTCCCTTAGGTAAATCAACCAAGTCCCAGACTTGGTTTGTTTTCATGGATTGAAGTTCTTCTTCCATTGCCACTATCCATTTATCTTTAGCAGGGCATGTGACGGCCTGTTTGAAATTTGCAGGTTCGTCATCATCTTGTAGTAATGTCATGAATGTTTGAGGAAATTCATCCTCAAATCTCAGAGGTGTTAGCCTCGTTCGATTACTACGTCTTGTTTGAGTTTGATCACTCCCACTTGGAATGACATCACTCCCAATTGGAATAACATCACTCCCACTCGGAATAGGATTGGTATCGTTCGTATCATCCATTGGTGAAGTTTGAAACGTATTTTCTTCTTCACCAAGAATTCTCCCACTCGAACGTTCCGATCCTTCTTGATCCCAAGTCTCAAACAAGGATAAGTCTTGACTTATCTCACCCTGTCTTGGAAACTCGTTTTCCAAGAAGACAACATCCCTCGATTCGAATTCTATTAGACCTCCATTGTCCTCTTGACCGACGAAAGCATATCCTTTGGAGTTTTCAGCGTATCGGATGAAGATACACTTCCTCCCACGTGGCCCAAGTTTGCCATATTTGTGAGAGGATAAATGTGCGTAAGATGCACAACCCCAAGGTTTTAGAATGCTTAAGTCTGGAGTTCTATTGTTCCACAACTCATAAGGAGTAGAACTTACCGACTTCGAGGGTACACGGTTTAAGATGAATGCTGCCGTCAATAATGCGTCACCCCAAAAGGTGATAGGCAAATTTGCCTGAGACATCATTGAACGGACCATTTCCATCAATGTCCTATTTCTTCTTTCCGCAACACCGTTTTGTTGTGGAGTATAAGGCATAGTTATTTGATGAACTATGCCTTTTTCATCACAGAGTTCCTTAAAACTCGTTGATTGATATTCCCCACCCCGATCGGTTTGCAAGACCTTTATCTTGCGATCTAATTGATTTTCCACTAAACTCATATAGTTTTTGAAGCAAGTTAAAGCTTCATGTTTGTGGGAAATCAAATAAATATGACCGAAACGGGTGAAGTCATCAATGAAAGTGATGAAATAGGACTTCCCGCGTCTTGTCTTAACATTCATTGGACCGCAAATGTCCGAATGGATAAGCTGTAATGGAACTTCGGCCCTTGTGCCAGTTCCAAACGGCTTGCGACAAGTTTTCCCTACAAGACAATGTTCGCAAGTTGACATTTCAACTTTTGAAACATTAGATAGCAAGCCACTTTTGGCAAGTCTATCCATTCTAGTTGGTCCAATATGACCAAGTCTTGCATGCCAACAAATGATCTCAGATTCAGAGTTAGAAGCATTTGTTAAATGGAAACTTTCATTAATGGAAGAAGAATCATCATACATTGTATTTAAAACAATTAACCCATTACAAACATTACCAGAACCAATCAAAGAATTATTACAAACAAGGTCAACATATTGTTTATAGAACCTCCACTCATAATCTAAAGACATTAACATGACCACGGATACGATATTTCTTCTAATATCTGGAGCAAAGAGGACGTCATGCAATAATAAAGTCCGGCCGTTGTCGAGAACTAGCTTGCATGTTCCGACGCCTTTGACTTCAACACGAGTGTTGTTGCCGACGTATATCCACTTTGTTCTTTGAGTTATCCTCCGATACTCTACGAAGAACCTTCTGTCCTTCGCTACGTGGTCTGTGGCCCCTGAATCAATCAACCAAAAATAGTTAGATTCAGCAAGAAACATGTAACTAGAAACACATATGTAACTAGCCCTACAAGTTACCTTATCACTTTTATCCGTACATGTACGGGCGAAGTGACCGTACTTGTTGCACTTAAAGCACTTGATCTTCTTCAAGTTTTTCTTCTTTGAGTGCACATTCTTTTGCCACTTTTTGTTCTTAGTCTTCTTTGAGGTTTCCGGTTCTTGCTTTCGTTCGTTCACAAACCTTAAACGTTTATTCTTCCGCTTATTTCCTCCATGTGAGGAACTAGCGGCCACGTGCACTTCTGCACTTGGTTTTGCGGCTTGAATCCGCTCTTCCTCGAGTTCGAGGTGTTTCGATACATTGCTTAAAGTTTTAATGCACTCATTATGAGTGAGATGCATTTTCATGTTATCCCAGCTATCTGGGAGTGAACGAATGACTGCTTGGATCTGCTGTTCGTCAGACAGCGTAACACCCGCATCCTTTAATTCAGATATAAGATTCGCCATGTGGCGGAGATGCTTTTTCATAGAATGATCTCGCCGCATCTTGTACGAATCAAATTGAATATTTAAGGAGCGGAGTTTGGTAACCAAAGTTCCACCAAACTTTATCTCTAGCTCAGACCATATGTCTTTGGCTAGGTCGAATTCCCGAAATAGACGCATTATGTCATTGTCCATTGCGGACAGTAACGTAATACGTGCTATTTTGTTCTTTCGAGTCCAAGTATCATAAGCTTCCCGGTCCCTCTTGTGTTGGGCCGTATTGCCCAACTCAGGTTCTTCCATAATGTTTTGGAGTGTTTCGAGCACATCTTGCTCCTCCAAAACATATTGGATTTTTATTGACCAAAGTTTATAATTGTCGCCGTTGAGCTTTTCACCTTTGTTAAGCTCTGCGACAATATTCTTAGAAGCGGTAGACATATTCGATTCAAAAAACTGCAAAGAAAATGAAAAACACGATCAAAATTCAATGCATAAAGTTTCGATTCTTTAAACACTTGATAAGTTCCTTGGATGCGTTGAAATGTTACTCTAGAATCGAGAAGTTCACTACGTTCCCAACTACCATCTAGAAGTAACTTTCAAAGTATCCCTCTTACTTATCTTAAGTAAAAAGAAATCAGAAATAATACCCGTATGGTATTAGCAGCGGAAAATTACTTTGAAAAACATATCTTTCAAAATAGAATAGGTGAGAGTTTGCGCAAAGAATTTTAGCGCAACAATTGCCAAGCCACGAGACCTGTTCTACACACCCATGGGTTAGATAACCATGGCCGGATCGTGGTAGGACTTGGAATTCTAAATTGCGCTATCCCGATTTAAGGACGGGACATAACCTATTTGAAAAACATCTTTGTCAAAAAAAAATTGAAAGCACGTTGGCTAATCTCCGTAGAGTAGAGCACAACGTCACAAGTACATTGGCTAATCTCTGTAGAGTAGAGCACAACGACATGGCTAATCTCGCATGAAGTAGAGCACTATGGCTAATCTTCAAGGAGTAGAGCCCAAAAAACTTCATTAAAACGTTAGTCCCGTATGAACTAGTCGGCACTGTGGTTAGCCCCGTATGGGCTAATCGGCACATTCGAGTTTGGCCAATGCCTTTAGTTACCCCGTATGAGTCATTTGGCAAGTTTGCAATCGACCCAGACCATCTGTCGGATTGGTCGACCAAAAACACTAAATTGGTCGACCAATTTTTAAATTGCAACATTTTCCCGGCCAGGGCCTCTGCCCTGGCCGGGGCTTGGCCAATGGCCGGCCAGGGCCTCTGCCCTGGCCGGCCAGGGGCCTTGGCCCCCTCGGCCAGGGCCTCTGCCATGGCCGAGGCCGGCCAAGGCCGGCCAGGCCCTGGCCGAGGCCAGGGCGCCGGCCCTGGCCACTGCCAGGGCCGGCCAGGCCGGCAGGCCTTGGCCAAGGCCGGCCACTGCCGGCCTAGCCATGGCTGGCCATGGCTTGGCCATGGCCGGCCATGGCCAAGGCCATTCGGCATTGGCCGGCCATGGTCCCTTTGGCCATGGCCGGCCACCCCCTTTGAATGGGGTTGCCGCACACATTCCTCCCCCTTGATGGGGTGGTCGCCGGTGGTTATTGGCCGTAGCCAACCCCCTCCGCTTGGGGAGGGGGGGTGCATGGCCTTCATAGCCCATTTGGCCATGGTGCACATGCACCAAATTTCCTATTACCCGATGGAAATAACTACCATCATCTTCCTCGATGAAGCACCCGTTCGTCGATGAAGCACCCGTTCGTCGAGAAATTAGTTATTTCCTAATGGCCGTATGCCAAAAATGAAAAATAACATACTACGTGAACGGTCGGTTCTTCCCGTCACGGAGAGTTCCTACCATATCCGTAATGATAGGAGACCCTAACGTGAAAAGAACAATCGCTGCGTTCTCTCCGTCACGAAGCGTTCCTACTATATCCGTAATAGTAGGAGACCCATTCGTGAAAAAGACAACGACTCGTTCATAGTTTCGACGGGGCGGTGGTTTGACCGGGGCGAACCCATATGGCTCTGATACCAATGTAGGATCCTACCAAAACAGAGTTAGGATCGATAATTAAAGTAGAGACTTACGCTTGCGTATGCGGAACGGTAGTCTCGGAACTTTGCCTTCGGATTCGCCACGACGGATCGAGTCTTCTCACGAACGGAGTAAGGCTACTAATCTACAATCTAAATCTCTATTTTAGATTAAGAACTTGGAAAGAGGAAGAGAAAGGATTTCTGCAGAGCTTCGCTAGGATGAAGTTGCATGCATGAATTTCATGCAAAAGGTGTAAGAAATGGCTTACCCTTGGGTCTTATTTATAGCCCCAAAGGTAGTTATTTTAGGGTAAGTTGTTCCTTTGGAACAACTTAATTAAGGTGTACCATGATACATGGCACATTATAAGCTTAAGTTGTACCATATGTATGGTACAACATAAGCTTAAGATATTCCCCCTTTATTAGCCATATGTCGCATGCACTTATGCATATATAATGCGATGTAAC
The DNA here is from genome assembly GCA_030789695.1 of Scilla litardierei. Lineage (NCBI taxonomy): Eukaryota > Viridiplantae > Streptophyta > Magnoliopsida > Asparagales > Asparagaceae > Scilla > Scilla litardierei. The sequence continues at coordinate 75,200,678 of CM061131.1, forward strand.
GGCCGCTTTCCGACCGTTCGTATTTCCTGCGTGCACGTGCTTTATCGTGCACGTATTCTATTTGGCTATTTCTGAGCTCCGGCATGAGCGATGCGATATGCCGTTGCGATCATTTGGGAGTGTAGAATTTTATAGTAATATTTGGGAACGTCTTTTCACGGCTCGTTTTCTCGCAAAACGATTTTGAAAGATAGGGGCGTTTTGGTCTTTTGGCACCAATACGCGGTTCCTGATTTTACGATAATTTTTGGTAGGTGTAACACGCAATCGGACACTGTAGCCCCGTACTTCTCGTCTCCACGATCGTCCCGGTATTTTCGGATTATTTTTCCGATGCCCGTAGTGGAAGATATCCCCTAATCAATTTCAACCGTTGATTAGCCACTAATCTTTTGAATTTCAAATTTAAAATCAAATCCTAATCAAATATTTGGAGAATCCCTACGTATCATGCATGTGGGATTTCTTCCACTACCCACACCCAAAACTACACCCCCTCCTCTCACATACTCTCTCTCCTAGTCACCTAAATACTCTTTTTAACACCCATATATCAAGTTTCTCTTCCCTTTTAACAAACCCAAACCACAACCCTAGGAGGCCACGCATGAACCCATTTGCAGCCGCCTTGCTCCTCCTCCGGCCACCACGGCAGCCCCCCAAGCTCCCCAACTCCGGCCACCACCTTCTCCTCCTCCTTCTCCTCCATCTCCACCTCTCCAAGACATCAAAAACTCCATGAAAACCACACAAAACACACCCCAGGCCAGAACTGCGCCCCGCCGGAAAGCACCGCCGGCCGGCCACCTCCGGCCACCCCCTCTGGCGACCACCACCCCCGATCAACTCCTCTCTGACCCCCCAAGCATCTCCACCTCCCCTTACCCTCTTCCCTCATCTCTATCTCCCTCAAAACGCTTTCAAACACAACCCAAACGACAGTTTTACAGATCTGCGCCACCGCCGGAAAAACTCACGCCCACCGGCCATCCGGCCACCTACGATGACCACCCTACCGCCGTTGGATTCCTATCGAAACCACCTACCAACTGCAATTTTCCTCACGCTCATAGCCCACCTGTAGCTCCCGGAATCCTCGTCGGAACACGTCGCATCCGCTGTTTTTCACAGATCTGGAAGCTGAACTTCGCCGTCCGCGCACGGCCACCTCCGACCACCCCCGGCGACAACTCCACTGCCGTTGGCTTCGTTTTGAAGTCCTTTACCCACTGCAGCTTTCCGTTCCCGCTGTTCGTCTCCGAAATTTCACTGAGACACGTGACAACGGATGTGGCGCGAATCTGTCCTCCCCGGCTTCTCACGGCCGCCCACCGCCGTGCGCTCACGCCGTCGGCCATCCACCGGGCCGAGCATCTTCCTTTGGTCCCACTTAATCTACCAACAGCCCCCTTGGACTCTCGGAGTTCACGTGCGTTGCCGCAAGCACGTACTTTTAGCCGACGTCGCCGTTATCGTGAAGAACCGTTGCGCTACTCGCAACGGGAAGGAGATCGCTGATTAGCTCGCTGATTTCACGTCATCATCCCGCTGTCCAGAGATACCTCGCTGTGCTACCCGCGGCCGAGGAGTTCCAGACGACGCCGACGTTGCGCCGTTCAGACCCGACTTCCGCTTGTTGGACGACATTACGAGGTTAGTTTCCCCTAACTCATAGCACAACCCACACCATAGCAGAACTGAAAACCTAACTAAAATCGGCAACTTAACTCATTAAATTTATTTTCTGCTCCCTCAAAACGAAGTGGAACTGTAGATCGACGAATGGACTTTTTGACTGTGCACATAGGATAGAATCGTCGAATAGGGTTGAACATCTAAAAGTGACTTTTGACGAATAGGATAGTCCCGACAACCGAGAAACGAAACCTAATAGGATTTGATGAATTTGAAACCTGACATCGTCGCCGTGGCGATATTTCAGACGGACTTCCGCGGACGAGACGCTCGGACGGGACGCTTCGAGAGGACGACACACTCGCCATCGCAGGCAAGTGTACCCACTTGCGTTTTTGACCGTGCTTTGGTCTTAGGTTGCTAGAACTGTTAGACTGTGAATGTATAGAACCGGACGTGAAATGATAGCGTCCGGGACGACTCCTGACGGCTCAGACTTGACGACGAAGTCTGAGCCCGACAACAACTTTTGATATTGTAGGGCTATCATGTGTGTGCGTGTGTGTGGACACCCTAGAATAACCCTTCCTGTCTTGTCACGTCCCGTCCCGTCTTGCATAGCCCGCTGGGCAATAGGGCACCCTTCGGGTGATCCCTTGTACAGATTCACAGCCTGCGGGCAATAGGGCACTCTCCAAGCTAGAGAGAGTGATCCCTTGTACTGATTCACAGCCTACGGGAAGCTCGGCACCCACCTAGCAGAGTGAGTGTCCCAGCAGACCGAGAGGATAGAGACTCTCACCTAGCAGAGTGAGTGGTCCTATACAGTTGTACGGTTTCACCTACGAGGCGTTCGTCGCTCACCTAGCAGAGTGAGCGATACGCTACCGACCGTGGGGATAGAGGCACTCACCTAGCAGAGTGAGTGGCCCTATATTATCTTGTCCTGAGTTCAGGGGTTTGGGGTAGGGTTGAGCGTGCGCACGGCAAGAGGGTCTGATCCCCCTCGAACCGTAAGGCGTGAACCCTTCATGTCACAATTGTCCTGTCTTGTCTTGTCTTGCCACGTTTCGTCTTGTTCCGTCCTGTTTATCCTGTCTTGACTTGACACCTGTAGGCTAGTCCCGTAGTTGGTAGCATACGCTACGACTACTACTTGTCCCGTTTTACTTTCCTGCTACGTTACTTCCTTTCGTGTTATTCTGTCATAACCACAGCATGCTAATCAACCAGTAAACTGTTGTGTAAAAGAACCTCAGCATGCTAATCAACTAGTAAACCGTTGTTTAAAGTTTGGTGCACTTGCAGTAAAGTCTAACCCTCCTTGTAGACTTTACCTGACGTACAGTTCCTTTATCTTGGGTGCTGTACGTCAGGTGTTCAGCCAGAGATCGTGGATGAGGCAGACTCACTGGAGCACGAGGAGCCGAGGACGCCGACCCAGAGTACGTGCCTGACGAGGACCAGACCTTGAGGCCTTTTTAGTCGACACTTTCAGAGGTTACTCCTTTTAGGTTTGCTTTTAAATCTTTTGTTGCCATGTTTAGGCTTCTTGTTAGACTTTGTACTCGTTGGATATTATAGCTCTAATTTAATGAATGCAACTTCCTTTCTGTACTTCCTATTGTTTCGAACTTTATTAATGCAAGAACCTGAAAAACTTTTAAAATGGTACCCCTACAGACGCTTATTGGGTCAGAGCTTCTCAGCTCTGGCCTAAGCAGGCCTTTGTCACGCTTTGCCTCCGTCGTTTTGGGAAGCGGGGCGTGACAGGTTTTAGTGGTGGCCCATGCAGGTCATGCAAAAGTTCGGAACAATAAAAAGTACCGCATTCATCTAATATCCACGTACAAGTCTGAATTAGTTTCCCAGTCTTAGATAGTAGGAAGACTTAGGTAGACGTCCCAATTTGACAGTCTGACGCCTTAGTTAGGAATTAGACATACTCGTCCTAGGATACCTTAGTAGCCACTTGACTCTGACCAAATTAGATTTCTAGAGTCCTCCTTTTAGTTTAGTCGCTCGCCCAGCTCCATTGACTTCGAGCCCAGCAGAACGTAATCTTGATTCTCTTAGGAACTTTCCCCCTAGATCCTGATTGTAGTTTAGCTCGTTAGGAAATCTTAGCGCCGAGCTCTCCTGATCTTCAGACGACCCGATAATTAGAATCCCTAACTTCTAGCGTCTCCCTGATCATTACCCTTTTCGTGATATCGACCGTAGAGTTCCATCGTAGCTTCGTGAATCGTATCCTAAGAGTATCCATCATACGATCTTTTCCTTTCTTCCAATTCAAGTAATCGTTCCTGACGAGTGTCGTTGATCCTTCGAGTCTTTTCCCTTGCCAAGTCTGCTGCCTCTAAAAGTATTTTTGAAATTCCTATTAAGTTTTTCGCTCAGCATAACTTCTTTGAAAACCCCTATGTTATATATTTCAAAATTCTTGTTTTTCGGTTGAGTTAAAATTCTTTCACTAATCTTGAAACCTCCCTGGTTGTAAAATTATTTTACTATCTTGTACTTATTTTCAAATCGGCATCTTTCGTGTTTCAGTTTTTTTAAACCTTGTTATCAAATTCTATAATCCAATATATATATATATATATTACTTTTCCAAACTACAAAATTTTTATTGCTAATCACTTACCGCACGTACTTTTAAAATATTTTCTAAACCAGAGGGAACTCCAATTATTATTTAATTATTATTGTTATATCAGTTCTATGTTCTTCGTGACCACATTTCAAAATCTTTGTGTAAACTTATTTTCATTTGCAAAATAATCACTTCTCACCCTACCTTTCTTTCCTTCGTCTCACTCTTTCCCAGAATTGTAATTTACTACATCTGCCCACTTTTCTACGTATTTTTTTTAATAAGTATAAAAGTATATGATATCATATTTTACACGTAATTCTTCTTCCATCTATTTAATTATTTTGAGAAATATTTTTGTTCCATCCAACCAACTATCTCCTTATCCCGCCTTATTTGAACTCTTTCCTTCCGATTCTTTTCGTTACACTCCTGGCTTCTGTTTTTCCTTAGGTTGTGTAGACATTAGTCCTTGTAGTTGTCTATGTTATCTCCGGTTTAGGAGAAGGCCCTTTTGGTAGGTGATGTCGTTGTGGTGCATGAGTATAGGTAGAGTGCGTAGACCTGTATGAGTGTGTGTTATTTAGGATCCCGATGATTGCCTTTTGTGTCTTGAATTTGTACTCAGTGTTAACCATGATATGATTGAAGTTGTCTGAATGACGGTATTCATACGTATATGAATAGGGTCATAGCAGACAATTTCCTTAGACGTAGTTTTCGCGATTATAGAATAGCTTAGCTTTGACTGAATGTGATTGTATCAAAACTTCGTTTTCTTTTAAACCAACCCCTTTAAAGTTTTTGAAATTAGCTCACAAGATCACAAATCAATTATCTTCCTCGTCCATTACCACGACTCCACACGTTTTTTTTCAAATGTTTTAAATGTGTCACTGGTTTTAAGTTTCCCTTTTCTTCTCTATCTCTCCTTTTAGAAATACTATGTTATGGTTGTTATAGTTTCGGGACTAGCTATTATTGTGGTAGGATTTTGTTTGCGGGTAGGCTCATGGAGAGATGAGATTTGTTATAGCATTGATTAACCGATTTTGAAACAATAGGATATTGGAATAGTTTCTTTCGGATGAGAAGATGAGATGTCTAAAACTTATTTATGATACCGATGTGAGACGGACTCAATGGGAAATTCTGGCCGGGTGAAATTATATGCCAGGAGATGATAACTTATCAGACTTGAGGCTTAGACGGGTGGTAGGTAGGAGTAACTGCGGAGTATAGTATGAGTCAGGATGATCACGAGAATTAGTAGAACTTTGTAAGCATCAAGACTTGGTTGTCGAGTTGACGTGAGAAGGCTTTGAGAATGATACGACGCGTCGAGATAAATGGATGGTTAGGTAGTCGGACTTAATATTGCTTAAGATTAATTATAGTGAGTAGGATAAGATATGATTTTGATAGTTCAATTATTTGGCGGATGAATTTATGGGAAGATATGACAAGGAACGTATTGAGGACACGACGATAGTTGATTTGTGAAGGTGTTATAAGATAGACAGAGTTTTTGTTTTGGGTTGGTGATTGACTAGAACATCATTTTAGCGATTGATTAATATTGGGAAGAGATAAAAAGTTAAAAGATTGTTTTTGAGCAATGATGTTTTATAGAGTGGTATGGTATGAGAAGATGATTATTATTCTTTTGTGAGGACTTGGAGTTGGAAATTTCAACAGCGATGATGGGTCTATGGTTAAGTCTTAGGATGTGAGATTAGTCGCGGCATTATTCAGTGAAAAGAAGGGTTATGAAGGATTAATTAAAGAACATTGGTTGAAGTTATAAGATTAGCGATCTATAGGCGTAGTCATGAGAGTTTTGGGGTATAAGGTTATATAGAGGTTATTATTGATAGTATGAGTGATTCCGAGGACGGAATCATTTCTAAGGTGGGTAGAATGTAACGGCCGCTTTCCGACCGTTCGTATTTCCTGCGTGCACGTGCTTTATCGTGCACGTATTCTATTTGGCTATTTCTGAGCTCCGGCATGAGCGATGCGATATGCCGTTGCGATCATTTGGGAGTGTAGAATTTTATAGTAATATTTGGGAACGTCTTTTCACGGCTCGTTTTCTCGCAAAACGATTTTGAAAGATAGGGGCGTTTTGGTCTTTTGGCACCAATACGCGGTTCCTGATTTTACGATAATTTTTGGTAGGTGTAACACGCAATCGGACACTGTAGCCCCGTACTTCTCGTCTCCACGATCGTCCCGGTATTTTCGGATTATTTTTCCGATGCCCGTAGTGGAAGATATCCCCTAATCAATTTCAACCGTTGATTAGCCACTAATCTTTTGAATTTCAAATTTAAAATCAAATCCTAATCAAATCTTTGGAGAATCCCTACGTATCATGCATGTGGGATTTCTTCCACTACCCACACCCAAAACTACACCCCCTCCTCTCACATACTCTCTCTCCTAGTCACCTAAATACACTCTTTTTAACACCCATATATCAAGTTTCTCTTCCCTTTTAACAAACCCAAACCACAACCCTAGGAGGCCACGCATGAACCCATTTGCAGCCGCCTTGCTCCTCCTCCGGCCACCACGGCAGCCCCCCAAGCTCCCCAACTCCGGCCACCACCTTCTCCTCCTCCTTCTCCTCCATCTCCACCTCTCCAAGACATCAAAAACTCCATGAAAACCACACAAAACACAGCCCAGGCCAGAACTGCGCCCCGCCGGAAAGCACCGTCGGCCGGCCACCTCCGGCCACCCCCTCTGGCGACCACCACCCCCGATCAACTCCTCTCTGACCCCCCAAGCATCTCCACCTCCCCTTACCCTCTTCACTCATCTCTATCTCCCTCAAAACGTTTTCAAACACAACCCAAACGACAGTTTTACATATCTGCGCCACCACCGGAAAAACTCACGCCCACCGGCCATCCGGCCACCTACGACGACCACCCTACCGCCGTTGGATTCCTATCGAAACCACCTACCAACTGCAATTTTCCTCACGCTCATAGCCCACCTGTAGCTCCCGGAATCTTCGTCGGAACACGTCGCATCCGCTGTTTTTCACAGATCTGGAAGCTGAACTTCGCCGTCCGCGCACGGCCACCTCCGACCACCCCCGGCGACAACTCCACTGCCGTTGGCTTCGTTTTGAAGTCCTTTACCCACTGCAGCTTTCCGTTCCCGCTGTTCGTCTCTGAAATTTCACTGAGACACGTGACAACGGATGTGGCGCGAATCTGTCCTCCCCGGCTTCTCACGGCCGCCCACCGCCGTGCGCTCACGCCGTCGGCCATCCACCGGGCCGAGCATCTTCCTTTGGTCCCACTTAATCTACCAACAGCCCCCTTGGACTCTCGGAGTTCACGTGCGTTGCCGCACGCACGTACTTTTAGCCGACGTCGCCGTTATCGTGAAGAACCGTTGCGCTACTCGCAACGGGAAGGAGATCGCTGATTAGCTCGCTGATTTCACGTCATCATCCCGCTGTCCAGAGATACCTCGCTGTGCTACCCACGGCCGAGGAGTTCCAGACGACGCCGACGTTGCGCCGTTCAGACCCGACTTCCGCTTGTTGGACGACATTACGATGTTAGTTTCCCCTAACTCATAGCACAACCCACACCATAGCAGAACTGAAAACCTAACTAAAATCGGCAACTTAACTCATTAAATTTATTTTCTGCTCCCTCAAAACGAAGTGGAACTGTAGATCGACGAATGAACTTTTTGACTGTGCACATAGGATAGAATCGTCGAATAGGGTTGAACATCTAAAAGTGACTTTTGACGAATAGGATAGTCCCGACAACCTAGAAACGAAACCTAATAGGATTTGATGAATTTGAAACCTGACATCGTCGCCGTGGCGATATTTCAGACGGACTTCCGCGGACGAGACGCTCGGACGGGACGCTTCGAGAGGACGACACACTCGCCATCGCAGGCAAGTGTACCCACTTGCGTTTTTGACCGTGCTTTGGTCTTAGGTTGCTAGAACTGTTAGACTGTGAATGTATAGAACCGGACGTGAAATGATAGCGTCCGGGACGACTCCTGACGGCTCAGACTTGACGACGAAGTCTGAGCCCGACAACAACTTTTGATATTGTAGGGCTATCATGTGTGTGCGTGTGTGTGGACACCCTAGAATAACCCTTCCTGTCTTGTCACGTCCCGTCCCGTCTTGCATAGCCCGCTGGGCAATAGGGCACCCTTCGGGTGATCCCTTGTACAGATTCACAGCCTGCGGGCAATAGGGCACTCTCCAAGCTAGAGAGAGTGATCCCTTGTACTGATTCACAGCCTACGGGAAGCTCGGCACCCACCTAGCAGAGTGAGTGTCCCAGCAGACCGAGAGGATAGAGACTCTCACCTAGCAGAGTGAGTGGTCCTATACAGTTGTACGGTTTCACCTACGAGGCGTTCGTCGCTCACCTAGCAGAGTGAGCGATACGCTACCGACCGTGGGGATAGAGGCACTCACCTAGCAGAGTGAGTGGCCCTATATTGTCTTGTCCTGAGTTCTGGGGTTTGGGGGTAGGGTTGAGCGTGCGCATGGCAAGAGGGTCTGATCCCCCTCGAACCGTAAGGCGTGAACCCTTCATGTCACAATTGTCCTGTCTTGTCTTGTCTTGCCACGTTTCGTCTTGTTCCGTCCTGTTTATCCTGTCTTGACTTGACACCTGTAGGCTAGTCCCGTAGTTGGTAGCATACGCTACGACTACTACTTGTCCCGTTTTACTTTCCTGCTACGTTACTTCCTTTCGTGTTATTCTGTCATAACCACAGCATGCTAATCAACCAGTAAACTGTTGTGTAAAAGAACCTCAGCATGCTAATCAACCAGTAAACCGTTGTTTAAAGTTTGGTGCACTTGCAGTAAAGTCTAACCCTCCTTGTAGACTTTACCTGACGTACAGTTCCTTTATCTTGGGTGCTGTACGTCAGGTGTTCAGCCAGAGATCGTGGATGAGGCAGACTCACTGGAGCACGAGGAGCCGAGGACGCCGACCCAGAGTACGTGCCTGACGAGGACCAGACCTTGAGGCCTTTTTAGTCGACACTTTCAGAGGTTACTCCTTTTAGGTTTGCTTTTAAATCTTTTGTTGCCATGTTTAGGCTTCTTGTTAGACTTTGTACTCGTTGGATATTATAGCTCTAATTTAATGAATGCAACTTCCTTTCTGTACTTCCTATTGTTTCGAACTTTATTAATGCAAGAACCTGAAAAACTTTTAAAATGGTACCCCTACAGACGCTTATTGGGTCAGAGCTTCTCAGCTCTGGCCTAAGCAGGCCTTTGTCACGCTTCGCCTCCGTCGTTTTGGGAAGCGGGACGTGACAGGTTTTAGTGGTGGCCCATGCAGGTCATGCAAAAGTTCGGAACAATAAAAAGTACCGCATTCATCTAATATCCACGTACAAGTCTGAATTAGTTTCCCAGTCTTAGATAGTAGGAAGACTTAGGTAGACGTCCCAATTTGACAGTCTGACGCCTTAGTTAGGAATTAGACATACTCGTCCTAGGTTACCTTAGTAGCCACTTGACTCTGACCAAATTAGATTTCTAGAGTCCTCCTTTTAGTTTAGTCGCTCGCCCAGCTCCATTGACTTCGAGCCCAGCAGAACGTAATCTTGATTCTCTTAGGAACTTTCCCCCTAGATCCTGATTGTAGTTTAGCTCGTTAGGAAATCTTAGCGCCGAGCTCTCCTGATCTTCAGACGACCCGATAATTAGAATCCCTGACTTCTAGCGTCTCCCTGATCATTACCCTTTTCGTGATATCGACCGTAGAGTTCCATCGTAGCTTCGTGAATCGTATCCTAAGAGTATCCATCATGCGATCTTTTCCTTTCTTCCTATTCAAGTAATCGTTCCTGACGAGTGTCGTTGATCCTTCGAGTCTTTTTCCCTTGCCAAGTCTGCTGCCTCTAAAAGTATTTTTGAAATTCCTATTAAGTTTTTCGCTCAGCTTAACTTCTTTGAAAACCCCTATGTTATATATTTCAAAATTCTTGTTTTTCGGTTGAGTTAAAATTCTTTCACTATTCTTGAAACCTCCCTGGTTGTAAAATTATTTTACTATCTTGTACTTATTTTCAAATCGGCATCTTTCGTGTTTCAGTTTTTTTTAAACCTTGTTATCAAATTCTATAATCCAATATATATATATATATATATATATATATATATATATATATATATATATATATATATTACTTTTCCAAACTACAAAATTTTTATTGCTAATCACTTACCGCACGTTCTTTTAAAATATTTTCTAAACCAGAGGGAACTCCAATTATTATTTAATTATTATTGTTATATCAGTTCTATGTTCTTCGTGACCACATTTCAAAATCTTTGTGTAAACTTATTTTCATTTGCAAAATAATCACTTCTCACCCTACCTTTCTTTCCTTCGTCTCACTCTTTCCCAGAATTGTAATTTACTACATCTGCCCACTTTTCTACGTATTTTTTTAATAAGTATAAAAGTATATGATATCATATTTTACACGTAATTCTTCTTCCATCTATTTAATTATTTTGAGAAATATTTTTGTTCCATCCAACCAACTATCTCCTTATCCCGCCTTATTTGAACTCTTTCCTTCCGATTCTTTTCGTTACACTCCTGGCTTCTGTTTTTCCTTAGGTTGTGTAGACATTAGTCCTTGTAGTTGTCTATGTTATCTCCGGTTTAGGAGAAGGCCCTTTTGGTAGGTGATGTCGTTGTGGTGCATGAGTATAGGTAGAGTGCGTAGACCTGTATGAGTGTGTGTTATTTAGGATCCCGATGATTGCCTTTTGTGTCTTGAATTTGTACTCAGTGTTAACCATGATATGATTGAAGTTGTCTGAATGACGGTATTCATACGTATATGAATAGGGTCATAGCAGACAATTTCCTTAGACGTAGTTTTCGCGATTATAGAATAGCTTAGCTTTGACTGAATGTGATTGTATCAAAACTTCGTTTTCTTTTAAACCAACCCCTTTAAAGTTTTTGAAATTAGCTCACAAGATCACAAATCAATTATCTTCCTCGTCCATTACCACGACTCCACACGTTTTTTTTCAAATGTTTTAAATGTGTCACTGGTTTTAAGTTTCCCTTTTCTTCTCTATCTCTCCTTTTAGAAATACTATGTTATGGTTGTTATAGTTTCGGGACTAGCTATTATTGTGGTAGGATTTTGTTTGCGGGTAGGCTCATGGAGAGATGAGATTTGTTATAGCATTGATTAACCGATTTTGAAACAATAGGATATTGGAATAGTTTCTTTCGGATGAGAAGATGAGATGTCTAAAACTTATTTATGATACCGATGTGAGACGGACTCAATGGGAAATTCTGGCCGGGTGAAATTATATGCCAGGAGATGATAACTTATCAGACTTGAGGCTTAGACGGGTGGTAGGTAGGAGTAACTGCGGAGTATAGTATGAGTCAGGATGATCACGAGAATTAGTAGAACTTTGTAAGCATCAAGACTTGGTTGTCGAGTTGACGTGAGAAGGCTTTGAGAATGATACGACGCGTCGAGATAAATGGATGGTTAGGTAGTCGGACTTAATATTGCTTAAGATTAATTATAGTGAGTAGGATAAGATATGATTTTGATAGTTCAATTATTTGGCGGATGAATTTATGGGAAGATATGACAAGGAACGTATTGAGGACACGACGATAGTTGATTTGTGAAGGTGTTATAAGATAGACAGAGTTTTTGTTTTGGGTTGGTGATTGACTAGAACATCATTTTAGCGATTGATTAATATTGGGAAGAGATAAAAAGTTAAAAGATTGTTTTTGAGCAATGATGTTTTATAGAGTGGTATGGTATGAGAAGATGATTATTATTCTTTTGTGAGGACTTGGAGTTGGAAATTTCAACAGCGATGATGGGTCTATGGTTAAGTCTTAGGATGTGAGATTAGTCGCGGCATTATTCAGTGAAAAGAAGGGTTATGAAGGATTAATTAAAGAACATTGGTTGAAGTTATAAGATTAGCGATCTATAGGCGTAGTCATGAGAGTTTTGGGGTATAAGGTTATATAGAGGTTATTATTGATAGTATGAGTGATTCCGAGGACGGAATCATTTCTAAGGTGGGTAGAATGTAACGGCCGCTTTCCGACCGTTCGTATTTCCTGCGTGCACGTGCTTTATCGTGCACGTATTCTATTTGGCTATTTCTGAGCTCCGGCATGAGCGATGCGATATGCCGTTGCGATCATTTGGGAGTGTAGAATTTTATAGTAATATTTGGGAACGTCTTTTCACGGCTCGTTTTCTCGCAAAACGATTTTGAAAGATAGGGGCGTTTTGGTCTTTTGGCACCAATACGCGGTTCCTGATTTTACGATAATTTTTGGTAGGTGTAACACGCAATCGGACACTGTAGCCCCGTACTTCTCGTCTCCACGATCGTCCCGGTATTTTCGGATTATTTTTCCGATGCCCGTAGTGGAAGATATCCCCTAATCAATTTCAACCGTTGATTAGCCACTAATCTTTTGAATTTCAAATTTAAAATCAAATCCTAATCAAATCTTTGGAGAATCCCTACGTATCATGCATGTGGGATTTCTTCCACTACCCACACCCAAAACTACACCCCCTCCTCTCACATACTCTCTCTCCTAGTCACCTAAATACACTCTTTTTAACACCCATATATCAAGTTTCTCTTCCCTTTTAACAAACCCAAACCACAACCCTAGGAGGCCACGCATGAACCCATTTGCAGCCGCCTTGCTCCTCCTCCGGCCACCACGGCAGCCCCCCAAGCTCCCCAACTCCGGCCACCACCTTCTCCTCCTCCTTCTCCTCCATCTCCACCTCTCCAAGACATCAAAAACTCCATGAAAACCACACAAAACACAGCCCAGGCCAGAACTGCGCCCCGCCGGAAAGCACCGTCGGCCGGCCACCTCCGGCCACCCCCTCTGGCGACCACCACCCCCGATCAACTCCTCTCTGACCCCCCAAGCATCTCCACCTCCCCTTACCCTCTTCACTCATCTCTATCTCCCTCAAAACGTTTTCAAACACAACCCAAACGATAGTTTTACAGATCTGCGCCACCGCCGGAAAAACTCACGCCCACCGGCCATCCGGCCACCTACGACGACCACCCTACCGCCGTTGGATTCCTATCGAAACCACCTACCAACTGCAATTTTCCTCACGCTCATAGCCCACCTGTAGCTCCCGGAATCCTCGTCGGAACACGTCGCATCCGCTGTTTTTCACAGATCTGGAAGCTGAACTTCGCCGTCCGCGCACGGCCACCTCCGACCACCCCCGGCGACAACTCCACTGCCGTTGGCTTCGTTTTGAAGTCCTTTACCCACTGCAGCTTTCCGTTCCCGCTGTTCGTCTCCGAAATTTCACTGAGACACGTGACAACGGATGTGGCGCGAATCTGTCCTCCCCGGCTTCTCACGGCCGCCCACCGCCGTGCGCTCACGCCGTCGGCCATCCACCGGGCCGAGCATCTTCCTTTGGTCCCACTTAATCTACCAACAGCCCCCTTGGACTCTCGGAGTTCACGTGCGTTGCCGCACGCACGTACTTTTAGCCGACGTCGCCGTTATCGTGAAGAACCGTTGCGCTACTCGCAACGGGAAGGAGATCGCTGATTAGCTCGCTGATTTCACGTCATCATCCCGCTGTCCAGAGATACCTCGCTGTGCTACCCACGGCCGAGGAGTTCCAGACGACGCCGACGTTGCGCCGTTCAGACCCGACTTCCGCTTGTTGGACGACATTACGAGGTTAGTTTCCCCTAACTCATAGCACAACCCACACCATAGCAGAACTGAAAACCTAACTAAAATCGGCAACTTAACTCATTAAATTTATTTTCTGCTCCCTCAAAACGAAGTGGAACTGTAGATCGACGAATGGACTTTTTGACTGTGCACATAGGATAGAATCGTCGAATAGGGTTGAACATCTAAAAGTGACTTTTGACGAATAGGATAGTCCCGACAACCTAGAAACGAAACCTAATAGGATTTGATGAATTTGAAACCTGACATCGTCGCCGTGGCGATATTTCAGACGGACTTCCGCGGACGAGACGCTCGGACGGGACGCTTCGAGAGGACGACACACTCGCCATCGCAGGCAAGTGTACCCACTTGCGTTTTTGACCGTGCTTTGGTCTTAGGTTGCTAGAACTGTTAGACTGTGAATGTATAGAACCGGACGTGAAATGATAGCGTCCGGGACGACTCCTGACGGCTCAGACTTGACGACGAAGTCTGAGCCCGACAACAACTTTTGATATTGTAGGGCTATCATGTGTGTGCGTGTGTGTGGACACCCTAGAATAACCCTTCCTGTCTTGTCACGTCCCGTCCCGTCTTGCATAGCCCGCTGGGCAATAGGGCACCCTTCGGGTGATCCCTTGTACAGATTCACAGCCTGCGGGCAATAGGGCACTCTCCAAGCTAGAGAGAGTGATCCCTTGTACTGATTCACAGCCTACGGGAAGCTCGGCACCCACCTAGCAGAGTGAGTGTCCCAGCAGACCGAGAGGATAGAGACTCTCACCTAGCAGAGTGAGTGGTCCTATACAGTTGTACGGTTTCACCTACGAGGCGTTCGTCGCTCACCTAGCAGAGTGAGCGATACGCTACCGACCGTGGGGATAGAGGCACTCACCTAGCAGAGTGAGTGGCCCTATATTGTCTTGTCCTGAGTTCTGGGGTTTGGGGTAGGGTTGAGCGTGCGCACGGCAAGAGGGTCTGATCCCCCTCGAACCGTAAGGCGTGAACCCTTCATGTCACAATTGTCCTGTCTTGTCTTGTCTTGCCACGTTTCGTCTTGTTCCGTCCTGTTTATCCTGTCTTGACTTGACACCTGTAGGCTAGTCCCGTAGTTGGTAGCATACGCTACGACTACTACTTGTCCCGTTTTACTTTCCTGCTACGTTACTTCCTTTCGTGTTATTCTGTCATAACCACAGCATGCTAATCAACCAGTAAACTGTTGTGTAAAAGAACCTCAGTATGCTAATCAACCAGTATACCGTTGTTTAAAGTTTGGTGCACTTGCAGTAAAGTCTAACCCTCCTTGTAGACTTTACCTGACGTACAGTTCCTTTATCTTGGGTGCTGTACGTCAGGTGTTCAGCCAGAGATTGTGGATGAGGCAGACTCACTGGAGCACGAGGAGCCGAGGACGCCGACCCAGAGTACGTGCCTGACGAGGACCAGACCTTGAGGCCTTTTTAGTCGACACTTTCAGAGGTTACTCCTTTTAGGTTTGCTTTTAAATCTTTTGTTGCAATGTTTAGGCTTCTTGTTAGACTTTGTACTCGTTGGATATTATAGCTCTAATTTAATGAATGCAACTTCCTTTCTGTACTTCCTATTGTTTCGAACTTTATTAATGCAAGAACCTGAAAAACTTTTAAAATGGTACCCCTACAGACGCTTATTGGGTCAGAGCTTCTCAGCTCTGGCCTAAGCGGGACTTTGTCACGCTTCGCCTCCGTCGTTTTGGGAAGCGGGGCGTGACATGCGACTTTCCCACTCATCCAGAGATCCTCTCCGCAAGGGAACAGATTCCCTTTGCACACGACTTCGTGTACGCGACGTTCGAGGTCCGTATTTCCTCGTACATCCCCCACAAGGGTGTACAAACGTCTTCCATATCCAACAATATGTTTGTTGCTGCGGCTGCTGAGGCGGCGAGGGCTGGAATGGTGCCCGGTAACCAAAGTTAGGGTGGTTCTGGTTGTTTGGAGAGTAGGCAGGGTTGGAATTGGTTCTTGGTGGATACGGCGCATTTCCCGTGGGGTTGTAAAATAGTGCGCTCGCCTGATCCAACGGTGGTGAGATGTCACCACCGTCGAATTCCCCAAAAATTTCGGATTCTACCGCTGCAATCTGTTGTGCACCGGTCCCACCGGCTCCTACCATTAGTGCAGAGATCTGGGTCGAAAGCAAGTCGAACTTACTTGAAAGTTTGTCGACGTCCTCGACTCTGTGTATACCCCCAGACCTGGGTGTGGCTCTCTCGTCACACCACCGCTCATTGTTGGATGCCATATTTTCCAGAATATGTCCGGCATCTTCCTCGCTCCTTGACATGAAGGAACCCCCAGCCGCGGCGTCCATAGAAGATTTTAGGTCATCCCTCAGCCCATTGTAGAACAGATTAATAATCTGCCACTTCGGAAGCTCATGGTGAGGGCATCTTCTCTGCATCTCCTTGTACCTCGTCCAAGCTTCATGCAAGGACTCGTGGCTGGCCTGGGAGAAGGAGGTGATCTCACTCCTCAACTTCATGGTCTTCCCCGGAGGAAAGAACTTCGTCAAGAAAGCGTTGGAGAGCTTCTCCCAGGTATTGAAAGTGTTGGGGTCCTTCCCCCTAAGCCATTGCTTGGCTTTGTCTCGCAACGAGAAGGGGAACAGCTTCAGACGGATTGCCTCAGTCGTGACACCATTAATCCGGAAGGTGTCACATTTCTCCAAGAAGGAGTCTAGATGCTCGATCGGGCTCTCCATGGGTGCACCCGCAAACTGATCCTGCTGGATCCATGTCACCAAAGACGGCTTTAGCTCAAAGCTTTGGGCCGCAATAGCTGGAAGACGGATGGTGGAAGTAGACTCGATAGATGGCATCGAGTACTCCAACAGGGACTTGTGAGGCGGGGTGTTCTCCTCCATGGATTCGGGATCCTCTCTTCTTCGCTTCTCAGCGGCCAAGCGCCTAAGGGTGGCGTTAATCTCTGGAACAACGGGGATCAAGTCGTCGAGACTTCTTGAACTCCTGCGCATGAAAAACAACAAACACCCGTGAAGCGACAAGTGGGAAAGAAACAGATAAGATAAGAAATAAAAAAGAAGAAAATAAAAAGGAAAAAGGAGAATGCGAAAATTATCGCGAGGTAGGGATAAGAGCTAGACACTAGGGTTCAAGAGATCCTAAAATAACAAGCACGTTGCCTCCCTGGCAACGGTGCCATAAACTTGACGTGTGCCACGCTGGCGGTGAACCGTGTGGCACAGGGTTTAGATATTTGTAACTGCAAGCGCACGGTGTTGTAGTGTGGCTTGGGGGTCGAACACAGGGAGGTGAGGATGTGCTTGTGTCAAGGAGGACCAAAATCACCCCGTGGGCGAGCTAGCCCGAATCGGTTGATGGGTTGTCACGGAAAGTAATGCAAGGTATGAACAATAAGAAAATAAACCCGGGACTTTGGTTTCCACTCCAACGAGCGACTCTTGCCGATACGGCCTACGGGTAGGATAGCGATCGGAATTAGGGTCTAATGGTGAGACGTTGCCTCTGAAAGTGGTACCGGCATCCCAAGGGCCCGATATTCCGGTCGGTGCCCAGGATGATACACCGGACTTCCCGGATTCGATCAGTGGGCACTCCCGTGTCCATTAACACTGATCGATTCCGGGAGCACTAAGCTCGCAACGATAACTCCCAACGTCTCATCCTGCCGCTCTCGCGCGCTAGGATTCGACGTCTACTTTAAGGGCGTGAGCTATGGCTAGGGAGTCAACCGCCAAGTTTATTCCCCCTTGGCCCAACGGTCAAAGGCGGTCTTTTTCCCGCCGATGAAAATGAGACACCCCGCGTAACCGTTAGATTCCTAATCCCTATCGATTTTCTAACCCTATGGATGCATCGGGAAGAGCCCCCGAAGGGGTTTCCGCCAAAATCCCAGATTTGGGAACTACTCACAAAAATTCATTAAAAAGCAATCTAAACGAAAATGAACCGTTGAAATCATAATCAGGCGATTGAAATGTGAAGGTAGTAGAGCAAATAAGATAATACTTAAGTTTAAAAAAGATCCAAAAACTTACAATAGAAAAGTAATTACAGCCGTCACAATAGGAGAAAACAGTAAAAACTAGCAGCTCCCCGTTTCTGGAACCCTAGGGGTTCTATTTATAGGCTCTCGTATCACCCGATCGGTTGACAAGTCAACCGATCGGGTGATCCGTTACAGATAATAACAGAAAACGGCGAACTTTCACCCGGTCATATGAACCGGTCGGGTGAGTTCTTGGAGTGACCGGTTGGATCTTGGAACCATCGGGTGAAGGGATCGGTTGGGTGCCCGTGTCTTCGGCTCCTCAGTATCAGCTACAGATGAACCGATCGGGTGAGAGTCACCCGATCGGTTGGAATTTGGCTCGAGAAGACAGAGAGTTGGCCCCCGTTGAACCGGCCTGTGAACCGGTCGGGTGACTTCCACTTGAGCTCCGACTGAGACCGGGTGGTGCACGCGTGCATCACCCGATCGGTTGGAGATGACCAACCGAACGGGTGAGGGGTTGAATGATGTAATCTTCGTCGTTTGGCCCCCTGGATCACGCGTGACTCCTCCCGTTGCTCTGGGGACTTGAGATATCATCGTTAAACGTCCCCTACGCGGGCAATCTCATGTAAACATGGAAAAACAAAGAAAAGTGAAAGAAAACGAGAAAATACGAGAAAATGAATGAAAGACGGCGAAAAACACGGAGAAACACAAAAGAGAACGTGCGTGAATATATGAAATATAAACGCACGTCAGTTATCCATGTAATTTACTTTATTGCTTTCTCTCTCTTTTGAGTCTAGGGTTGATGTAATGCCTTGCTAGATGGTTTGCTCATTCATGTTCATGCATTTAACCATCTTAGTGAACCTTAGGATTATCATAGAATTCAACCCAATAGATTCACTCTTTCGGTCAGTCGTCTGTTGAGGGAAACACAGTCGACTGGGTGATTTCCAGTCGCCTGTAGATTCTTCTACAGTAGCCTGATATGCACTGCTCAAGTCAACATTTCAATTGACTCAAACTTAAGCTTTACGCACAGTCGCCCGTCGATCGGTTTTCAGTCGCCTGTATATTTACAGTCGCCTGAGATTTGGTCAACAGTCACCTGTCTAGCGTAAGTGCAATCTCTGCATCTCTCTGTCTTCTCTCCATACTTTACAGTAGTCGACTGATGAAGAATATACAGTCACCTGACTATTCGACAGTCGACTGTAGTATTAACATCAGTCGCCTATGCGTAGAATTGGAGAAAGAGTGCAGCTTTCTGTTTCGATCCATCCCCTGCAGCAGTCGTCTGCTGAAGGATTAACAGGCGCCTGTCCTATTTGTCAATCGACTGTATTGACTTCGTCAGTCGACTGTCCTGGCTTAGATTATAGCCGTTGGATATTTTCTAGCCGTTGATCAGTCGACTGTCTTATGATCATCAGTCAACTGTTCCTGTCGTTTTCACCCAGTTTCTAGCCGTTGCAGATTTGATTATTTGGCTGTTTCTTTGGGTTTTTGGGCTTGATATAGGATTCCTATATATATGAGTGTGCTGCCTTTCTTGAGAACTCTTGACAACATTTGATAAACTCTTGACTCTATAGAAAATCTCAAGAGATAAATAAGCCACTCTCATGCTCCCTCATTTCCCTCTATTGAGCATTCATCTTTCTTCATGCATTGAAGTCCATCTCAAGGGAAATCATCCAAGTGCTCTCAAGCATATTCCGACACTTGGAGATCCTCTTCCATGCCTTGCATTCATTCATGAGTAAGCATCTCAAGGCATAGGTAAGAGTATTTACTTTACAGGGTGTAAATTGTTTTCCTATTTCTCTTTGTGGGATTAGGTTACTCTCTTTGTGGGAGTTTCTCTCTTTGTGGGAGGTTGTCTCTTTGTGGGACTAGGTTACTCTCTTTGTGGGAAATAACTCTCTTTGTGGGAGTTCTAGTGTCCTAGTGTAGGGCTAAACCTAATTCTCTGAGTGGGAGTTAGTGATTCTATGTGTGGGAGTCTTGATCCTTGTGTAGGATTGGTTGGGTCCTTGTGTAGGGCATAAATCCTCTTTGTGGGGTATCTCCTTGTGAGATTTGTATTCACTTCTCTGTGTGGGAATATAATGAATATTGGTGTGGCTGGATGTACCCAAGTTTGGGGAACCAGGGTAAAAATTTGTGTTTGTGTTTGGATTGATTGTGCCATTTAATTCCTCTTGTATTTATAATTCCGTATTTGCAAGTTAAATTTTATTTGGACAATTTTATTGCCATTACACTATTTACCCCCCCTTTAGTGTGTGTTGTTAGTATTGCAAGGGTTAGTCGATCCCTACAATTGGTATCAGAGCGAGGTTAAAGCATACTGCAACTATGGCATTCAACGCTACTTCCGTGCCTCATGAAGAAGGTCTTTCTACCGTTCGACCCCCGCTCTTCAACGGAACCAACTATCCGAGTTGGAAGATCAGGATGATGGTCTACTTAAAGAGTCACGACCTTTGGGACATAACGGAGTCACCCTTCGAGGAGCCTTCTACTCCCGCGGCCTTGAGAACTAAAGCGGAGAAGGACTTGATTAAAGTCAATGCTAGGGCTATGTGTGTCTCCATTGCGCCCTCACTCCGGATGAGTTCGATCGCATCTCCATGTGCAAATCGGCCAACAGTATTTGGCATACTTTGGAGATCTCTCATGAAGTGCTACTTCAATATAAGGAAGAGATTCAGTCAACCAAGCCCGAGAAGAAAAAGGGCGTTGCTCTGTATGGTGAGAAGGAGTCTTTCAAGTGGAAAAAGAAGTTCCAACAAGAAGCTCCAAGTGATAAAGAAGAAGTTCTTAGTGACGATGACTACATCGAGCTTGCCAAGCAATTCAAAAATTTCAAGGCATTCCTCAAGGATAATCAAGGTATGTCTTCATCAAAGTTTACCTCACACTCTAATAAGTTGGTGTGTTTTAACTACAGTGGAATAGGTCATGTGGCTACCGAATGTCCTTCCAAACCCAACATAGATTCCTATAAGGGTAAAGGGAAGAAACATTGGAAAGCCAAGTCCGAGGTCAAGAACCAAAAGAAGGGACTCATCGGCACATTTGATGATTCCGATAGGGACACATCTAATGATGAAGAAGAGGATGACAAGGAGGACGATCAAAGGTGTTTTATTGCCTTTGATGATTCTTCATCAACTTCATCTAACTATAGCAATGAAGAGATAGAGACATGGCTCAACTCCAAAGAGGAAAGTTGCTTCATGGCTAATGGAGAAGAGTCTTCGTCAAGCTCAAGCGAGGAGGAAAGTGATGAAGAAACCGAGGAGGAAAAGCCATTCTATGAGGAGCTTGAATACCGCCTAAGTGTGGCCTCCAATTTGGCAAGTAAGTGCATCGATTCATATGATAAAATGAAAGCTAAACTTGATAATGCTATGAGTAGGGTGCATGAGTTAGAATCATCTAGAGTAAATATTCATGATGAAAGGCATGTTTATGACACTTGTGAGAAAGACACACTTCTTTCTCAAGTTAAGGAATTGAGCGTTTCTAATGAAAATCTCATTGCTCAAAATATTAGCTTAGATGCTCACATTCAACAACTTACATTGAAATGTGAAGAGGAGTCCCGGAAGCTCATAAAATTTGTGTATTCTAGGGATTCACTTCACGATTTGTTGGAAAAACAACATCCGGCAAATCATAGAGTAGGTTTGGGTTATATTCAAAATGTGGTTCCCAAACCCACCTCTAATTCTTCTTTTGGTGCAAATTCAAGAAATATTGCTAAAGCACCTAAGAAGAATCACCATGCTTCTTGTACAACAATAACACCAACAAGAAGCATGTAGATCACAAGATGATGAGGAAGAATGAAGAATCTTCATTTTTTGCTAAGAAGCAAAATCCTCATTCTTTGCATGCTAAGAAATTTGTTTCTACACCTAAGCATGCCACATCCTTCCCTCTTGCTAAGGCAAAACCTTTGCCTAGGAAATCCTTGAGATTATGGATTCCCACTAAGGCTAGTGTGCAAGAGAGAGATAGTTACGTCAACTCTCTAGTTAGGAATGTGATCACCTCGTGTGATTATGTTAGGAAATCAAACTCCTCTTGGGTTTGGTTACCTAATGTTTAGTTTCCTCACACATTTGCATATTGCATGGGTATTGTGCTTCTATGTTTATTTTAAACATACCCATTGATTGTGTGTGTTTCATGATTTTGAAAATATTTTTCAAATTTATTTCTTTTCATGAAAATTGGGACCTTGTGGTTTATTGACATGCATGCATGATCCATGTGTATGTCAATTGGGGAGTTAATATATTATATGTTTAAATTATTTTAAGACATATTTTAACTCTCATTTCGGAGGTTATTTGAGACCATTATTTATATTTGGTTATTTTGGGTCTCAAACCAAACCTCTTGTTTATTGCCAACTTGTTTCATATCTTATTTTTTTGGCAATATCCGTGTGTATCTCTGAAACTTGATTTTTCCATATCTATTGCTTTGATACACTTATGGCCCATGGCTCCATTAATTAAATGGTATTAGATCCTAGTAGTCAAAAGTTGACCATTTCTATGATCTAGGGGGAGCATGGGATAGTGAATTGATACCCACTAAATTTTCAAATTTGGTATCATACATATCTTTCGTTTCTGGCATATTGTCACATCTTGGTTAAGATGACAAAGGGGGATATTTTTCATGTCCACCTTTTTGACGATGTCAAGGGGGAGATATATATGCATTATGTGATCATATCTATAGGGGGAGAGATATATACATATGCATATGGGGAGAGATATCTCTATAGGGAGAGATATATGGGTTTAGATAAACCATTCATGTTTGCATGCCTTTATTCTTTGCAATTGGTTTATGTAACCCATGCCTATTATATGTCACCATGTTGTTATTGGTTTTTGAGTATTTACCTTTGTGTAGCTCATTATTTAATTGGTGCATATAAGTAGGGGGAGATCATTAGCTTTGTGCTTTAACTCTTTATGATTTACATAATGTGTGTCATCATCAAAAAGGGGGAGATTGTTAAGTATTGGTGATTCATACCAATCTTATTTTGATGATGATCACAACATTATGTTGTTGCTAATAAATCTCATGTTTTAGTCTCTCAGTTTATTTCAAGGATATCTTTCTTGGAGACTAATCACTTGGTGTAAGGATGGACATCATGTGAAGAAGAGCCAAAGTTTAGACTCAAGGAGTGCCAAAGCTTGGAGATGATGGAGAGCAATCAAGGCATCAAGATTGAAGACTTAGACTCTTTTGAAAGCATTGTAATCCATGTAATTTAATTTATTGCTTTCTCTCTCTTTTGAGTCTAGGGTTGATGTAATGCCTTGCTAGATGGTTTGCTCATTCATGTTCATGCATTTAACCATCTTAGTGAACCTTAGGATTATCATAGAATTCAACCCAATAGGTTCACTCTTTCGGTCAGTCGTCTGTTGAGGGAAACACAGTCAACTGGGTGATTTCCAGTCGCATGTAGATTCTTCTACAATCGCCTGATATGCACTGCTCAAGTCAACATTTCAATTGACTCAAACTTGAGCTTTACGCACAGTCGCCCGTCGATCGGTTTTCAGTCGCCTGTATATTTACAGTCGCCTGAGATTTGGTCAACAGTCACCTGTCTAGCGTAAGTGTAATCTCTGCATCTCTCTGTCTTCTCTCCATACTTTACAGTAGTCGACTGATGAAGAATATACAGTCGCCTGACTATTCGACAGTCGACTGTAGTATTAACATCAGTCGCCTGTGCGTAGAATTGGAGAAAGAGTGCAGCTCTCTGTTTCGATCCATCCCCTGCAGCAGTCGTCTGCTGAAGGATTAACAGGCGCCTGTCCTGTTTGTCAGTCGACTGTATTGACTTTGTCAGTCGACTGTCCTGGCTCAGATTATAGCCGTTGGATATTTTCTAGCCATTGATCAGTCGACTGTCTTATGATCATCAGTCGACTGTTCCTGTCGTTTTCACCCAGTTTCTAGCCGTTACAGATTTGATTATTTGGTTGTTTCTTTGGGTTTTTGGGCTTCATATAGGATTCATATATATATATATATATATATATATATATATATATATGAGTGTGCTGCCTTTCTTGAGAACTCTTGACAACATTTGATAAACTCTTGACTCTATAGAAAATCTCAAGAGATAAATAAGCCACTCTCATGCTCCCTCATTTCCCTCTATTGAGCATTCATCTTTCTTCATGCATTGAAGTCCATCTCAAGGGAAATCATCCAAGTGCTCTCAAGCATATTCCGACACTTGGAGATCCTCTTCCATGCCTTGCATTCATTCATGAGTAAGCATCTCAAGGCATAGGTAAGAGTATTTACTTTACAGGGTGTAAATTGTTTTCCTATTTCTCTTTGTGGGATTAGGTTACTCTCTTTGTGGGAGTTTCTCTCTTTGTGGGAGGTTGTCTCTTTGTGGGACTAGGTTACTCTCTTTGTGGGAAATAACTCTCTTTGTGGGAGTTCTAGTGTCCTAGTGTAGGGCTAAACCTAATTCTCTGAGTGGGAGTTAGTGATTCTCTGTGTGGGAGTCTTGATCCTTGTGTAGGATTGGTTGGGTCCTTGTGTAGGGCATAAATCTTCTTTGTGGGGTATCTCTTTGTGAGATTTGTATTCACTTCTCTGTGTGGTAATATAGTGAATATTGGTGTGGCTGGATGTACCCAAGTTTGGGGAACCAGGGTAAAAATTTGTGTTTGCGTTTGGAATGATTGTGCCATTTAATTCCTCTTGCATTTATAATTCCGCATTTGCAAGTTAAATTTTATTTGGACAATTTTATTGCCATTACACTATTCACCCCCCCTCTAGTGTGTGTTGTTAGTATTGCAAGGGTTAGTCGATCCCTACAGTGCGATGGGGATTTAAACTGCGCGACTGAAGATTCTCAGATGAGAAATGTTTGGTGGAATTTCATATGCAAGTTGAATTGGAGACTCTGACCTCCAGAGGGTCTTATTTTCATTTACAATGCAACATGCTGAATTTGCATGTCCCCATGCATCCATAGGCAATCGGGATTTAATGGACGTACAATCCATTGGAGTCTACTTATCAGTGACTTTGCTGACCCGTTTTGGGTATGAACATGCGGCACCATATGTTCATTTTCTATTCCCGTTGCTTGGCAGTACTCTTGAAATGATCGGGAGGTATATTTCCTAACATTAACCGGACTTATTTTATATATTTGATTGTCTGGAAAATGTGCTCGTAACCATTTTTATTTTTATGCCAATAGCTTTGGAAAAGCTAAGTTGCAGGTTTGTAGTAGACACACATACAAATATTCTAAGGATGCAATTATTAGTACAATGAAGTACCGAAATAGCCCACTAGGGGGTGGAATTTGTCCACATCTATCTCCTTATATTCTTTTTGAGGAAGCGTGGAGATTCTTTTTCAACTTTTCGTAGAAATGGCCTTGTAATTAGTTTTCCCTTATAGCAAGGGATGCGAGGGAATTCTCACTTCTGAAGAGTCTTCTGGTTCTTCAAGTCATACCCATAGGATAAGATGCGGTTCATCGTCACTGATCCAGGGTGGCCAAGTCTATTATGCCAGAGTAAAAACTTGGCTGATGTCGGGCACTTCAGGTGCCCCGTTTAATTCTGCTTCCTTTCTCTGAATCTTTGTATGGTAGAGGCCTGTAAAGCTCTCAAAACGTTCAAGTATGGATTTTAATCCTTTTTCTTGAGACGTTACATACACTAATTTGTTTTTCATTTACATTTGCTGTTTCCAAATGGAATCCGTTGAAACGGATGTCCTTGAAACTTAGAAAATTTCTTTTGGCATTCGGAGAGATTAGTGCATCCTTTATTTTTGTTTCTATGTCATTTGGGGGGCAACAGTGTTGCGTTCCCTGGATCTTCAATATGGCCCTGATGTTGGGCTTTGTATTGAAAGATCGTATGTGTTTATTGTCTACTAATCAGTCATGAGAGCAGTTCATCTATTAAAAGATGAATCATATAGGCACATTTTCAGAGAAATATTTTCATTCAAAATCAAATTACATAATATGAAATCTCTCATAGCATGAAATGTTCTAAACAGTTGGCTAAGATAAAGATAGAAGGCTAATCAAGCAGGTCATCATATTCGAAGTCGTCAGCTGTAAACTTGACTGGAGCATCAGAGGTCATCAAGTTTGTTTTAGCTTTATTTTTCTTGTTCTCTTAATACAAATCCTAGAGATGATGTGGAGTTCTGCACAGTCAGGACAGTGGCCTTTCATGCCACAGCTACGGCACTGGTCTTCCCATTCCCTCTTGGATAGGGGTGCATCATCTTTATTTTTGTCATTTCTGCGCCAGGTGAACCTCCGCTTACTTTCATTTCTTCGCTGCTAGACTTGGCCCTAGCCTTTTTGTTCTTTCCCCCTTTCTGTGGTCTTTCTTTTCGTTTATTGTCTCTCTTCTTTTTGGAAACAGAAGCGGTATTGTGAGCTTCTGGTAGGGGGCAGTGCCATGGGGCGCATGTTGTGAGTGGTGAGGAGAAGCTCTCTATTTTGTTTGGCCATGAGTAAACATGACAGCAGCTCAGAATACTTGGTGAACTTGCATTCACGGTATTGCTGCATTAGTATCGCATCTTTCTCATGGAAAGACGTGTATGTCTTTTCTAGCATGCGATTTTCTGAGACTTTTCACCACATAACTTCAGGCGTGAGATGATGCTAAAAGTGCTGAGTTGTACTCAGCAATGGACTTAAAGTCCTGCAGTCTCAGGTTCTCCCACTCATATCGTGCCTTTGGGAGTATAACATCTTTCTGATGTTTATACCTATCCTCAAAGGCAGTCCATAGCTCAAGTGGATCTTCGACCGTAAGGTATTCAGCCTTTAGGGTCTTGTCCACATGGCGGCAAATATAGATAATGGCTTGCGCCTTTTCTATATCGCTTACATTTTCATTATTAGTCACAGCAGAAATGAGGGACTTTGCCCGCAGATGAAACTTCACATCGAGCTGCCAGCTCATATATTTTCTTCCTGATGCATCCAGCACTTCAAAATCGACACTGGTGATTTTAGCCATTTTATCTAGCAGAGCACAAATTTGCATGAATTAATATTTTAAACAATAAACATTTTCATGCGGAGGCAATTTTTAAATGAAGAGCTAATTGCGTGGATCGGCCAGTCCCACATAATTAAAAAGTCCAAAGTCAATTACAGTCCATATTACACAAATGAAAGCTTTAAAAAAAGAAATTACAACTTTAGAAACACCTTGGGTCCCATATAAGATCTTCAGCTTCAATTGTGGCCTCTGTCTCCATGAAAAATGGTCTTCGGTATTGGACATTTACATAAATTCCTCACTACAATTTCTCTCAAAAGTAAAACAAAAGTGCAGGAAATAAAATGTGGAACTTAAACAGCCGATCCAAAACCGTAATTTAGCCATCCATACAAAAATTTGTGCTCATCAAAACATTTTCAGCAGACATTTTCATCACAGGCATCACATGCATTTATATTCGCAGAGAGGGATAAACAATTTAATTACTTAATAATTATTGGACCACTGGGCAATGTCATACACCGTTAGGTTAGGTAACTAACGACAGAGCGGTCACAGGATCTTCCTAATTATTAAGCTTAAATATAATGCACAACCACACATAAAATATCCACAGAATAAGCCAGTGATGTAACACATGAATTAATGATTTTCAGAAGAAATCATTTAATAAAGGGTTGTGCAAGTTGAGTTTATCCAAAAATTGGAGAAGAGCTCAAACAGTTAAACATGTTCTATGTAAAAGGAAAAAGATTTCCTTTTTAATTTATCCCCAAAAATGGTCCCAAAAGTTCCCAAAATCCCCCTTTTACATGAATTTTTAAGTCGCCAAAACGCCATTTTACTCAAATTTTTAGCCCAAAAAGCCTTTTTCGTAGCTTTTATCTTTGTTCCCCCAATTTTTTTTCGAAAAATGGAAGTTAACTGCGGCTTTGAAGCCCGCAGTGTGGCTGCAGGCTTCATGCCTGCAGTCCAAATCTTTTTTTGTTTTGCCTGCGGGCCTGAGGCCCGCAGTCTGCCTGTGGGCTTTAGGCCTGAAAGGATGTTTTCCATTTTTTTGTGTTTGGGCTTCAGGCCCGAGTAGGGGCGGCGGCTAGGGTTAGCCGCCGCCGCCCCTAGGTTAGCCGTCGGGCGTCGGCTGACATGAGGGGAAAGGGCGGGGCCGCCCCCCTGCGGGGGAGGGGGGAGACGACGACGACGCAGTCGCTGCCCCCCCCCGCAGGGAGAGCGGCGGCGACCCAATGCCGCCCCCTGCAGGGGGGAACGGCGGCTTCACCTCGCCCCCCTTCGGGGAGGTGGGGAGCCGTGCTCCCCCTTCGGGGGGGGGGGGGGTTTGCCTCGCGGCGGCGGAAAACCACCATACCCCCTTCGGGGGGGGGGGTTCGATTCGCGGCGGCGGAAAACCGCCGTACCCCCCTTCGGAAGGGTTCGCCCGCGGCGGCGGCAATGCCGCCCTTCGGGGGGGGGGGGGGGTTCTATTCCTAGCGGCGGCAAGGCCGCACCTCCCCTTCGGGGGGAGGGGGGGTTCTTTTCCCGGCGGCGGCAAGGCCGCACCCCCCTTCGGGGGGGGGGGGGGGTTCTTTTCCCGGCGGCGGGGCAGCCGCGCCCCCCCTCCCGTGGGGGACTTTGTTGCGACGGCAGGGCGGGCCGTGCCCCCCCTTCGGGGGGGTGTCGCGGCGGTAGGCCGAGCTGTGCCCCCCTTTGAGGGGGGGTTGTCACGGCGGCGGGGGTGCCGCGCCTCCCCTTCGGGGGGATCGCGACGGGGGGGGGGGGGGGGGGGGGGGGGGGGGGGGGGGGGGGTGGTGGGGGGGGGGAAAGCAAGTTTTTAGACGAATAAATTTGTTGTTTTCAAGCGACAAGCTATCCCCATATAGATCTTGCGAGATCTATGGGCAGATCAATCATACGTATGATAAAAACATCGTTTTTAGTGATTTTACCTCTATATCCGTCATCCGGATATAGCGACGGTTGAACGAAGCCCTACGCAGATGACAACGCTCAATTGAGGAAGCCTTGCACCGTGCGCGTGGATCTCCCATCTCCCTTCGCCTTCGCAACGATCGAAATTTTTTTTTGTGGAAATTTTTTAGAGGCTCGTGCTGATAACGTGTTATGAATCAACTACTAGGGGAGGAACCCCCAGCCCTTTATTTATAGGCAGGATAGGAGAGTAGAAAGATAGGATGCATAGATATGGGCGTATCTCTAAGATACCCGCAATCCTAACCGACTCTGGTATTTCCATTCATAACAATTATCTTGTTTTGATTTAATATATTATTTAATTATTGATGAAGTTTGTAGTTCATCCAATAATGGAATGTTGGTAGAAACCATTCATCCAATAATGGAATGTTGGTAGAAACCAATGGTAAAAACGGAATGATTTTGTTGTCATTTTTAGTTCAATATTAGTTTATAACAGAAATAACATGTGCTTGGTGACCAAAGATAAAAACCCATACATAGGATGCGATGAACAAGCATGAACGACAAAAGAAGAAGAAGAGAGAAGTGTATGTGTGTATCATCGAGGTAAACGGGGCTAAAAACTTTAAGAGGCAAAGTGCATAAATCTCAACTCAAACCAAGGGGTAAACGGGGAAAAGAGGGCGTCAAAGTGCAAAAAACGCAGGGGCCAAAGTGAAAAAAGACTGATGGCAAACACGTAAATGAGTGGAAAAGCAGTGGTATTTGACTTTTTTGAAAAAGCAATCTCAAGCTTATAATTAATGGGAAGGAGGTGGCCATTGTTTGGGTTCTCCACCACCTCACCCAAAACCCAACTCCACCCTCACCAAGGGGGCCAACATTGCCCATGTGACACAACCAAGGCCGATTCTTTGTCTTAGTGTGACAAAGGTGGGGCCATATTTATTCTAGTGGATTTGTCTTCCTCCTCAATTGTGTAATAGATTTTCAAGAAGATAATTGTCAACTTTTGTTCTTGATTCTTACCATCGAATCGTTTTCTTCTTCAAAAAAAAATCAAGCGGTCTTTTTCTTCTTAAAAAAATCAAGCCAAATGTTGTGAGTTGAGGGAGGCCTTTGGCCTCCCTCCCCTCATCATCTCACCATTTACTCCCCACTAAGTTAGTGGGGAGTCCCTTGGACTCCTAAGTCCCATTAAGTGAATTTTGAATATATTGAGAGCCATGGCGTATACCATGGCTGTGATGACCCGTATTCAACAATACTAATTTTCTACGTATTTTTCTTAAATAATAATATTTTATAATGGTTTGTTAGGAGTTGAACATCAAAATAGTTTCTAAATCATTTATAAAAAAATGTTTCGTGCAACCAATATAGTTATAGCCTATTTTAGAGTTTACGAGTACCATCCTAAATCCCTAAATGATTTTTATAATTATTTAACCCCAATTTTAACATTTCAGCCTTAACAATTATTTTTCTATGTAAACGTTTTCAAAACGATTTCAAACTTCTACAGTGTCATTCTATGATCATTTAGAGCCTCCCACATTAATTTCGTAATTTTTCGATGTCAGATTAATAGATAACCCGCAAACCCGCTTTCTAAACGTTTTGACCAAAAACTCGTATTTCCGTAGTCCAAACTACGAAATGGATCTCGTAGTCACGATCCTCGTGACGATACGAACCCGTGGCTATGTTTTCGTAATTTTTCGGAGTCGTTTTACCCTAGGGGCAAAATCGTAATTTCACCAATTGTTTTCACTAATTACCGTTTTACTTTTCCCTAATTACCATGTTAATTACCTAGTTTAATCCACCAACCGTCGGCAACCTCACACACGTTTTGTTAGTAAGAGAGTGTTAGTCCAATTTGGCTTACTCTTTTGTCAAAAAGGCTAGCTTTGGCATTAAATAGAATTGACTATATTAATTACACCCTCATTAAACTATTATTATCATTAACCTATATAAACCCCTCTAATCCTATCTTCTCCTTCACTGTGATACCCAGGCTAACCCAAACCCATGCTCATTATACTCCCCTCTCCCTCTTCGTTCTTCTCCAAAGAGCTCCGACCCGAACTCCGACTTCCCCCTCCCCGTGTCCGGCCACCCCGCACACGACCTCTCACCCCGCCGTCGTTCATTGCTCGCACCCAGGCGAACACCCCCGACAGCCCCCACCGGAGCCGTCGAACCCCCGTGAAGCCGCCCGCCCTCGCTGCTCCGACGAAGTAGCAGCTGCGGCAGCATCGCTCGCCGCTCCTCTCCCCTGTCCGACGCCACTGCACACCGCCGCCAAGCCCCCGCCGGTGTTCCACCCCCTCCGAGCTCGCCGCCACCACTCCTAGCTGCTGCCACCGTCGTCGTGGACGTCGACTGACGCCGTCACCGCCTCCGAGCGCAGCTCCGCCGCTCTCCGACGTACGCCTCGACAGCTCCCCGCCACGACGAACCGCTGCTCGCCGACGACGCGAGGTGCAGCGCCCACGACTCCACCCGCTACCCGAGTTCCTCTTGCCGGCGACTCCCGCCACCGTTGCCGCCTGCTTCGCCGTCGATCCCCCGCACCGCCTGCAGCCCTCGCCGCACCGTCGAGCCCCCGCACAGCCGCCGCTTCCTCCCGCTTCCGCTCTCCCCCTCTCTCGCACGAGGTAACGGAGCGTTGGGTTTGATTTTAAAAATAATACGTATTTTATACGTATTTTAATACGTATTTTCGTATTTACATATATTTATTAAATGCTATTATTGGGTTTAAATTCCTAGTAATTCCTACAGGTCTCAGAAAATTGCGAAACTAGTCCCAGAAAATCAGAAACGTCGAAACGAATCTATTGGCGCTGGTTTCATCACCAAAAGGCAAGTATATTTCTCACAGTGAATTTTTAAAGGCAAAACTTAAATAGATTAAAATCCTTTTAAAATTCGTAGCTTGCAATTTTTACATACACTTCTTTACGATAAAAATATATGTTACAGTACTTGTAAATACGATCGTTTTGACATCTTGTTTACAGAATTCCGACGTACGGTTTGGCCGGAATAAATCTTTGAACATGGGTATTATTAATAACTTCTTGTTTTAAAAATCCTTTTAAAATTCATAACCTGTGATTTTTACGTACACTTATGTACGATAAAAATATATGTCGTATTACTAGTGAATACGATCATTTTGACACCTTGTTTGAAGAATTCTGATGTACGGTTTGCTCTAAACAATTCCTTGAATATATGTTTTAAAAATCATTTCTTGATTTAAAATTGCTTTTTGGCTATTTAAAATTGTTTAAAAATTGTTTAAAAATCTTGAAAAATAACTACTAGTCTTAGAAAGTATTTTAAGCTAATTTAAACTCTTTTGCTTGGTTAAAATCATATCTTACTCGTTCTTTTATTTATTTAAGTGATCCTGATGTTTTCATTTAATCGAGTCGTGAAGTTGTGAACTTTCACGAGACTGTTGTATGGACTATTGGAACCCGAGATTGAATTGATTGAATGGAAGATGGAACTTCAACAATATTGAATGGAAGATGGAACTTCAACAATATTGAATGGAAGATGGAACTTTAATAATATAGAATGGAAGATGGAATTTCAATAATAGACAGTTAGTACACATTCTTTTGACCGGCACTAGACTTGACCTAGGATTGGGGTAGTCTATGATCACAAGTGTCACAGAATGACTGGATGCGCCATACTAAATTACCTCCAACACATTACGGGGGTTAGAACCTTGACCGTTGCCATATCGGAACGGTGGGTAAGCCTCGGAGTTGCTCCCGTCGCAGGCTGCATGTTGGTTATCTCTAGTACTCTTGGACATTGACTTATCACTAGGATAGACTGGTTATTGATTAATTGTTCTAACATCTTTTCTACAGGTTGCTATAGTATGATCATTGAATGTTAAATTGTCACAGGTTGCAGATGGCTTTGAAAATTGTTATTGAATAATGAAATTGTTACAGGTTGCAAATGGTATTGCAAATGGCTATCAATGATTAAATTGCTGCAGGTTGCAAATATTTAACTGCTTTAACTGCTTTAACCGTTTTAACTGCTTTAAACCGATTTATCTCTTTTATTGCTTATTTGTAAATTAAGCTTATTGCTTGTCTTTAAAGTTCATCGTTGTTTAATTTTAAAATGTCCAATATTTTGGTTTTGAGAATATCTTGCCGAGTAAATCTCGCTGACGGACATTTCATTTTGTTGTTTTACGAAATGTCCGTCAGGTATCGATAGTGAGTTCTTTGAAGACACTATCACAGGAATCGAGCCAGTGCTTGACGAGCACATGGAGTACCTTCCCACAGAAGATTAGACAATCCCCTTCGCGACTGTTTCTTTACATTTAAAATAATGTAATTTGTGTACCTTGTTTGTATTGCTATACTAGGCCCAAGTTGTATCTTAATTATTGTACGCTGGATATGTAATAATGTTGTTTGAGCTGCTTCTTAAATTTGCATGCAAGGATCTGCAATTTTTATACAGACGCTTAGTGTGCTTAAGCCAAGGAGGAAGAAAAAGAAAAGAATTCAAAAGAAAAAAAAAGTACTCCTCCTTGTTTTAAGCACATCGCGGACCCGCTCACGTTCTCGCTCCCGGTTGAATGGGAAGCGGGGCGTGACAGGTTTTGGTGGCGGCCCATGCAGGTCATGCGTATGCAAATACTTTAAGATCGGTTTAAATGACATTAATATCTAAGTGTACAAGTAGAATAGATTTATTTTAACTTACCTTACATTGCGGTTTGTTTTGAAGTATATATGGCAGGTCGACCAGATACACACGTCGTCACCAACAACGACATCTTGGGTATCGTAAAGGAAATACTGGAAATTCAACCCAAATTCTCCATGAGGCTGCTAAACCGGTAATCACTAGTATATCTGAACCTTTTCCCTTTACATCGATTTGACACCCATTGTCTTTATTATCATTGCTAGCATATTTTATCGTGCTATATATATTTGTCTTCGTACCATGTCCACTTCTTGATTTGGAAGTTTCCTATTGCTTCTTATCACAAAATTCGCAACGAACTATTTCCTTTGAACCTCATTACCTATTTCGAACTCTTAACCCTTGCTTAGGAACTCGTGTTCCATTCTTGGTTATACCCTTCCTAGTAACCTCTTTTGCTAGCAGTTATAATTATTTTCATATGTTGAACCATCTACCCACTTCATCACCTTTCCTTCAGTTGATGATGGCACGCATATAAATGGTAATCTTCCTTCAATGGACCATGATACCGGTCAATGTGCTTGGCTAAAGTCTGTTGGATCGACCTAGCTAGACTGGGCATAAGTGATCCTGGCTTAGTCACTTCCCTGGCCGTGTCCGCTGGACCGCAAGGACGTGAATCACGATTATGTAACGCCATCGATCTTCATCACTATCACCCTTCCTTTAGCTTGATGACCTTTCGATTGACCTCCTTAGAATCTTTCTATTTTTAATACGCTTGAACTCTAGCTACGTCTATTTAAGGAGGGTAGTATTCGGTTTTCGATCATCCAAAGTTCAAGATCGACAACGAAGCAGATCGAAGAACGCTCAGAAGTATTTGAGGATGGTACTAGGAAATTGAGACGAGCCAAACCATGACTTGTAAGTGTAGACTGTTACTTCCTCTTCTTCTTTCTTGAGCTCGTATTTTCTACCCCTACTTTTGTCATGTACCCGACTTCCCAAGGTTTGAATTCTTTTCCCGCCTACTTTCTCTCCCCCTCTTTATTGCGTTCTGTCCGTTTCCTCTCCTCGAGACCCGTTCCCGCCTAACACCGACGACTTCGGTGCCCCCCCTCTTCTTTTTGACCCATCTCCTTCCTCCGCAAGCCACCCTGTGGCTTTCCCTTTTCCCTCAGACATCACCCCCTCCTCCTCCCGGCCTCTCCCCCCAAGCGAGCTCGATCGGACCTCGCATCGCCGCCCCGATCTCCGATCCGCCGGCCTCACCCGAAGATCCGCCATCTTCCGCTTCGCTCCATCCCGGAGGCCCTCCCCACCATGGATCGACAGCCAGTCGCAGCGCTGATCACTCCTTATTTTACACCCTTTTTTCCGCATGTTTGCATGCCATTTAGATCGCCCAAATCATGTTTTTCACGATATATCGACGATATTGCGATGCTTTTTCACGCTTTGTTGTTTTTGTCGCATTTCAGGTGATTTGGCGCGATTTGGAGTGATCATGAGATGCGCTCACGATAGACGGCCACCGACGACCTCCCCGAGGGGTATTTTGCTGTTGGAGAGGAGCGGAAGAAGAATGGACGTCGCCGGAGCGACGAGGAGGCCAAAACGACCAGTTTGGGCATTTTTTGTGTCCCACTCGGCCGAGTGGAGGAGCCACTCGGCCGACCAGCGAGACACTGCTCGGCCGACCCGTTCAGACACGACTTCCATGTGTACTCGGCCGAGCGACGGAGACCACATCGGCCGAGTGACGATACCACGTCCGCCCGAGTGGCACCCAGACGAAGGCCCTCAAAAAGACCGAAGTTACTGTTTTTCGGCCATCTGAGCTTCAGAAGACCCACTCGGCCGAGTGGCAAACCCGTCCGCCCGAGTGAAGTGAAGCCATCGGCCGAGTGACGACAACTCACTCGGCCGAGCCACCCCCGAACTGAAGACCCCTGAAGTCCCCGACTTACTGGAAAATTGACAGGGTTTTCACTTGGCCGAGCGACTTTTGTCACTCGGCCGAGTGCGATGCGCAGCCTGTAGCGAAATCTGCGGAAAACAGGCTGTGCAGGGGCGTTTTGGTCAGGATTTTTGGACGATTTTTGGGGCTATTTAAGCTCTGTTTTTACCCTAGTTTGGAGAGCCACCTCTCAGATTTTTTGCAGCTTTTTGAGTCTACTTTTTATCTTTATTAATTGTGATTGGTGAAGAGAAAAACTTGGATTTTTGTTGGGTTGATTGAAGATCTACATTGGTTTGCACTTCTCTTCCACAAAAACTCTATTTTTATTGTTTATATCATTGTTGTGATGAATTCCATTGTCTATTTCTTTGCCAATTATTATGCTATTGCTATGATTAGTGAGTAGTCTCCACGTCTTGGGGCGTGGGGATGAACCCTACAAGCCCAATTTCGTATTTGTGTTGAATTGGTAGGAATTGAGCCAGGATTGTTATTAGGGATTAGATTGGGATCGAATTACTACGGATAGCTAGGTATTCACGTCAATAGGGATTTGCAAGAGATTGGATCCCAATTCGATAGGAAGCCCTAGAAATCCGAATTGGGTTGGAGTCGGATTTTCGAAGTATCGGTTTGCAAGAAATTGGACCGATGCTAGGATCTCCGGTTGCAATTCCGTGCCGATACCCGTTTGCAAGAGATTGGACGGGTAGGAACTATCCTAATCTAGATTGTGGACCGAGTTTGCAAGAGATTGGGCTCGGTGCGCAATTGGACGATGATGTTGATCCTAATGCTAGCTTCCCTAGGCTAGGGTTTGCAAGAGATTGGACCCAAACCCAGGATAGCTATAGACCGGCAACAGCGCGAGAGCGTGAGCCTGGTTCCACATTTAGTTGCAACTAGTTCATCCGAATTCTCATCCTAGCGATTTCGATACCGGCGAACCACAATTGTGAAATACGGTGAGTAGTGGGGATTCCCCATTCCCTAGGCGTTCTCTATTTGATTTGATATTTTGCACTTTTGTCTGACGATTGTGACAGGATCGCCCAAGGCAATTATCCCTCTGAATAGCCAGGTTGATTAGGAGCAAGCACGGTCATTCGTCCTCCCTGTGTTCGATACCCGCTCGCCGCTATACCGTGCGCTTGCGGTAAAACTACAACCGTCGCCTCGGGACGTGTACGCCGGGGCGCGATCAAGTTTTTGGCGCCGTTGCCGGGGAGGCGATTGCGTTTGATTCTTTTTCACCTAGCTATTTCTTTCTTTTATTTTCTTTTTATTTTATTTCTTTTACCATTATTATTTCCTTTGCTATTTTTACCTAACCCTTCCACGGTACTAATCATCTCTTTGAAACTCTGTTTTCACTGTGCATGTACACGAGATCTACGGCGGACCCCGAAGCCCTATTATTCGATCCCGAGATCGAACGTACCGCGCGGAGACTCAGAGCGGAAAGGAGACAATATCCGGAAGGGGGGTTTATGACCAACCGGGAAACTCCCGAAGAATTGGCGGAGAGAATGGCGAGAATAATTTCTATTCGCGTTAGGCTTCGGCCTAAAACCTCTTCTACTACGTCATCCATCGCCGTGCCGGAGTTGGCGGCCGACAAGAACTTCGAGCTAAAGACGGGATTGGTGGTTTTGATGCAACAAGACCCATTTCATGGGAACGCTCACGAGAACCCCCACTACCACATCCAATCATTCTTGTCGAAGTGCGCCACTTTCCAAATGCCGGGGGTCCCGATTGATGCCATCAGACTGCGCCTCTTCCCCTTCACGCTAAAGGACAAAGCACTCTATTGGCTGAGGACGCAAGCTGACGGAGTTTTCACCTCTTGGGACGGGTTGGCGGATGCATTCATTGATAAATTCTATCCACCATCCAAGACGGTGAAGATCCGGAGCGCTCTCATGTCCTTCAAGCAAGGACCACACGAGACGCTCTATGAAGCTTGGGAGCGATTTAAGGATTTGCAGCACCAGTGCCCGCACCACAGTATAGAAGATTGGGAGTTAGTGCATAGCTTCTACAACGGTCTCCAACCGGGGACCAAACAAATTATTGATGCCGCGGCGAATGGTGCAATCTTGTCAAAGACTCCAGAGGAAGCTACGGCCCTAATTGAGGAGATGGCCTCTAATAACCAACAATGGGGCGATGAGCGAGGACACTCTACGTCCTCCTTAAAGCCGACTAGCATCTACGAGGCAAAGGCCGTAGCGGAGCTTACGAGCAAATTTGATTCTCTCCACAAGGTGGTGGAGAGATTGGAGAAATTCATCACGGAGCCCCAAGGAAGCCCTTCCACCTCCGCGCCGGCAAGCCAAATGAGTGATTGGCAAGACCAACCTCAAGCCATGTATTCGGGAGGAGAGCAAGGAGAAGGATCCTTGGAGCAAGTGCAATATGTTGCGGGGAACCAAGGTTATTGGTCCAATCCGGCCGCAAGAAATCACCCGGGATTCTCCTACGCCAACAATGAAGGAGCTTTGAACCCGCCACAACAACCGCCTAATCAAGCTCGACCACCACCACCCCAACAACAATACTATCCGCCGAGGGGACCTACACAACAAAACTTCCAACCAAAGCAACAAGTCCCACCTTATAGGCCTCCCGGATACAATCAAGGGTGGAGGAATCAAAACCAAAACCCTCCACAAGCTCCACAACGATCCGATTTCGAAACTAGAGTGGAAGCGTTCATGGTCGAGCAGAATAAGGTGAATGCTACTTTGAAGGCGGGGCAAGAATCTCTCAATACCGTAGTGGCTCAAATATCAGAGCAATTAGCGTTGCTCAACCGGAACACTCAAAGATTGCCGGCGCAACCGGAGCAAAACCCACGGGGCAACACGGGCCACATCAACGCCGTAGTTGCCGTCACTACTAGAGGCCGGAAGGACACCACCCCCGCCATGATTTCTATTGAGGAGGCCGTGGAGGAAAGTTTGGAGCCGGTTGAGCCGATAATCGAGATTGAAGAGGAGAAGGAGCCACAAGACAAGGAGAAATCTAGGGAGAAGCTATTAATTGAGGAGAGGCGCTTCATGCCACCGGTCCCATTCCCCCAAAGACTAGCGAAAGCGAAAATGGAGAAAAGGCTAGCGAAATTCCTCGAGTATCTAAGAGGAGTTAGCCTAAATATTCCCTTCCTTGACGCCATCATCGAGATCCCCACATATGCCAAATTCTTGAAGGACTTGATTTCGGGGAGAAAGAGGAAGGAAAAGATCATGCTAGCCGAGGAGGGCTCTTGGTTCACCAAGAGAGAAAAGGAGCCGGCAAAATTTAAAGATCCGGGGAGTTTTCGGATTCCTTGCACGTTGGGCGGCGTGCCTCTTCAAAAGGCGTTGGTCGATCTTGGGGCTAGTGTGAGTCTCATGCCCCTCTCCATGTTCTTAAAGCTTAACACCGGGACAAAGTTGAAACCCACCGACATGCGCATTCAATTAGCCGATGGACGGATAACAAGGCCGGTGGGGATTGCCGAAGACATCCCACTTCAAGTCCCGGGTGGAATATGCTTGCCATGTGACTTCGTCATCATGGACATTAAGGAGGAGGGAGACACCTCATTGATACTTGGGCGCCCATTCCTCGCCACCGCCGGAGTCATCGTCGACGTGCGCGAAGGTACCTTAACCTTAAACGTCGGAAACATCGAGGTGGAGCTCCACATTCCCAAGGCAATGAAGCACATGCCTTACCATGAGGAGCTCGATTATATGGACCTCCTTGATGAGGTGATAGAGGAGGCGATTCCTCACTCAATTGGTGCCCTTTTTGATGAAGAATTGGATGAAGGCCCGGATTTAGGCCATGAGGACAATAATGATGATTCCCCCGACTTCTCCGCTGATGAAGATGAAGGCGACGCTGATGTCGCAAGGATTCGAGAGCTCTGCAAGCTCTCGAAATCAAAGTCTCCAAAGAAAGCTCCGCCGGTACGGAAATCGGCATCGCCGGCTAAGCCGTTGACCGGGGCAAATGCTAGCTTGGGGGAGCCTCCCCCCAACACTATTCGAGGTAGGAGACCACCGCGGGAGAACGCTTCGCCGCCACGTCCGAATCCAAGCGCGCTCCCCGGAAAGTTTGACGGGTGCATCTCATATGCACCAAACATCCCGCATTGATTGAAAATTATAGGGGGTCGAGCTCACGACCTAAAACGAGCACTTGTCGGGAGGCAACCCGACGGTTTTTGCTTTATTTTCGCTTTTTCTTTATTTTCGTTTTAGAAATTTTTAGTGTTTTGAGTCATCCGATCAAAAATTTTGTGATAACGGGTCCTATTTTTCTTAACAGGAGAGGAGATAGGTAGATCATCATGAGGAGGTTGAACGAGACGATGAGGAGCGCCCTAAGAAGGCGTTCGACGCTTAGGAGGAGCATGAAATCGACTGGAGGAAGAAAGACGGAGTTTAGAGTCTAAACGAAGACAAACAGCAGAATGCAAGGCTCACTCGGCCGAGTATACTAGTCACTCGGCCGAGTACAGAAGTTCGTCCGGCCGAGCCGCTCATGAACAAGGGAAGTCTGCTGTACCCAACTCTCTGTCTATTTTCCTCATTTCATTATAACTGCTACTCGGCCGAGTATATATATTCACTCGGCCGAGTGAAACAGATACCCTCCTTGGGCGAGTCATGCCGAGTAGCTTGAGTCACTCGGCCGAATGGATTTACTCCACTCGGCCGAGCCTGGCAAGGCCACTCGGCCGAAGCGATATCGGGGAGAAATTTTTATTTGCCTCGCTCGGCCGAGTGATCACGTCACTCGGCCGAGTCGTAACTTTTTAATATAAAGCCAAAGGGGGAGGCGCAGTTTTCGAAAACGAAAAAAAAACCCTTTCGCCCGCGCCCCCTCAGCTTCCCCTCGCCCGATCGCGCCTCGCCCAACATCCACTCGCCCGCGCGCGCCGCCGCTCGGCCTGCCACCGCCGGCCGACCGTCGCCGCACCCCGCCCGAGTCGCCGCCGGCAACCCCCGTCTCCGATCACCTCCGGTTCGCTTATTTTCACCATTTTCTTCTCTTTTTGCGTAGTTTTTGAGGATCCGTGTGTCAATCGAACCCCTAACCCGAATCAAGTCACATATCTATCTGTTATACCCCTATTGCTCCATACATTTTGATTATTACTCGCTGATATCGCTTTTCCATGCGCAGGTTGTTTTTTGGAGCTTAGGGGAGCTCAGGGGAGCTTCTACGGGCTGCTCAGGACTTCGTGGAGGCGCGGACTTCGCACGCTTCCACTACTTAGCACTCGCGGCGTGTTTGGGTAAACTCTTTCCACTCTTTGTGCACACGCCGCACTTTTCACTTTTTCGGCGCGCGCTCGGGGCAAATATGCCGCCCCGGACACGGCCGCGGTCGAAGAGAGCTTCCGCCAAGCGGAAGCGGTCGGATGATGCCGGTCCCTCCCACGAGTTGGAGGACTCTCCTCCACCGTCCCCCACACACCCCGCACACCCCGCACAGCCTGCAGGCTCCGCACACCCCGCACAGCCTGCAGCGCACCCACAGCCCGCACAGCCTCTCCCCGCCGATCCACAGCCACCACCACCGGCTCCACTGGTCGGGCCGCTCGGGATTACGTTCCGAGACGACGCACGCCACACCGTCTTCGAGCGTATCTCCCAGCGCTCGATCGTACCCTCCAGGTTCGCACACCTCGCTGACCTAGGACGCCTGGGGGTACTTGAGGGGATGCTCACGTTGTACGACAACGTGGGCTGGCGAGATTTTTTCCAGGTGTCGGCGGATACTTTTACCCGTCCGACACTTGAGGTTTTGAGTTCGATCGCCTGGACCGATGAGGGATGCTCATTCCGGTTCATGGATCGAGAGTGCCAGGTCACTCTCGATATGATGAGAGCATTTTTCTCTTGGCCCGCAGTCCCCGGAGCCGATCGCGGTTATGGCCCCACACATATCCCTCCACCCTCTTTCGACGCCGGTGCCTTCTGGGCACGTATCACGGGTCTCCACGCCGCCTTTGACCCTAGAAGGGCCAAGGCCTCGGCCATCGTACATCCCTGCCTACGCATTGCCCAGCGCCTCATGGCGACTACCTTTTTGGCCAGATATGAGCCGGGCACGATGTCTACGCCAGAGCTTTACATGCTCTATGCGATGACACGTCCCAGAGCTCTGTCTAGGGATGGAGATGAGCTTGTCCCCGCCGTCGTGATCGATATCGCGGCATGGTACTTAGATCGCATCATTGTATCGGTGGGCGCTCGCTCACCGATATGCTGCGGTGGCCTGATTACCCTGCTGGCTCTTATGACCGGCGAGGATTTCCCCGACGACCTGCGACGCGTTCCGGGCCCCACTTCCTTGTCGATAGACGTTATGGCCCGGATGAAGATGCTGCGTCCGCACGGTGAGCGTCACTGGGTCTGGTTGCACGGCCCCTATGGGGCCGATTACATGATTCTCCCGAGCCCTGCTCGGACCCAGATTGCACCGGCCCACGTTGACTGGCTCCCAGATATGGATGTCCTCATCCCCGCCGCCTACGTGCTCGAGGCCGAGGAGGCCGAGCAGGGCCCCGCCGCCCACGCTGCCCAGGCTGCTCCCGCAGACCCTGCTGCACGCCCTGCCGAGCCCGCTGCCGCCCCTGTGGCCCCTCAGCCCACACCTGTCGTTTCTGCTGCTCCTGACACTTCTGTCCTCACCTCTACCAGTGTCGCGAGTACCCTTGCTGAGCCCACTTCCACCACTGTCACCGCTTCCGAGGCTGTCACCACCACTCCCACTTCCACCACTGGCCCCTTGTCTGTCGAGCCTCTTTCTTCTGCCTTCCCCGAGCGCCCGCCGACCGTAGTCGCGTACGGAGAGCCCTCGTTCGTTTCGGTCGTGGAGACCATGGTTAGCATGATCTCCGCTGGGGCTACACCTTTTGGACCACACACTTCTTCCCCAGCGGGAGATTCCTCTGTCTCCACTACCGCCGTCTTCTCCGAGAGCATCGTGGCGTCTGTCCACACTTCTGTGCCACCGACCTCACTAGCCGCCTCGCAGCCGCTTTTGTACTCTTCTTTCGCTGCCGCTGCCTCCACTTCTCACCGCCCGCCCCGGCCTCACACTGAGGCCCGGCCCACATTTCCTGGCACGGCACCTTTTGTCCCATTCCCTGCTGAGCCCGTTACATACTCCACACGCGTACGCCAGCCTCGCCCTGCGCAGCCTAGACCGGTGCGTCCCTCTGCACCACCCCCGCCCGACATTGTACTGCAGAGCATACGTGCTCTTGAGGTGGCGGTGAGTGGTCTTAGAGGAGACCTTCGGACCCTGTCCTCCACCGTCTCTACGATGGCTGGACGCTTTGACCTGATCCCTCAGATCCACTACTGCCTGACACAGATCTTAGAGCGTCTCCCGCGCGTACCCCCACCCACCCAGCAGGTTCCCACACACACTCCCACACACGCTCGACCTGCTTCCACTCCCACGCCCACCCCAGCTCAGCAGCCTACACCACCACCACCACCCCCTCCGCCTCAGGACGGAGACGGCGCGGCACCGCCTTCTTAGGCACTCTTGATGCCTTTATCCATTCCTGACGTTGTGCTGCCCGTCTCTGCTGGGTCCTGATGTTTTTTTTTTGTCCACCCCCCTCCTCTCACTTATTTTGGGATTATATTTTTGATCATATCTTTTTGTGCACATCATATCATATCTACTAGGGATTCTCATTTTGATCACATCTATATATATCTTTTTGGGAGAGAGGGAGCGTTTTTGGTGCCGTATTTATTTTCATATCACTCCTGTTTGTGCATGCATCATACCCGCATCATATTTTCACTTCTTTATTTTTCCTTTTATTATTTTTTTTCCTTCCTTCCCCTCATGCATGCACCCTCACTTGCCCCTCACGTTAATTGTCTCTCTGTGTGCCACACTTTGCACATTGAGGACACTGTGCCGTTTAGCTTGGGGGAGTGAGCTCTCACGTTCTTTTTCGATTTGCCACCTTTATTTTCAGATTTTCACACCGCTTTTCACTTTTGCACTCATTTTTCGTTATTTTCCTTTTGTTTTGCCATGCATCACGTTTTCCTTACTTTCCTGTGTGCCGCATTGCATAGTTCTATTTTCCTTTTATCTTTACTTCTTTCTTTTTCATCTCATGCTAGAGATGAATTTTCTGTGATGATGTCTACGTGGAGTTAGCTTATTCTATATGCATGCTATATTTGTCGTGTCTTAGATTTCATTTCTGATATCATATGCTATGACTCGCTTGCATTTAGAAATAGGAGCCCACACTTTTTCCTCATGAAAATGGATGAAATTTTATTATTAGCTGAGCCTGAATATTCATATGTATGCTATCACAGAAAACACACCAAGATTCACGCATTGAATGCCTATATCTGGAGTACTGACTTCTTTTCCTTTATCACTTCTATATGCATGAATTGTACACTTCACTTCCGGATGATTGAATGATGATTAGCTAAGATATATCTGGATTAGTTAGCTTTTTTGTGATCGAAACTGAGTAGATTAGATTACCCTGCTGAAGTTGTCGTGCATGTCTTATAGAGTGAGCCGAGTGTTATCTTTATTTCTTTCTACACAAATCTTGAACATCACTTCTCTACTTTTAAAATCATTGGTGAATCTCCCCTTAGTGATTCTATTTTATGGCACTTCCCCCGCTATTAATTCCTGGCTCCAAATCTCTTATTTCAAAAAAAAAAAAGGGGGAGAGAGAGGAGAAGAATAAAAGAGAGAAAAACATTCTTGTATATCTCCCCTTAGTGTATATATGTTGCTTATTGCGAAAAAAAAAAAGAAAAAAAAAGAGAAAAGAGGAAAAATCCTCAATAAAAGATCACATCTCGCTTACTTTCTTTCTTCTTTCCCTTCTTGGCCTTTGGAGCT
Organism: Scilla litardierei; assembly: GCA_030789695.1. NCBI lineage: Eukaryota > Viridiplantae > Streptophyta > Magnoliopsida > Asparagales > Asparagaceae > Scilla > Scilla litardierei. Next base: position 75,245,326 of record CM061131.1, read on the forward strand.
ATATAAAAATGGGGATGTAAATATTTTTGTGCCACCACGCTTATAGATAAGCTTGGGGGAGGAGATCCATTGATGTGTGAGAGAGCGACTACTTGACATTGCACGACAACCTAGGCTACGTAATATTCTATACTCGGTGAGATTGTTTCCAGCTTTACGAAATCCAGAAATCTAAGCCTAGCATTCATTTCATGAAATCCATACTTTTCTATTCTCTCTATTCTATGATGTGATACTCTTATACTCCAGATAGAAAGCGTTCAATTGAAAAGTGTGTGATCTGAGATTTGTATACCGCTTTAGATGATTCAGGCGATGTTAATTTTAAAAATCATTCCGTTTTTCATGATTATACCGTTGTTCGTGGGTTTTCTATTTTCTACTTGCACTATTCTACTATGATATCAAAAAATTGAGATTCTTTGACATGTATTTCTCACTCGGTGCATGCTATAAGAGTAGGTGAAACCCACGTCCTGAGAAAATGATCTAGCATCCCACCTATTCTTTCTTTCTTTCTTTATTTTCGTTTGGTTTTCATTCTTCTTCGTTTTTCATTTTTTTTTTCGTTTTTCGCCGTTTCCGTTTTCCGAATCCACCAGGTTCGCTTTTTGCTTATCTTCCTCGAGGACGAGTAAGAGGCAAGCTTGGGGGATTTTGATCACTCCTTATTTTACACCCTTTTTTCCGCATGTTTGCATGCCATTTAGATCGCCCAAATCATGTTTTTCACGATATATCGACGATATTGCGATGCTTTTCACGCTTTGTTGTTTTTGTCGCATTTCAGGTGATTTGGCGCGATTTGGAGTGATCATGAGATGCGCTCACGATAGACGGCCACCGACGACCTCCCCGAGGGGTATTTTGCTGTTGGAGAGGAGCGGAAGAAGAATGGACGTCGCCGGAGCGACGAGGAGGCCAAAACGACCAGTTTGGGCATTTTTTGTGTCCCACTCGGCCGAGTGGAGGAGCCACTCGGCCGACCAGCGAGACACTGCTCGGCCGACCCGTTCAGACACGACTTCCATGTGTACTCGGCCGAGCGACGGAGACCACATCGGCCGAGTGACGATACCACGTCCGCCCGAGTGGCGCCCAGACGAAGGCCCTCAAAAAGACCGAAGTTACTGTTTTTCGGCCATCTGAGCTTCAGAAGACCCACTCGGCCGAGTGGCAAATCCCGTCCGCCCGAGTGAAGTGAAGCCATCGGCCGAGTGACGACAACTCACTCGGCCGAGCCACCCCCGAACTGAAGACCCCTGAAGTCCCCGACTTACTGGAAAATTGACAGGGTTTTCACTCGGCCGAGCGACTTTTGTCACTCGGCCGAGTGCGATGCGCAGCCTGTAGCGAAATCTGCGGAAAACAGGCTGTGCAGGGGCGTTTTGGTCAGGATTTTTGGACGATTTTTGGGGCTATTTAAGCTCTGTTTTTACCCTAGTTTGGAGAGCCACCTCTCAGATTTTTTGCAGCTTTTTGAGTCTACTTTTTAGCTTTATTAATTGTGATTGGTGAAGAGAAAAACTTGGATTTTTGTTGGGTTGATTGAAGATCTACATTGGTTTGCACTTCTCTTCCACAAAAACTCTATTTTTATTGTTTATATCATTGTTGTGATGAATTCCATTGTCTATTTCTTTGCCAATTATTGTGCTATTGCTATGATTAGTGAGTAGTCTCCACGTCTTGGGGCGTGGGGATGAACCCTACAAGCCCAATTTCGTATTTGTGTTGAATTGGTAGGAATTGAGCCAGGATTGTTATTAGGGATTAGATTGGGATCGAATTACTACGGATAGCTAGGTATTCACGTCAATAGGGATTTGCAAGAGATTGGATCCCAATTCGATAGGAAGCCCTAGAAATCCGAATTGGGTTGGAGTCGGATTTTCGAAGTATCGGTTTGCAAGAAATTGGACCGATGCTAGGATCTCCGGTTGTAATTCCGTGCCGATACCCGTTTGCAAGAGATTGGACGGGTAGGAACTATCCTAATCTAGATTGTGGACCGAGTTTGCAAGAGATTGGGCTCGGTGCGCAATTGGACGATGATGTTGATCCTAATGCTAGCTTCCCTAGGCTAGGGTTTGCAAGAGATTGGACCCAAACCCAGGATAGCTATAGACCGGCAACAGCGCGAGAGCGTGAGCCTGGTTCCACATTTAGTTGCAACTAGTTCATCCGAATTCTCATCCTAGCGATTTCGATACCGGCGAACCACAATTGTGAAATACGGTGAGTAGTGGGGATTCCCCATTCCCTAGGCGTTCTCTATTTGATTTGATATTTTGCACTTTTGTCTGACGATTGTGACAGGATCGCCCAAGGCAATTATCCCTCTGAATAGCCAGGTTGATTAGGAGCAAGCACGGTCATTCGTCCTCCCTGTGTTCGATACCCGCTCGCCGCTATACCGTGCGCTTGCGGTAAAACTACAACCGTCGCCTCGGGACGTGTACGCCGGGGCGCGATCAAGCGCTCGCCGCCGTGGATCGCCAGCTGCCGATGGCCCACCAACGACCTTGGGGTCTGTTGGGCATAACAGCAACCCTCGCCGCCACCCTTGCTTTGGCCGTGTGGTCGGGATATTGGGAACCCGCCGCCATTGGTATCATTGTGAGCTCCTTTTTCTGGTTCTTCCCCCTTGAGCTGCCCAGCTTCGAGCGCTTCTTAGGGGTGCTCCTTAGTGCTTGTAGGTCCCTGAGTTTTTGGTCGTTGAACTGCTTAGGGCTGATGGTGTTTACCGTAGATATCGACCAATGGTGTTGGGAAGGAGTATCCTTAGGATTGGGTATTGGCATACTTTTGGGCCTAGGCGTTGAAGTTGGATGTCGGTCTTGTGCTCGGATTTGGGAGACGGCTAGGATGTTGGTTTCTTGTTGGATGTTATGGAGACTGCTAGGACAAGTGGTAGCGATGATCTTGACCCTCGAGAGTTGGCCTTATACTTGCCTGTATGTATTGATCTGGGTAATGGCTTGTAATTTGGTAGCATGGCAGATGAAGTCCTTTGTGTTCGGTTGGTTAAGTTGTAACCGTAAGGATGCACTAGGTTTATCCCTTACGTTTATGTATGCTATGGCGATGATTTACATGATTGAGACCATGTAATCATCGTTTATATATTCTAGACGTTCCGTTCTTCTCTTTGATGTGCTTGCTACTAGCTTATCACCTCAGGTTCCAAGTTCGAACAGGGGTTGTCATCATAATAGCCTTCATTTTCATGTGATGTTATTATCTCATGTTAATTTTGGACTACTTGAGAAGTCAAAGTAACTATTGTGATGATACTAGGTTTCGAAACTAGTTACGGAATCTATGATGATGTTAATACTTATTAGAAATATCTCTTGTTTTCTTGATGCTATAATATCACATTATATTTCATGCTATTTACAACTTATTTTCTAAATTGTAATTTTCATCAAGTTTTCCATTTTCTCATTTATTTGCTTGAGCTTCTTAATAACAGTAATTAGTTTATTTTATAAAGTTTTGAGAAATTCCGAGGACGGAATTATTTTAAGGAGGGTAGAATGTGATGACCCGTATTCAACAATACTAATTTTCTACGTATTTTTCTTAAATAATAATATTTTATAATGGTTTGTTAGGAGTTGAACATCAAAATAGTTTCTAAATCATTTATAAAAAAATGTTTCGTGCAACCAATATAGTTATAGCCTATTTTAGAGTTTACGAGTACCATCCTAAATCCCTAAATGATTTTTATAATTATTTAACCCCAATTTTAACATTTCAGCCTTAACAATTATTTTTCTATGTAAACGTTTTCAAAACGATTTCAAACTTCTACAGTGTCATTCTATGATCATTTAGAGCCTCCCACATTAATTTCGTAATTTTTCGATGTCAGATTAATAGAGAACCCGCAAACCCGCTTTCTAAACGTTTTGACCAAAAACTCGTATTTCCGTAGTCCAAACTACGAAATGGATCTCGTAGTCACGATCCTCGTGACAATACGAACCCGTGGCTATGTTTTCGTAATTTTTCGGAGTCGTTTTACCCTAGGGGCAAAATCGTAATTTCACCAATTGTTTTCACTAATTACCGTTTTACTTTTCCCTAATTACCATGTTAATTACCTAGTTTAATCCACCAACCGTCGGCAACCTCACACACGTTTTGTTAGTAAGAGAGTGTTAGTCCAATTTGGCTTACTCTTTTGTCAAAAAGGCTAGCTTTGGCATTAAATAGAATTGACTATATTAATTACACCCTCATTAAACTATTATTATCATTAACCTATATAAACCCCTCTAATCCTATCTTCTCCTTCACTGTGATACCCAGGCTAACCCAAACCCATGCTCATTATACTCCCCTCTCCCTCTTCGTTCTTCTCCAAAGAGCTCCGACCCGAACTCCGACTTCCCCCTCCCCGTGTCCGGCCACCCCGCACACGACCTCTCACCCCGCCGCCGTTCATTGCTCGCACCCAGGCGAACACCCCCGACAGCCCCCACCGGAGCCGTCGAACCCCCGTGAAGCCGCCCGCCCTCGCTGCTCCGACGAAGTAGCAGCTGCGGCAGCATCGCTCGCCGCTCCTCTCCCCTGTCCGACGCCACTGCACACCGCCGCCAAGCCCCCGCCGGTGTTCCACCCCCTCCGAGCTCGCCGCCACCCGCTCCTAGCTGCTGCCACCGTCGTCGTGGACGTCGACTGACGCCGTCACCGCCTCCGAGCGCAGCTCCGCCGCTCTCCGACGTACGCCTCGACAGCTCCCCGCCACGACGAACCGCTGCTCGCCGACGACGCGAGGTGCAGCGCCCACGACTCCACCCGCTACCCGAGCTCCTCTCGCCGGCGACTCCCGCCACCGTTGCCGCCTGCTTCGCCGTCGATCCCCCGCACCGCCTGCAGCCCTCGCCGCACCGTCGAGCCCCCGCACAGCCGCCGCTTCCTCCCGCTTCCGCTCTCCCCCTCTCTCGCACGAGGTAACGGAGCGTTGGGTTTGATTTTAAAAATAATACGTATTAAATACGTATTTTAATACGTATTTTCGTATTTACATATATTTATTAAATGCTATTATTGGGTTTAAATTCCTAGTAATTCCTACAGGCCTCAGAAAATTGCGAAACTAGTCCCAGAAAATCAGAAACGTCGAAAAGAATCTATTGGCGCTGGTTTCATCACTAAAAGGCAAGTATATTTCTCACAGTGAATTTTTAAAGGCAAAACTTAAATAGATTAAAATCCTTTTAAAATTCGTAGCTTGCAATTTTTACATACACTGCTTTACGATAAAAATATATGTTACAGTACTTGTAAATACGATCGTTTTGACATCTTGTTTACAGAATTCCGACGTACGGTTTGGCCGGAATAAATCTTTGAACATGGGTATTATTAATAACTTCTTGTTTTAAAAATCCTTTTAAAATTCATAACCTGTGATTTTTACGTACACTTATGTACGATAAAAATATATGTCGTATTACTAGTGAATACGATCATTTTGACACCTTGTTTGAAGAATTCTGATGTACGGTTTGCTCTAAACAATTCCTTGAATATATGTTTTAAAAATCATTTCTTGATTTAAAATTGATTTTTGGTTATTTAAAATTGTTTAAAAATTGTTTAAAAATCTTGAAAAATAACTACTAGTCTTAGAAAGTATTTTAAGCTAATTTAAACTCTTTTGCTTGGTTAAAATCATATCTTACTCGTTCTTTTATTTATTTAAGTGATCCTGATGTTTTCATTTAATCGAGTCGTGAAGTTGTGAACTTTCACGAGACTGTTGTATGGACTATTGGAACCCGAGATTGAATTGATTGAATGGAAGATGGAACTTCAACAATATTGAATGGAAGATGGAACTTCAACAATATTGAATGGAAGATGGAACTTTAATAATATAGAATGGAAGATGGAATTTCAATAATAGACAGTTAGTACACATTCTTTTGACCGGCACTAGACTTGACCTGGGATTGGGGTAGTCTATGATCACAAGTGTCACAGAATGACTGGATGCGCCATACTAAATTACCTCCAACACATTACGGGGGTTAGAACCTTGACCGTTGCCATATCGGAACGGTGGGTAAGCCTCGGAGTTGCTCCCGTCGCAGGCTGCATGTTGGTTATCTCTAGTACTCTTGGACATTGACTTATCACTAGGATAGACTGGTTATTGATTAATTGTTCTAACATCTTTTCTACAGGTTGCTATAGTATGATCATTGAATGTTAAATTGTCACAGGTTGCAGATGGCTTTGAAAATTGTTATTGAATAATGAAATTGTTACAGGTTGCAAATGGTATTGCAAATGGCTATCAATGATTAAATTGCTGCAGGTTGCAAATGTTTAACTGCTTTAACTGCTTTAACCGTTTTAACTGCTTTAAACCGATTTATCTCTTTTATTGTTTATTTGTAAATTAAGCTTATTGCTTGTCTTTAAAGTTCATCGTTGTTTAATTTTAAAATGTCCAATATTTTGGTTTTGAGAATATCTTGCCGAGTAAATCTCGCTGACGGACATTTCATTTTGTTGTTTTACGAAATGTCCGTCAGGTATCGATAGTGAGTTCTTTGAAGACACTATCACAGGAATCGAGCCAGTGCTTGACGAGCACATGGAGTACCTTCCCACAGAAGATTAGACAATCCCCTTCGCGACTGTTTCTTTACATTTAAAATAATGTAATTTGTGTACCTTGTTTGTATTTCTATACTAGGCCCAAGTTGTATCTTAATTATTGTACGCTGGATATGTAATAATGTTGTTTGAGCTGCTTCTTAAATTTGCATGCAAGGATCTGCAATTTTTATACAGACGCTTAGTGTGCTTAAGCCAAGGAGGAAGAAAAAGAAAAGAATTCAAAAGAAAAAAAAAGTACTCCTCCTTGTTTTAAGCACATCGCGGACCCGCTCGCGTTCTCGCTCCCGGTTGAATGGGAAGCGGGGCGTGACAATGGCTACTCCTTATCTGAGATTGTTTTACTATCTCCAAAATCCTTCAACACGTTATCAGCACTTACGCTCTTATCTTTTTTGAGCTTTTCATCCCGTCTTCTCTCAAAAATCAAACCCCTAAACGAGTGAAGGAATCTATTGTTGCGGCATACCGTTGCGGCCATTCGTTACGGCGATCCTCTTTGGCGTATTAGGAGCGTGGATTTTGCTTTCTATGGATCTTATATTTTTACGATCGTCCCTAGATTTTTAATCTAGAGGTAATATTTTTCGATCCCGTAGATAGTTACAGAAATTAGCGACGATTATACATAGCCTATTTTGGGCTTGTTTAAATCTTCCATATGTCTGTACAATATCAAATTTTAATTAAAAAAATATATTATAATAATTAAAAAAACAAAAAAACAAAAAAACCCCACCCTGTTCATCATCCCCCACCGAAGGGGGGGTTTCCCGTCCCCCCCGAAGGGGGGCCTCTGACCCCGCAACCCCCGCACCTCCCCCCCGACCGACGGGAGGGGGTTTCCGATCGTCACCCCCCCGCCGTGTGGGGGGGGGGGGTTCTGTCGCGGTGAATCGCCGACCCCCCACCGATGGCGATGGGGGGGTGGGGGGGGTGGGGGGTTTCCTCGGCGACACACCCCCCTGATGGGGGGGGGTCTTCTGCTCCCCGCCCCCCCGGCCGACGGCGGGGGGTTTCCTCGACGACACACCCTGATGGGGGGTCTTCTGCTCGCCGCCCCCCGCCGATGGCGGGGGGTTTTCCTCGTGACACACCCCCCGCAAAGGGGGGTCTTCTGCTCGCAACCCCCCCGTCGACGACTGGGGGGGTCTTCTGCCCGCAGTGCCCCGCCAACGGCGAGGGGGATCTCCCACGACACCCCCCTGCAGGGGGGTTCTTCGGCTAGCAGCCTCCCCGCCGACGGCCAGGGGATCCCAGCGACACCCCCCGCGCAGGGGAGGTCTTCAGCCGCCATCCCCCCTGACGGCTGGGGTTTCTTTCTAAGATCACCGTCAAAAGGAGTTGAGGGGACATATTTAGGGTGGGGGGTTTTTTAGCATTCATCAGCCCAATAATTGGTTTAGGGCTATATTCTTTTTAAATCAGATAGCCTGTTTGTTGGGCCTGCAGCCCATTTGTAACAAATGAAAATATATTCTATGGGCCAGCAGCCCCATTTGGCTTTATAATAAATTTTTATCTACCAAAATTGGGCCTGAAGCCCAGTAAATCCAATTGCAATTTTTAATGTGTCAATTAGAATTTTGCCAATGGGCCTGAAGCCCAAATATTAACAAAATTTTAATTTGACTTATTGAGCCTGAAGCCAAGTTAATTCCATTGCACTAATTAATTTGTTAATTTTTTGCATATGGGCCTGCAGCCCAAATATTATATTAAAAAGATTAATATTTATGGGCCTGCAGCCCCATTCAAAATATTAATTTATTTTAGTTTCTTGTTTTGGGACCTGACGCCCAGTTTGTCAAACTACTAGAATTATGTTAAACATCACTCTTGCATTATTAATAATTTATGGAATATTAGAATTTTTCAAAATATAATTATCTTAAGGATCCTGCGACCGCTCTGCCGTTAGTAAACTAACCTAACGGTGTATGACATCTCCCCGTGGTCCGAGAGATTATTATATTTTATAGTGTCTTTTTCCATATTATATATGCCTGAGTTATATGCGTGGTTGTTTCTTTTGTGCCTAAAGCATATTATAAACTGCGTGGATGTTAATATAAGTTAAAATGTGATTTTGGGATCAGCCAGTTTGATACCTTTTATATTCCTTGCACTTTTATTTTCTTTTGAGAGAATTTGTAAGTGAGGATTAAAATGTATTTATGCCAAAGACCGGTGTACCGACAAATGAAGATGAAGGCGAAATTTGGAAAATATAGGGACCCATTCTGGGTTTCCAACTTGTATTTTTCTTTTCTTTATGAACTGTATATCGGACTTTGGACTTTGTACGTTTTAGGGTATCTGGCCGATCCCCACATTTTACTTATTTTATTCTTTATGCATGAATTTACATTTTAATTAATTCATGTTTATTTTAAATTGCATAGATAAATGGCAAAATTGGCAAGCGTCGATTTCGAAGTTCTTGATGCTGCAGGAAAGAATTATCTGAGTTGGCGAGTGCACCTGAAGTTCCACTTGCGTTCGATGTCCCTCCTTGGCTTAATTTTGGCTCCTTCATCGGCCCCAGCAGCGGCCGATGCTTCTGCTAGTAAGGCCCCAGAAGCGGCCCAATCGTCTAGCAGCACTCCTACCACTGTCTCCAATGTGGATAAGGCAACAGTCATTATCTACATTAGAAAAACCGTAAAAGCCGAATACCTAACTGTAGAGGACCCAATGGAGCTGTGGACAGCGCTGGAGGCACGGTATAAACATCAAATTGGTGTAATATTACCATGTGCCAGTTATGAGTGGGAAAACCTCAGACTTTAGGACTATAAGTCCGTCTCCGAGTATAACTCTGCACGTCATAATATCACCTAACGCCTGAAGTTGTGCGGTGAAGAAGTGACAGAGCAACGCATGTTGGAAAAGACATTTACCTCGTTTCACGAGAAAGATGCAATCCTCATGCAGCAGTATCGTGAATGCAACTTCACGAAATTCTCTGATTTGATCTCTTCCTACTTAGGGCAGAGCAAAATAGAGATTTACTGCTTGCTACTCATAATTTACGTCCAGCTGGTTCTGCCCCTATCCCTGAAGCTCACCACGTTTCTCCCCAGAAGTGGATAAACAAGAAAAAGGCTAAAAATAACAAAGGGAAATCTATAATGAACCAAGCACAAGGAGCTGCACCCCAGACCAACAGCAACAAAAGAAAGAGAAACTTCACATGGAATGTAAGAACACTTATCAAGTGTTAATTCCTAAGAAGAACTGGGAGGATAAATGCCATCAATGTGGCATGACTGGACATTGGTCGAGAAACTGCCGCACTCCTCGTCACCTCCAGGAACTGTATCAGGCGAGCCAGAAGTCTCTGCCTGAAACAAACTTGGCGGCTATTCAGCCTCCGACGAATTTCACTGCAAATGACTTCGAGAATGAAGACCTGCTCGATTGAGCCCTATCTATATGTCTATGCATTTAAAATTACAAATAGCTTCATCTTTAGTTTGTTTTTGTACGAAGTTTTATTTAAATGTCATTTTACATTTACTTAAATAAAATTTCGTTTTGCTTATAGATGAAGTATGTAATTTTGTGGACAGTGCCTCGTTGCACTGGTGTAGCATTTATATTGCTCCCACATAAAACGAGACTATAAGATGCAAACTTCTCCCCTTAAACATATAGGAATTTTCCAAGTTTCAATGATATTTCGTTTATACGAACATAACTTGAAAACTGTGGATATTAAATATTGAATATCAATATAAAACTCGTGAAGAGCATGGCCAGAAAACCATCTACTTACAATTTCATTGGACCCCCGTCGGGCCCCTATCATTACAGATATTCATCCTATAGAAAGCCAACTTGACTGAGCACCAGAAGTGCCTTTCATTGCCAGAGTTTTTAACTCTCGATGTAACGACTGCTTTTCATGTATCTGGATTTAATATAATATAATATATGTTTTGGTGGATTTTCTCCTCTTGTGTGGTTTTCGTCTCCGTAGATTTCATTTTCGATCGATTCGTCGTATTTTCTCGTTTCTTCCTTAGGATTGTCGATTTCGAAGTAAGTCATTCGTGACGGACTTCATAACGGTCGTATCTAACTGTTAGATCAAGCCTAGAAGTCTTAGGAATCGATCCCGGGGCCCCGCGCTCCGTATCGAAACTTTCTGTGCTTATTAGCCGGTATAAGAAGGGGCACCGACCGACTAGATGACGATCCAGTCGGTCGGCAATCCTTCTTGGACCGACTAGTTTGCTTTCTAAATTTCTCAGGAGTTACTGTTTATCGTTAGTCGGTCTAAGAACGTTGGTTGACCGACTAGGTTGCAAACTAGTCGGTCAGCGATGCTTCTTGAACCGACTAACTCATCATCTTATTTTTGTATCAGCTACTGTTTACTCTTAGTCGGTCTAAGAACGTTCATCGACCGACTAGATGCCAAACTAGTCGGTCAGTATTTGTTCATGGATCGACTAACTCTAAATCCTATTTTTCGTTCAGGAGTTACTGTTTACACTTAGTCGGTCTGCGTTGGTCGACCGACCGACTAGTTGCCAAACTAGTCGGTCAGTGGTTGCTCTTTGACCGACTAGTCTGTGTTAAAACCCTAATTTCTGGGCAGCCGCCAGCCCAACCTATAAATACCCCTCCCAAACGTTTCTTCTTCCTCCAACACGACCCAAAACCCTAAAATCTTCCCCCTTCAGCCCCCATCTCCCTCCAAGCTTCATTCCTTCATTCCAAGCCCTAAATCCATCATCCAAACCATCCATTCACTCCATCTACCTCTCATCTTCCCCAAAATCTCACCAAAACCCATCAAAATCCCCAAATCCCCCAAAACCCTAGTTTCCCCAAACTTCCCCAATCTTTTCCAGATCTGATCCTAGGGTTCCCCGGAGTGTTTCTTCCGCCTCCTCTTGGTAAGAAATCGTTCTACCGTTGTTTTCATAACTTATTGATAATTTTTGTGAAACCCTAATTAATTTCATGTGTTTGATGTTTGTTTCCCCCTTAACAGCGATTTCCCCCGTAGATAGCCTCCGTGTGACGAAGTGGTCGTCATTCCCGGTGCTAGGCAAGTGAAACTTGCCACTTAGGGTTTAGGTCATGTTTAGGCCATTTTCTTATAGTAGGCGTAAAAGAGGCTAGGCGACGAAATGATACTCGCCTAGGCGCAAATTGGGGAACTAGCTTGACAACGAACTAGTTCCGACATTAGCATGTTGCACAATTACCATGCCATGTTTACTTTCCATTAACGGTACGCAAATTAAATGTCATGTCATTGCATTCTTTAAGTGTTTATGTGATTGCGTAGCTTTGCTACAAATGCTTGTGTTCCTGGCTCGTGTTCCAGAAGCGGGCCATGTGTTGGTTGATAGCCAATGCCCGAATTGCGTGTTTCCTGGCTCGTGACCAGAAGCGAGCATAATGAGTTGGAAACCCCAACGCTCGATATTGAATTGTGAAATAGGAATGCGAGCTTATTGTGCGGGGCAACCCCAGGCTCACTAGCTGAGTTCATTGTGCGGGGACCCCAGGCTCCATTACGTGTGGGTATATGGGGTGAGGGTTAAGCGGCCATTCAACTGGGAGTCTGTTTGATCAACAACTGCAGTTGTAAGGCGTAAACTCTTTGGGGTGGGGTAGTGTTTAGTGCCGATCGGTCTGAAATGCTATGCCATTCAGCGAAGGGCGTAAACATCTACAAACAACCGTGAAACGTGAAATGTGTTTAGTGTCGATCGGTCTGAAATGCTATGCCATTCAGCGAAGGGCCTAAACACCTACAAAATGTGAATTGATTGAGATTGATAGTAGCGTGGCTACTCTTGCCTTGCCTTGTCTTGTCTTGTCCCGATGATTGTTCTCTTGTACAAATCGTCTTGCCATGTTTTAAATTGTGCACTCATGTTATAACTGCCATGTCATGCATACTAAACTGCTAGGTTGCTAGTTGCCTTACTTTCAGTTTCCTTGTCCAAGTCTTTTAGACTTGCTGACATGTGCCCCTTTACTCTTTTGGGTGACACATGTTAGATCCTGAGCCCGAGTACCTTGTTGAGGACGAGGTGTTTGCTGACGCCGAGCCCGAGCTTGTGCTCGACGGGGAGTACGTGGACACTGGGGACCAGTCCTAGTGTCTTCGTGTGTTTCACTTTTGTTAGATAGTTGTTTTATTATTCGGTGCGTAGCACCTATACTTTGTCGTTGTTGTTTTTGTTGGCCTTGTTCTGGGCCTTTAGACTCTTTTCTTTTAGCCTGGTGGCTTTTCTGGATGTTGGACTTTTTGTTGATGTTGGACAATTTGTGAGATGTGGAATTTTATTTCAGTCTCGTCTTGTGTTATTATTGTTATTCTGTTGTGGTTACAGGGACCTGTTTATGTATGCTGGACGCTTATCGGGTTTGGGGCTTCACAGCTCCACTCTCGTGCGGACCTTTTTACGTCTCGCCTCCATTTTAGGGAAGCGGGTCGTGACAGGTTTTAGTGGTGGCCCATGCAGGTCCTTCTGTAACTGCGATTTTTCGAATAGCGATAATAATATTAGAATGTCCAATAAGTTAAGTTTGACGTCCGAGTCATAAGCTATGAGTCTAATTTGATTCGTTCTCTGTGTCATTAGATGGCAGGAAGGCGTTTCACCTGTGGTGGGGGTAGTGGTGCGCTCCCTCATGATGAGGAGCCTGAGCGGGAACCCACCAGCGGTGAGATGATGCGGATGATGTTGCAGATGATGCAAGTGCAGCAGGGCGTGCTTTTGCAAGTCCAGAATGCTCCACTTGCTCGAGCTGCCCGGGCTCTTCCGGATGCCCCTCGCTCTGAGCCAGGAGCGAAGCAATTTCGGGAGCTGGGTCCCGCATATTTTGATGGTTCTGAGGGTCCTCTGGCTGCCGATGAGTGGATTCGGAACATCGAGGACAATCTGAAGATGGCCAAGATCACCCCGGCTGGATGGGTTGATTTGGCGAAGAGGCAACTCAAGGATAATGCTCGGAATTGGTGGGATGCGGAAGAGAAGTTGTTGGTGGAGCCGATAGCTTGGGCTACCTTCAAGGCTAGATTTGAGGGTGAGTTCTTCCTGAAGGCTGCCAGGGAAGAGATACTGCAGCGTTTTATTGATCTGAAGCAGGGGAACTCGTCGGTGGACATGTACCACCAGGAGTTCATGAAGCTGAGTCGGTTTGCACCGAAGATGGTGCAGGACGCTGAGGAGAGAGCTCAGAGGTTCCTGCAGGGGCTTGCTTCGGAGCTCCAGAGTTTCGTGACCTCTTCTGACCGGGAGTCTTATCAGAAGGTTCTGGTCGCTGCCAAGAGGCAGGAGCTGCTCGTGAATCAGAGGAGGGGGTCTGTTGTTGGCGCTGGGAAGAGGCCTGTGGAGCAGGCGAGAGCCGTGGTTAGACCTGGATTCAGGCCTAATCAGTCTGCTCAGTTTAAGAGGCCAGGAGGGCCTATTCTGAAGCTTTGCCATTTCTGCGGCAAGCCTGGCCATGTCAAGGATCAGTGTCGGAAGTTTTTGGGACAGTGTCTGATTTGTGGAGATGCTTCCCATGTCGCGAAGGATTGTCGGCATGCGGGTCCGCTGCGGAGGGCTCCTGTTGCAGCTCAGCCGTTGCAGAAGCGAGCGTCTGTTCCTGCTGGGCATGGAGCGGCTCTTGTTCCGCAGGGGCAGGCTTTTCGGCAGGCTGTTCCGTCGAGGAGGCAGGCTTTTCTGATGACCGCTGCGGAGAGCGAGGCTGTGGATGCGGTTATCGCAGGTAATCCTCACTCTAGCTGTTACTTTCCTAGCTGGTTTTGATTGTTAGATTACGTTGTTTGCTTGAACATGGTTGTTTGCTAGAATAGGGTTTGATTGTTAATTGCTTGTTAGGTGTGGTTTTGGTGTGCACATTTCCTGCACGAGTCCTCTTTGACTCTGGTGCATCGATGTGCATTATTTCTCAGAGCTTCGTGGAGAGGCATTCCTTGTCGACGTCCCCTCTCCCCAAGAGTTGGAATATCGTTACAGGGAATGGTGTGGTCTCGGTGCATCGTGGTTGCAATTCTTGCTCGTTGGTGGTCTGTGGACATGAGCTTTTTGCTGATTTCATTGTCCACGACATCATCAACTATGATGCAGTTCTTGGGATGGATTGGCTTGCGAGCTTCTATGCTACGATTGACTGCAGGAGGAAGAAGGTGGTGTTCGAGATTCCCGGACATCCAGTATTTGAGTTCAGTCGTGGTAGCTGTTCGCTTGGTCCTGTCAGATTTCGGGCCAGGCCGGTGGAGGCTGTGGCTATGCAGATGGAGCTGGAGTGGCCAGCTGTGGTGCGATATTTTGGCGACGTCTTCCCCGAGGAGATGTCTGGTTTGCCACCTGATCGGGCTTTGGAATTTTCTATCGATCTTGTTCCAGGTGCGCAGCCGATTTCGAAGGCGCCGTATCGTATGGCACCTGCAGAGTTGGAAGAGTTGCGGAAGCAGTTGGATGAGCTGTTGCTGAAGGGTTATATTAATCCTAGTGTGTCTCCGTGGGGAGCACCGGTGTTGCTGGTTAAGAAGAAGGATGGTTCGCGTCGCATGTGCGTGGACTATCGGGAGTTGAATGCGGTGACCATTAAGAATAAATACCCGTTGCCTCGCATCGATGATATTTTTGATCAGCTTGGAGGTTCGAGGGTGTTTTCTAAATTGGATTTGAGGAGTGGTTACCATCAGTTGAAGGTGAAGAAGGGAGATGTTCCGAAGACAACGTTCAGGACGAAGTATGGACACTATGAGTTCGTGGTTATGCCTTTCGGCGTAACTAACGCGCCCGCAGTTTTCATGAATCTGATGAACCTGATTTTCTACGACTTTTTGGATAAGTTTGTCGTTATCTTTATTGACGACATTCTGATCTATTCGAAGTCGGAGGAAGAGCATGCCTCGCACTTAAGGACGGTGTTGGAGATTTTGAGGAAGCATCGGTTGTATGCTAAGTTTTCGAAGTGCGAGTTTTGGCTGGATCGAGTTGCTTTTCTCGGGCATGTGGTGACTGGAGATGGTATTTCAGTGGATCCCGAGAAGATTAGGGCCATCAGGGAGTGGCCTGTTCCGTCGTCAGCGTCTGAGATTCGGAGTTTCCTTGGACTTGCTGGTTACTATCGGCGATTCATCAAGGACTTTTCTCGTATTGCTGAGCCGATGACCAGGTTGACGCGGAAGGATGTTGCTTATGTTTGGTCGGGTGATTGTGAGAGTGCCTTTGGTATTCTGAAAGAGAGGTTGACGACTGCCCCTATTCTTGTCGTGCCTGATCGCAGCGGTGGATTTGAGATCTTTTGCGATGCTTCTGGCAAGGGTCTCGATTGTGTGTTGCATCAGCATGGGCATGTTGTGGCGTATGCGTCTCGTCAGCTTAAGGTTCATGAGAAGAATTACCCGACGCATGATTTGGAGTTGGCTGCCGTTGTGTTTGCTCTTAAGATTTGGAGGCACTTCTTGCTGAGTGAGAAAGTGAAGATTTTCACCGATCACAAAAGCTTGAAGTATATTTTCACTCAGAAGGAGCTCAACATGAGACAACCTCGATGGTTGGAGCTTATGGCGGATTATGATATTGATTTGCAGTTTCACCCTGGCAAGGTGAATGTGGTTCCGGATGCTTTGAGTAGGCTTCCGGCGGTGATGATGTTGACCTCGCAGTGGAGATTGCAGCAGGATTTTTGCGAGTCTGGCATGGAGATTGTTCTTCCTGGAGAGGCTTCGTCGTTGATGTACATGCAGGTACAGTCGACGATCGTGGATCGGATTAAGGCTGGCCAGGCTGAGGATCCGAAGCTGGTGAGGATTCGGGAGCAGGTGGAAGCCGGTCTGCGGACTGACTTTTTGATTCATGAGGATGGCTCGCTGAGGTTCAGAGCCAGGTTGTGTGTGCCAGCTGGGGATATCAGAGAGGAATTGATGGTGGAGGCACACAGTTCGCCGTATTCTGTGCATCCTGGTGGCACCAAGATGTACCAGGATCTTCGTCTGAATTATTGGTGGCATGGTATGAAGAGGAGCGTGGCTCGGAGTGTAGCCAAGTGCTTGGTTTGCCAGCAGGTGAAGGCGGAGCATCAGCGTACGGCCGGGTTGCTACAACCGCTTCCGATTCCGGAGTGGAAATGGCAACACATCACTATGGATTTCGTGACTGGACTACCTCGGAGTCCGAAGCAGAATGACGCGATTTGGGTGATCGTAGATCGATTGACCAAGTCTGCGCACTTTATTCCGTTCCGAGTGGGACAGTCCACTGAGGCGCTAGCGAGGAGATATATGGAGGTAAAATTCTTTTACCCTCCGTTTTATTTCCTTTTCCTAGTTTAGATAGTGATGTAACGTGAATCGTGCAGGAGGTTGTGCGACTTCATGGAGTCCCCGTGAGTATCGTGTCTGACAGAGACACGAAGTTCACATCTCAGTTCTGGCAGAGTTTGCAGAAGAGCTTGGGTACGCGTCTGAGTTTCAGCACGGCGTACCATCCGCAGACGGATGGCCAGTCCGAGAGGACGATTCAGATTTTGGAAGACATGCTGAGGGCATGCATGTTGGATTTCAAGGGTTCGTGTGAGGACCATCTACATCTGGTAGAGTTCTCTTACAACAACAGCTTCCAGGCGAGTATTGGCATGGCGCCTTTCGCCGCTCTTTATGGGAGGAAATGTCGATCGCCATTGAGTTGGGATGACGTTGGTGATCGGGAGTTGTTGGGACCTGAGATGATCGTGGAGGCCGTGGATATCGTCAGGAATATTCGGGAGAGGTTGAGAATTGCTCAAGACCGTTTTAAGCATTGGGCGGATGCTAAACGTCGTCCTTTGGAGTTTCAGCCGGGCGACCATGTGTTTTTGAAGATTTCCCCGAATCGTGGTGTGATTCGTTTCGGGAAGCGTGGAAAGTTGAGCTCGCGATACATTGGACCGTTTGACGTTTTGGAGAGGGTTGGCGAGGTAGCTTATCGCTTGGCCTTGCCGCCATCTTTGGAAGGAGTTCACAATGTTTTCCATGTGTCGCAGCTTCATCGATACATTAGCGATCCGTCTCATGCGGTGGATTTTTCGGAGATTACCGTTCGCCCCGATATGACGTATGACCAGCATCCAGTGCAGATTCTGGACAGGCGTCAGAAATCGCTTCGGAACAAGATTGTCAATCTTGTGAGGGTGATGTGGCGACACGGTTCACCTAGAGAGTCTACTTGGGAGAATGAGGATGAGATGCGAGAGCATTTCCCACTTTTGTTTCCGGACTCGTGAGTTTTTGGAAATTCCGAGGACGGAATTTTTCTTAAGTTGGGGAGGATGTAACGACTGCTTTTCATGTATCTGGATTTAATATAATATAATATATGTTTTGGTGGATTTTCTCCTCTTGTGTGGTTTTCGTCTCCGTAGATTTCATTTTCGATCGATTCGTCGTATTTTCTCGCTTCTTCCTTAGGATTGTCGATTTCGAAGTAAGTCATTCGTGACGGACTTCATAACGGTCGTATCTAACTGTTAGATCAAGCCTAGAAGTCTTAGGAATCGATCCCGGGGCCCCGCGCTCCGTATCGGAACTTTCTGTGCTTATTAGCCGGTATAAGAAGGGGCACCGACCGACTAGATGACGATCCAGTCGGTCGGCAATCCTTCTTGGACCGACTAGTTTGCTTTCTAAATTTCTCAGGAGTTACTGTTTATCGTTAGTCGGTCTAAGAACGTTGGTTGACCGACTAGGTTGCAAACTAGTCGGTCAGCGATGCTTCTTGAACCGACTAACTCATCATCTTATTTTTGTATCAGCTACTGTTTACTCTTAGTCGGTCTAAGAACATTCATCGACCGACTAGATGCCAAACTAGTCGGTCAGTATTTGTTCATGGACCGACTAACTCTAAATCCTATTTTTCGTTCAGGAGTTACTGTTTACACTTAGTCGGTCTGCGTTGGTCGACCGACCGACTAGTTGCCAAACTAGTCGGTCAGTGGTTGCTCTTTGACCGACTAGTCTGTGTTAAACCCCTAATTTCTGGGCAGCCGCCAGCCCAACCTATAAATACCCCTCCCAAACGTTTCTTCTTCCTCCAACACGAACCAAAACCCTAAAATCTTCCCCCTTCAGCCCCCATCTCCCTCCAAGCTTCATTCCTTCATTCCAAGCCCTAAATCCATCATCCAAACCATCCATTCACTCCATCTACCTCTCATCTTCCCCAAAATCTCACCAAAACCCATCAAAATCCCCAAATCCCCCAAAACCCTAGTTTCCCCAAACTTCCCCAATCTTTTCCAGATCTGATCCTAGGGTTCCCCGGAGTGTTTCTTCCGCCTCCTCTTGGTAAGAAATCGTTCTACCGTTGTTTTCATAACTTATTGATAATTTTTGTGAAACCCTAATTAATTTAATGTGTTTGATGTTTGTTTCCCCCTTAACAGCGATTTCCCCCGTAGATAGCCTCCGTGTGACGAAGTGGTCGTCATTCCCGGTGCTAGGCAAGTGAAACTTGCCACTTAGGGTTTAGGCCATGTTTAGGCCATTTTCTTATAGTAGGCGTAAAAGAGGCTAGGCAACGAAATGATACTCGCCTAGGCGCAAATTGGGGAACTACCTTGACAACGAAGCTAGTTCCGACATTAGCATGTTGCACAATTACCATGCCATGTTTACTTTCCATTAACGGTACGCAAATTAAATGTCATGTCATTGCATTCTTTAAGTGTTTATGTGATTGCGTAGCTTTGCTACAAATGCTTGTGTTCCTGGCTCGTGTTCCAGAAGCGGGCCATGTGTTGGTTGATAGCCAATGCCCGAATTGCGTGTTTCCTGGCTCGTGACCAGAAGCGAGCATAATGAGTTGGAAACCCCAACGCTCGATATTGAATTGTGAAATAGGAATGCGAGCTCATTGTGCGGGGCAACCCCAGGCTCACTAGCTGAGTTCATTGTGCGGGGACCCCAGGCTCCATTACGTGTGGGTATAGGGGGTGAGGGTTAAGCGGCCATTCAACTGGGAGTCTGTTTGATCAACAACTGCAGTTGTAAGGCGTAAACTCTTTGGGGTGGGGTAGTGTTTAGTGCCGATCGGTCTGAAATGCTATGCCATTCAGTGAAGGGCGTAAACATCTACAAACAACCGTGAAACGTGAAATGTGTTTAATGCCGATCGGTCTGAAATGCTATGCCATTCAGCGAAGGGCCTAAACACCTACAAAATGTGAATTGATTGAGATTGATAGTAGCGTGGCTACTCTTGCCTTGCCTTGTCTTGTCTTGTCCCGATGATTGTTCTCTTGTACAAATCGTCTTGCCATGTTTTAAATTGTGCACTCATGTTATAACTGCCATGTCATGCATACTAAACTGCTAGGTTGCTAGTTGCCTTACTTTCAGTTTCCTTGCCCAAGTCTTTTAGACTTGCTGACATGTGCCCCTTTACTCTTTTGGGTGACACATGTTAGATCCTGAGCCCGAGTACCTTGTTGAGGACGAGGTGTTTGCTGACGCCGAGCCCGAGCTTGTGCTCGACGGGGAGTACGTGGACACTGGGGACCAGTCCTAGTGTCTTCGTGTGTTTCACTTTTGTTAGATAGTTGTTTTGTTATTCGGTGCGTAGCACCTATACTTTGTCGTTGTTGTTTTTGTTGGCCTTGTTCTGGGCCTTTAGACTCTTTTCTTTTAGCCTGGTGGCTTTTCTGGATGTTGGACTTTTTGTTGATGTTGGACAATTTGTGAGATGTGGAATTTTATTTCAGTCTCGTCTTGTGTTATTATTGTTATTCTGTTGTGGTTACAGGGACCTGTTTATGTATGCTGGACGCTTATCGGGTTTGGGGCTTCACAGCTCCACTCTCGTGTGGACCTTTTTACGTCTCGCCTCCATTTTAGGGAAGCGGGTCGTGACACTCACAAAATGGACTTGGTCATCCTGGATCAGCGATGATGGACGCATCATCAAATAAATCCATTGGATAAGCTAAAGATTCTTCAAAAGATTGAGTTTCTTTGTCCCCCTTTGTTGTAAGTGAAAACTTATAGAGAGACCTTCCGTCTTGAAAGTGAAATTAGAGTCTCCTGGCTTCATTGAGAGAATACATGGTGACCTTTGCGGGCCTATTCACCCCGCAAGTGGCCCATTTTTGGTACTTCATTGTACTGATAGATGCATCTACTAGATGGTCTTATGTGTGCCTTTATATTCACTCACAACCTAGCTTTCTCAAAAGCTTATAATGTGGGTGAATTCACTACACATATCTTTGAAGACTTCTGCCAAGCAACTGGCATTGAAATTGAACATCCTGTAGCATGTGCATACTCATAATGGGTTATTAGAGGCTCTGGTAAAGAGACTCCAATGGATTTCACGTCCATTATTAAATCCCAGTTGCCTGTTGATGTTTAGGGACCAACACACTGCATTCCTCATCGCTTATCACGATACGGCCCTCTTGTGGCCATATCTTATTACTGATGCCGCTTGCTTATGGTTTACCACTAAGTCTTGATAACTGTGTATTTGATGAGCAAAATCTCATTGAAATAGGCACGTAGTCTAAAGAAGCCTGAAACTTCTGAGACCATATCATGGGGCACAAAAGTCCTAATCTCGTTATGATCCGCATACTTTTTCTGTGTGAAGATGAGATCCAGAAGATCCTTCACATTCAGACTAAAGTACATCAATTATGGGATAAATTTACGGACAACCAGAAGATTGTTCTTCACACGTCCCTGCTGCCAACACGCCAGCTAGGATTGACATTCCCAAAGATGGATGCAATCCACCGGCAGCAGAATTGGCTGCACCTCAATTGAAAAGAGGACGCCTGCCAGGTTCAAAATATAAATTTCCTCAAAATAGGAAGATTCCTGGATATATTAAAATGATCCATCTACAGGATGCTGAGCTCAGACCAGCAACCTCTCCCCTCCTAATTTCCCCTGCAGAGGAAACAACAGGAGAAAAATCATTATATTACGTACGTACTGGAGAGGTACTGGACAGATATAGCACAGTCGTCGACGACGGTTTTGCTTTCGCTATTGCAGTTCATGTCGCTGAATACGATGATGACGTCAGCCCACTTTTCTATAGCGTAAACGCATAGATGGGCCAAAGTGGGACGAGGCAATAAGAGTAGAGCTGGACTCACTCTTGAAAAGCAAAGTCTTTGGACCAGTAGTCCATACACCTGAATGTGTAAAACCTGTGGAATATAATTCGGATTTCATAAGAAATTGAAATAAAGGAACTGTGATCATTTTCCTACTAAGCCTAAAATTCTCTGAAAAAGCCAATAAATGCAGCTCATGGACGTTGTGACTGCATATATATACAACAATATAGATATAGAGATCTATATAAAACTTCCAGAAGGGTATACTCTACCCCCAGAGATGAAAGAGAGACGTAGAAACATCTTCTCCATAAAGGCTACAAAGATCATTAGTTGATCTTAAACAATATTCTACCCGTGTATCTTTATCGAAAGATCGTTGACATGATTTGTGATATTCACCGTACATGTGGTCGACTTAAAGCTAGTAGGATCTCCTGTAGAGACCATTGAGATATCTGATAGCTTTAAGTATACCTTGGAAATGAAATACCTAGGCATAACAAGGTATTGTCTCGACTTACATATTAAACACCTTCGTGGTGTAACCCTTTAATATTCTTCATACACCGGGAGTTTATGAAGAATGATGTCCATTGGCAACCTATTAAAAATGGATGCTTATTTATGGCACCTTCCAGTAGCTGGAAGAGGGGGAGGACATCCTAGCTCCCGAAGAGCCTAGCTCTAGTGTACTTGTTACACTTCTTTATCTGGCCAACTGCACCTGTCTTTGATAGAACGTCTGCAGTAAAGTTGTTAACCAGATACAATGTTATCCTGGAGAGCACCACTAGACCAAGGATAGGCTGCTTCTGCGCAACTTCCAAGGATCAAGGAATATATATCGTATATGCAGGTTTAAAGATCATCGCGATGACTAAAACACAAAAGGCCGGCCACCTCCTAAATATCTACACATCATCCTCCAATGTCTACATCTTCTGAGAAGCTCATCATTCAAGAAGCAAGTATTGAAAACGCTCAGCCAGGTCCAGCAGTACCTTGCAGACACACTGAAGACCGATTCAAAGAATACTTTAGTGGAGTCATCTACCAACTTCGAAGAGCATTCCACTCTAGAGCGCCACTGCTTTCCAATAGCCGTTAGATGAGTGAAACTTGTATAGATGAGTGATGATTGTATTTTCTTTCAGAACATGATGGATGTATAGACGAATAGGAGATGATTGTATAGATACATAGGAGATCTGCAAGCCTGAAGCTTGTACAGATCAGAGGGAGTCCCTCGATAGTTGTACTCTTTTCCCTTAAAGCTGCTGGTTTTCCCACTGGGGTTTCCACAGCTAAGGTTTTAACGAGGCAACCACGGTGGCTCTGGATCTAGAAGTATCCACCCCATTAGCATATTGAATCCTGAAGTATTCATATGCTTAAACCAAGGTAATGGAGAGATGAGGGGGAGTTTTGTGAGTTGAGGGAGGCCTTTGGCCTCCCTCCCCTCATCATCTCACCATTTACTCCCCACTAAGTTAGTGGGGAGTCCCTTGGACTCCTAAGTCCCATTAAGTGAATGAATATATAGAGAGCCATGGCTTATGCCATGGCTACTCCTTATCTAAGATTGTTTTACTATCTCCAAAATCCTTCAACACCAAAATTATATTTAATGGTGAAACATATTGCCGATGTTTTTCTACAAATTGCAAATATAATGTAAATATGCAAGCATTGTTTCGATGCAAGGCTCTTGAATTCAGTCACGTGCGGGAAAATGGTGTTAGATAAAACTTCTTTACGCGTGGAATCTTCCAACTTCAATGTACCACAAATTGCAGCTACCAGTAAGAGTAAAAGATTGGACTGTTATGAATACGTTATCTATTTAGAGATGAGGAGTTCGTATTCATCTTAAATCTCTGACGAGTTTGTATTCATATTAAACATTGTATCCTATCATTGTATGAACTCTTTCTATCCCCTATAAATAAAGGCATGTGGTCTCTCCCAGGAGGCACTTCACAACACGTTATCAACATGCTCTTCCCGTGAGAGAGGGCCCGGACGTTGCGACAGCTTTGAAGGACGCCGGAGGATTGCCCGTGCGTGGAAGATAAACCAAATCCACACGTCTGTCTTCTTCGTCTTGAGGTATACCGAAAAACCCATCAATTTTTATATTATGATCATGATATCTGTTGTATAACGACCCTAAATCGAACAAGATCAAAATTAAAAAAGCAAAACACAATTTTTGGGGAAGGGCGGTGGCCTCTGGTCACCGCCCCTAGGGCAACGGCCACGGACGCCAGCCCACCCTCAGGGGAGAAGGTGGCGGACTCTGGCTGACCACCCCACACCGACCGACCGCACAAAGATAGACGAAAACAAAAAAACAAAAAAAATCATGCTGCTTGCCGGTGGCCCCCTATGCTGCTGGCACACCCCCACCCCGCCCTCCCCCACCTCTGCTGCCGTAGTAGCGACAGTTCACCGCCATCGTCGTCGGCGGCGGCTACATAACCATGGCAAGGGTTTCCACACACACACACACACATATCGCTGGCAGTCCCTAGCTGCCGACACCCCCATCGCCGCCCTAACGACGACACGTCGCTGCCAAAAGCGACGGCGCCCTTCCCCCACCCACGCGCTACCGCTACTGGCAGTAGCGACCACAGGGCCCCCACCCCACAGCAGGTTTCAACCCTAACCTGAAGAGAGGAAAAAAATCCCTTATTATAGTATTGGGCCGAGGCCAGCAACGTTGCTACGGGCCTCGGCCCAGTCCAGAAACAAAAAAAATATATATAAGGATTTTGGCTATGGACCGAAGCCTGCCTGCCCACTGGCCAAAACAAACGAAAAAACAGGGTGGGAAAAATTAACGGTCGAGCAAGCTTTGTGGGCCGACGCAGGCAGATTTGTTGCAAGCCTCGGTCCCAACAAGCTGAAAAATGAAAAAAGGAAACAAAGAAAAAGAAATAAGAGAGGGAGAATGAGGTAATAAATGAAGAAAAGAGGGATGTGGTGAATAAAAAGGGAAAATGGGAAAGAAAATTCGGGGGAGGGAATAGAAAATTTTCTTAAAAATAAATAATATATGGGGCATAGTTCAGTTTTTAAATTTTTTTTCTGAACTAGACCCCATTGACCAAATCCATACCGTGCCCCCCGCACCACCACGAGGTCAGTGGTGGGCTACGGGTTCGGGCCAATTGGCCCGAACCATCTGCTTCCACCACAGACCTCCAAAAAATTCCATTTTAGGTTATATTCCCAAAAATATTTGGGGGTGGGTCACATTATACAAGTATTATTAGCAAGAATACAACTATACTTATATTATAAGTGCATGATTATTAATTCTGCCACATATGCTTTAGAATTATATGTTTGTATGTATGTATCACGTACCATCTGACATGTATTTTGAGATAATTTTCTGCTTATTTTCGTAAGCATTCGCTTAATAATTAGGCGGACCCTGTGATTGCTCTGTCGTTAATTAACTAACCTAACAGTGTACGACATCGCCCCGTGATCCAATTAATTATTAAGCATAAAATATTAAAATTGTTATGAATATGACCCAATGGGCCTATTGGGTATCCACCCACATTATATTCAATAAGAAATATATATGTGAGGCTAGAGGTTTCCTAGCCCTTAACCCTTCACAACACGTTATCAGCACGACGGCTAGTGGAAAAGGCGACGGCTCATAAGAGGGAGGCGGCCCGCTGAAGCTCCGACGATTTTTTCCGAGACGCGACACTTCGCGAGGCGACGCGGATTTTTTGGGCATCCTTCATCGAACGTCGCTAGATCTGGAGGATGGATCTAGAGGTAATCACATAAAAACTTGATCAAAACCTATTTTTCATAGAATATGTTTAGATCTGTTAAATCTTGGACCACAATCAATGTTTTAAACAATAAAAATCAAATTTTTATGATGAAAACATTGATTTCAATAACAAAAATAAAATTTTTACTACAAAAATTAGTTTTTTAATTTGAAAAAGTGTTTTTATTGGATCTGTGCTTTTCCTGCTACCCGACGTCAAAATCCACGTCGTCGCAAACCCTACGAGGAGCCGAATCTGCCACCGCTACCATTAAATTGCTGGGGGGTCAAAAAAAAACCCCACCGCGGCACACATGGGGGGGTGACAGCCCCCCCATCGACTTCATGGGGGGACGGGCGACAGCGCCCCCTGGCTTTGTGGGGGCGGGGGCATCCCCTCCCCGCGGTTTCATAGTGGAGGGGGCCGGCATCCCCCTCGGTGTAATGACCCTAACATTAATGTATGCGTATTGGTATGGATTTTGAGCGTAGATGCATACATATAATTTTTGGGAGTATCTACGTATTTTTCCTTAATTAATTTGGTGAAGAAATCATTTTAAATGATTTTAACTAACCAATTGGGATTAATAAATGAAATATATGGTAAGAAATACATGTATGTGTATTGGTATATGGTATGACAAATGGTATTGGAATGTGTATTTTCTTTTAAAAAGAAAATGAAAAACAAAAAAAAAGGTATGCATGCCACCTAACCCTAAGAGGTGGCAAGACATGCTTCATTCTCACCTAACTTTTCACACATGCCACATGAAGAGATTTGGAGGAATGAGGTGGAAGGAGGAGGATTTTTCTAAAAAGAAAATGAAAAAGAAAAGAAAAAGAAAAGGGGAAATCAAAACCAAAAATGAAACCAAAAATCCCTCACTCACTCATATCTCTCTCCCTCTCTCCCCAAAATTCTGGCCGAATTTTCCCTTGGGTGTTTTCATCCTCCTTTGCATCACCTTGCTCCTCCCCTCCCTCCACCACTTCACCCTTCCACCACCTTACTCTCGTCCCCTGTCCACCATCACAAAAAAATCCATCTTGTAGTAAATATTTGGAGCTTTGAGTTGAAGAAGAGAAGGCTTTGGAGAAGTAGAGAAGCTCAAGTTCTTCAAGGACTAAGAAGGGCCAAAGTTTTTTTTTTGAAGGCCATAATAAGGTATAATTTCTAACATTTTAGTAGGATTCCATCTCCACCTAGGTGCTATTGCATTTCATGCATGATAGATTACATTAATCCTTGTTTAGTGACAGTAGTTCTCCATTTTGATGTTGCGGGAATTTGAGACAGATTCTCATGCTCCTTGTTTTGCTTTTATGTCCTAAACTAGAATTGAGATTGAACTGAAATTTTTATGGCAAGGGTATTAGGTTATTAGCTACAACTTTCATGTTGAAATCTTTTTCAAATTCGAACTGTAATTATGTAAAAAAAATTTATCTTTCCTACATGTCAAATTCAGTCAATTTCAGACCCATGTTGCTACAAAGGCCACGGTTTTCTTTGTAGTTATGCAAATTGAGTGTTCATGGTCAATCTATAAAGATAACTTCTCTATTTACAAATTTCACCTAGGTCATAATTTCATAAATCTACCTGCAATATATCTTAAAACTGTGATGTTTAAAGCACACAGATTCTGCCTGAATAGAGATTTGACATGTTTCACCAAATAAACCACCATAAATCACACTATTTGCAATTATGCTTGAAAGTTTATCAGTAAAACCCCAACACCAATATCTACAACTTTCACTAAGATGAACATGCCATGTTATATGTAAAATTTGTGATATATCTGCTCAGTTTGTGACTATCAATTGACAAAAACAGAGTCTGGAATATTGAGTGATTACCATATTGGTGCACATTTTCATGTTATACTTCTTTAAATGTTGTTAGATGGACACATACTTGCTAGTATGATAATATGGTGGTTGTTACTAGTAGTTATTGTCATTGCTTCCAAGAAATGGAAAGAAGTGAATGAGGAAAAGGGACCGTGGAAACGAATGAAATAACGGAACCATTCCATAATTTGAGAGCGAGCACCCGAGTGTAATAACCTGGAATACTCGGTCTACCTTGAGGTTGGTGAGTGTTCCAGATTCTGGGTTTGGGGGAAACAAGAGTAAACTTTAGGAGTTAAGGAGCAGACATATGATAGATTCTGACTCGCTTGTCACTCCCGTGAGGGGGAGTTGACTAGGCTTAGAGATGCCAGTGGTGTACTCGTGATGCACCATGCGGTAATTGATGGGTTTTTCCGTTTGTCCCATGACAACCGAGATTTGTACCACTCCTGTACATTGCCCTGTTCGGGTAGGGAGTTACGAGAGGCCCCTCTAGTGCTCGTGTTGCTGGTTGAGGTACCACTTTTCACCCACCCAGCGTGAAGTCCGGCTCCTTATCGTCCTATGGTTTGCACGGGTTTCCAAATCAGCACTAACCATCTAATTTCAACTAACTTAATTCGTAAATTTATTCTCAATTACTTTTGCTTTCAGCACTTATAAACTGTTCCTTTAAATCTCTGCATTAGTTCCGTGTACATTGTGTTATCTGTAGATAGATGATTAGTTAGAAGGACCAGTTCTAAAACTGGATCCTACTAGAGTGTTAGGAGTTCCTACTGGGTCACACATTGACATGTCCTCTTGTGGTTTCAAGTGTAGGACTTAAGCAGCATGTGCGAGTCCTGAAGGCAGAGACCGATACCAGTTCAAAGGTAGAACCTGTGGGTGATATTGTCCAGTTGAACTTCCCGGGGTTAGACTAGAGGGTGTGTTGTACCATGTGTGGACACTCCTTTTGTTCTTTTTGGGTTGGGGTTTCTCTTTTTGTTGTAAATAGCTCGCTCTAGTCTTCAGCCAGGAGGATCTCAGCGTCCTCGTAGCTCTGATCGACGGGGTCCATCTCTAAGATAGGATCCTCAAAAGTAGGGTCCTCGATGTACTCTGTCTCTGAACCTAACATATATTTCATAAATACATTGAAATATATGTCAGCGATAAGCCCAGCAAGATATTTAAAGTAATGAAATAAAGAATAACTTAGAAAAGGACAAAAGAGCATTAGTACACGTTTATGAATAATAAGTGCAGAAAGTAAAGTACATGCTCATGTATGAATTTGCAATTCAAGAAGTAAAGCAATTGTATATTGAGTATTTGATTGTTTGTGCTCGTGATAAGTCCATGTCTGAGTGAGTAAAATGTTCTTGATACACCCTATCATCGAGGGTTTACCGTGGCGCTTCTTGCCATCCCTAATCTGGAAAATGGCCAAGATGCTTGCCTCCATTAGTGTGGTATGAAGGTAGCCGTATAGTGTTCAAGACACACTTACAAACTCTACTACATGAACCAACCCCCCAAGGTGTCTATCTAGTCATCGACTAGGTTCCATCCCATCTGTATTTGTGGTTTCATCCCATCTGTATTCGATGGTTTCACATATATGTTTCGAGGGTTATGTCCTACCCTCTGTCCAATAAGTTCGTTTTGCTAGCAGCAGGTAGATAATTATGTGTTCTAAACAAGCACCATTATTACATGTCCATTTAAATCAGAAAGCATCTAATATAATGAAAGCATGTATTTCAGCTTCTAAAGTTGATACGCACATCAAAAGAAATTTTAGCACTAAGGTTGCACAATTCAGGTTGCATTTGATTTACGATAAAATACTTGACTCGAGATGAGTTTGGATGTCCAAGTGGTCGTAGCCTAAGGCGCATTTTATCTGCGTCATTGGATTCGTGATATTAGACTAATAGGTATTAACCAGTTAAAATATATTAAACTAACTTACTATAAAATAACATTAACTTAAAAACTAACATTAACTATTAACTTTATTACTTAAAATAACACTGTAACAGAAATTAATTTATAACCTAAACTAACAATGATTAATATAATAACTTTACACTAATATAAAATTTAACTTTATATTAACTTAACTTATAATAACTTAACTATATAATAATATAATCTTATCCTAACTTAATTATTAACTTTAACTTTTAATCTTTAAACTATTAACTATACTATTAACTTCACAATAAAAAACTCAACTCTCTTACCCTTTTCACACACACACACACACTCTCTCTCTCTCTCTCTCTCTCTCTCTCTCTCTCTCCCCCCCCCCCCTCTTTCTCCCCGTCGTTCTTCTTCTTCTCCCTTTCTTTTTTTTCTTTTTTTCTTCGCAGGGGAGCTCACGGGCGGCAAAGGGGCAGATCGGGCTGAGCGGCAAGGGCAAGCATGGCGGGGCGCTTGCAGGCGGCTGCGGGGATGCGGACTGGGCACGACGGCGTCGATGTTAGGATGCGGAGGCGCACGTGGCGGCAGGGGGAGCAGGGGGCGACGGCGTCAATGGGTGGCAGTGACTGAGGGTTGAAGAGGAGGGTTGCAATTGATGCCCTAGATCTGAATTTCAGATCTAATTTGATTTCTAATCTCCCCTCTTCTCAATTTTAGATCCAATTTGTGTTTTGATTTGGATTTTGGTTTGGATTTCTGGATTTTTGCTGTGAATTGAAATTTGGGTTGGCTGAATTTGGTGAATTGATTTGGTTTGGGTTTGGGCTGAAAGTTTGATTTGGATGTGGAATTGCAGGGAGATGGAATTGCTGCTGTTGTTGCCGTTTTTCTTGTTGTTGATGTGGTTGTTTTAAGAACAGTGAAGGGGGTTGCCTGTTGATGAGGGGAGCTGGATGTGGGGGAGGAAATGAATGGGGATGTTGGATCTCACCGATATATTTCGATGGGATTTAGGTTATGGTTAATGTAAATTAGTTAATTAGTAATTTAATTTTAGCTAAAAGTAATTAGTTAAGGTTAATAAGCAAATAGTTACGCCACAGTAAAAACTAAAAACAGAGACGCGCACGCGTCGATGCGTGGACGAAAAATCACTCAGTCGAAAACATCCGGACGATCGAAGTAAAAATACAGGCACACAATAATTAAACACGACTAAAAATACAGGCCGTTACATCCGACCCTCCTTAGAATAATTCCGTCCACGGAATTCTCTACAGTGCAGGAAAAAGGTGGGGGTTACGTCTTCGCATCTCGTCCACTCGCTCCCAGGTAGATTCTCCTAGCGAGTCATGATGCCACATCACTCTCACGAGCTCGATGACTTTGTTCCTGAGCGCCTTCTGACGTCGATCAAGAATCTGTACTGGCTCCTGCTCATAGGTAAGGTCTGGTCGCACCTTGATCTTCGAATGATCAACCACATGCATAAGATCACTGATATACCAACATAGCTGGAAGACATGGAAAACATTATGTACTCCCACCAATGATGCCGGTAGAGCTAGGCGATAAGCTACCTATCCAACTCTCTCTAACACATCAAATGGTCTAACGAACCTTGGACTGAGCTTGCCACGCCTCCCAAAATGTATCACTCCTTGGTTTGGGAATATCTTCAGGAAAACATGATCTCCTGGTTGAAACTCCAAGTGACGACGCTTGGCATCAGCCCAATGCTTGTACCGGTCTTGTGCAATGCGTAACTTGTCTCTGATGTTATGCACTACATCCACGGTTTCAACAATCATCTCAGGTCCAAATAATTCTCGATCACCAATGTCATCCTAACTCAGCCGGGATCGACACTTTCTTCCGTAGAGTGCTGCAAATGGGGCCATGCCAATGCTGGCTTGGTAGCTATTGTTGTAGGAAAACTCTACCAAGTGTAGATGATCTTCCCACGAGCCTTTGAAATCCAGTATACAAGCTCGTAACATGTCCTCCAATATCTGGATGGTACGCTCTGATTGGCCATCCGTCTGCGGGTGATACACAGTGCTGAAACTAAGACTGGTACCCAAATTGGATTGCAGACTCTTCCAAAACTGAGATGTGAATCTAGTGTCCTGGTCAGAGACGATGCTCACTGGAACTCCATGCAATCGAACAATCTCCTGCACGATTATCGATTACATCACAACGTATACTAGAAGGAAGTTTTAAAGGTATATGATAGATCATTACCTCCATATACTTCTTAGCAAGTATTTCCATAGATTGTCCCACTCGGAAGGGTATGAAATGTGCTGATTTGGTTAATCAGTGATCACCCAAATCGCATCATTCTGCTTAGTACTCCGAGGTAGTCCAGTCACGAAATCCATAGTGATGTGCTGCCATTTCCACTCTGGAATCGGCAGGGGTTGAAGCAGTCCAGCAATGCGATGATGTTCAGCCTTACTTGCTGACACACAAGGCACTTAGCAACACTTCGAGCCACGCTTCTCTTCATTCTATGCCACCAAAAGTTGAGACGAAGATCCTTGTACATCTTGGTGCCCCTATGATGAATAGAGTAAGGAGAGTTGTGCGCTTCATTCAATAGTTCATCTCTGATATCACCGAAAGGCACACAAACCATACTACCAATCTCAAAGAACCATTCTCATGAATCAGGAAATCCGTCCGAAGTCCAGCTTCGACTTGATCTCTGATCTTCTGTAGCTTCACATCTCCAGACTGAGCAGCTTTGATTCGATCCACGATAGTAGAATGAACTTGCATATTCATCAATGATGCAGAAGTCTCGGGTAAAATAACTTCAACCTCCATCTCACGTATAACCTGCTGAAGTCTCTATTGAGCCGAGAGAGTCATGATCGCTGGTAATCTTCTTAATGCATCTGGTACGACATTCACTTTCCTCGGATGATACTGAAGATTGATGTCGTAATCCTCCATAAGCTCCAACCATCTGTGTTGCCTCATATTGAGCTCCTTCTGAGAGAAAATATACTTCAGGCTCTTGCGGTCGGTGTAAATCTTTACTTGCTCGCTCAAAAGAAAATGCCTCCAAATCTTCAGAGCAAATATGATAGCAGCCAACTCCAGGTCATGAGTCGGATAATTCTTCTCGTGAATCTTCACCTGTCGAGAAGCATATGCGACCACATAACCAGCTGATGTAGGACACATCCAAGGCCCTCACCAGATGCATCATAGAAAACTTCAAATCCTCCAATTCTGTTTGGTATAGCTAACACTGGTGCAGTCGTCAGCTTCGTCTTTAATTCTCTAAATGCTTGCTCACAAGCCCCAGACCAGATGAACTTAATATCCTTCCTCGTCAGGAGAGTCATAGGCTCGATAATCTTCGAGAAGTCCTTGATGAATCGACGGTAATAACCTACCAATCCTACAAAACTCTTGATGTCAGAAGCTGATCGAGGAGTCAGCTAGTTCCTGACTGAAATGACCTTCTCCAGATCGACATAGATACAGTCTCCTGATACCACATGCCCAAGGAAGGCAACTCGGTCTAACCAGAATTTACACTTGCTGTACTTGGCGTATAACCGATGATGTCGCAAGGTCTCCAATACAATCCACAGATGCTCGACATGCTCTTATTCATCCTTCGAGTAGACCAAGATGTCGTTGATGAAGATCACCACGAATTTATCCAAAAACTTATAGAAGATCAAGTTCATAAGGTTCAGGAATGCTACTGGGCGTTAGTCATACCGAATGGCATGACTACAAATTCATAGTGCCCATACTTGGTCCGAAATGCCGTCTTTGGGATGTCTTCACTTCTGACCTTCACTTGATGATAACCACTTCGGAGATCCATCTTAGAGAATACTTGCGATCTGCCAAGTTGATCGAAGATGTCGTCAATGCACGACAGCGGGTACTTTTTCTTTATGGTTACCTTATTCAGTTCTCGATAATCCACACACATCCTTCTTGATCCATCCTTCTTCTTGACCAAAAGAACTGGCACACCCCAAGGAGATACGCTGGGATGTATCAATCCTTTTTGTAACAGGTCGTCTAGTTGTTTTTGAAGCTCTTCTAGATCAGCAGGAGCCATGCGATAATGAGTCTTCAAAATAGGTTGAGTGTTCGGCATAAGATTGATAGAGAATTCCAGAGCTCGATCAGGCGATAATCCTAAAATATCTTCAGGAAATACGTATGCAAAGTCTTGAACCACTCTAGGCTTCTCGGGCTCAACTTGCATCTATGCAATGATTACTTCGTTCGGCTTGGCCCGAAACTTGATAGGCCCAAGTGAACAGTCTCCGCTCTTGAATTCAAACATAGGATGATCAGGGATTTCAAACACTACTTTCTTTTTATGACAATTGATAGTAGCGTAGAAATTTCCTAACCAATCCAAGCCGAATATCGCATCGAAGTTTGGCATGTCGACTATCATAAAATCTGCAAACAACTTGTGTGCACAAATCACTATAGGGCAAGACCGACAGCCACTAGAAGTTTTCACCACTCCACTCCCAGTAGTGATGTTCAAGCAATTTGGTAGAGAGTCAACATGAATAGAATGTTTCTCTACAAATCCTCGGGATATGAAGCAGTGAGTGACTCCA
The DNA here is from genome assembly GCA_030789695.1 of Scilla litardierei. Classification (NCBI taxonomy): domain Eukaryota; kingdom Viridiplantae; phylum Streptophyta; class Magnoliopsida; order Asparagales; family Asparagaceae; genus Scilla; species Scilla litardierei. The sequence continues at coordinate 75,279,280 of CM061131.1, forward strand.
GAATCAAAAAGAGATAGGGCTGGATGAGAGGCTATTAAGACAACACCTTGATGATATACTTAGAATTTGAAGATAGTCTTGAAGACTCTGAGGCAGCACCAATTATATGCTAAGTATAGCAAGTGTTAGTTCTGGCTGACCAAGGTTACCTTTCTGGGACATGTCGTATCCGGAGATGGGATAGCTGTAGATCCAGAGAAGATTGCTGTAGTAGAGAAGTGGCCAGTTCCTAAGTCAGTCACAAAGATTAGGTGTTCTTGGGATTGGCTGGGTACTACAGGAAGTTCATCAAAGATTTCTCTAAGATCGCTGCACTGATGACTCATCTAACCAAGAAGAATGTTTCCTATAGTTGGTCAGAGGAATGTCAACAAGCATTGATGAACTGAAGCAGAGATTAATCACTGCACCGGTCCTGACGATTCCAGACTATTCAGGTGGATATGAGATTTTCTTTGACGCGTCAGGCAAAGGATTATGATGTGTTCTCCATCAAGATGGTAGGGTAGTAGCCTATGCTTCTAGATTGTTGAATACGCACGAGAGGAACTATCCTACGTATGACTTGGAGTTAGCGGCAGTGGTATATGCATTGAAGTTATGGAGGCATTTCTTCTGGGTGAACGTGTAAAGATATATACATATCACAAGAGTTTGAAGTACGTGTTCACTCAGAAAGAGCTGAATATGAGGCAGTGTAGATGGTTCGAGTTGATGGCTGATTATGATATGGACCTCTAGTATTACCCTGGGAAATTCAACGTAGTACCTGATGCTCATAGACACATGTCGACAGTGATGATGTTGACGACACAACGAGAAATTTGGGGTGATATTCGGCATATAGAGATTGAAGTTGTCTTATCTGGTACATCAGTAGTGATGATGAACTTGCAAGTTCAATCTGATTTGGTTCAAAGGATTAAGGCAGCTCAGTCTGGAGATGGGATGAGGCCGGACTTCGGAATGATTTCTGTATTCATGAAGATGGGTCTCTGCGTTTTGGGAGCAGAATTTGTGTGCCATCAGGTGATATTCTGGATGAACTGCTGAGAGAAGCTCATGGCTCACCTTATTCTATTCATCCTGGGGCACCAAAATGTATGGTGATCTACGACAACATTTTTTGTGGCACGGCATGAAGCCAGTGTGGCTAGGAGTGTAGCTTCATGTCTAACTTGTCAATAAGTCAAAGCTGAGCACCAGAGAACGGTTGGACTGCTACAGCCTCTTTTGATTCCAGAGTGGAAGTGGCAACATGTGACGATGGATTTCGTGACTGGGTTACCTCGTACTCCTTGAGGATGTGATGCTCTTTGGGTAATCGTTGACCGATTAACCAAATCAGCTCATTTTATTCCGTTTCGAGTCGGATAGTCTACGGACCATCTCACTAAGAGATATATTAGGTGAGACTCTTTCGTTTTATATCTCTATCTGATTTATCTGTTAGTGTGAATTCCGATTAAGTCATGTATGCAAGAAATCATGAGACTTCACGAAGTGCCTGTATGCATAGTCTCCGACCGTGACACTAGGTTTATGTCTCATTTTTGGAGAAATTTACAGGTTAGCTTAGGAACTCAGTTGAGTTTTAGCACTGCATACCATCCACAGACAGACGACAGTCGGAGAGGACGATTCAGATCTTAGAAGATATGTTGAGGGCGTGCATGCTGGATTTCAAGGGCTCTTTAGATGACCATCTACCTCTGGTAGAGTTAGCCTACAACAATAGTTATCAAGCCAGTATAGGCATGACGCCATTTGCTTCTCTGTATGGGAGGAATTTTCGGTCTCCTCTTAGTTGGGATGATGTTGGTGACCGTGAATTATTGGGCCCGGACATGATCGCTGAGACAGTGGACGTGGTGAGAGTCGTCATAGATAATCTTCGTATAGCCCAAGACTGTTATAAGCATTGGACGGATGCGAAGAGGTGACACTTAGAGTTTCAGCCAGGCGAACAAGTGTTTTTGAAGATCTTGCCAATACGAGGATTGATCCGTTTTAGTAGACGAGAAAAGTTGAGTCCGAGATATATTAGACCTTTCGAAGTTTTTAGCTCATGTTGGAGAGGTGGCTTATAGGATTGCATTACCAGCATTCTTGAAGGAGTGCATAATGTATTTCACATATTGCAACTCAGGAGATGTATTGGAGATTCCTTCTTTCATTTGTTTGATTTGAAGACCAAGGAAGTAGTTGAGTCCACCCATGTGACTCATCTTAAATTCTTTCTGCATTATCTTACAAAAATCTTGACAAAGAGATTCATTAGTAGAACTAAAAATAATATCATCAACATATATTTGAATAATGATTATGTCAGATTTTATGTTTTTAATAAATAAAGTTGAATCAATTTTACCAATTGAATAACCTGAATTTAAAAGATAGCTTTTAAGTCTTTCATACCAAGCACGAGGTGCTTGTTTGAGACCATATAAAGCCTTTTTCAATTTGAAAACATGATTTTCTAAATTTTCATGAATAAAACCAGGAGATTGTTCCACATAAACTTCTTCTTTAAGAAAACCATTTTAAAAAGCACTTTTAACATCCATTTGAAATAACTTAAAATCTTTAAAACATGCAAATGATAATAACATTCTAATGGATTTAAGACGTGCAACTGGTGCATAGGTTTCATCATAATCAATACCTTCTTCTTGATTATAACCTTGTGCAACTAATCGTGCCTTGTTTATAATTACCTGACCAGATTCATCCAATTTATTTTTGAATACCCACTTGGTACCAATAATTGAATGATCTGATGGTCTGGGAACTAATTCCCAAATATCATTCCGTTGAAATTGATTGAGTTCTTCCTGCATAGCAATAATCCATGAACTGTCTTTACATGCATCAAAGATGTTCTTTGGTTTAATCATTGGAAGGAAAGCACAACGTGCCATTTGTTCTATTTGACGACGAATTCTCACTCCATCTGCAATATCTCCAACGATTAATTCTGATGGATGATTTGGAACTTGTGTAAATGCCTTAGGAAGATCTGCATTATCTGAAATAGACTCAACAGAGGGTTTAGTAGCATCAATTTCATCAAGTTTAATATTATCTAAAGAATTAGATAAAGGTAATATATTCTCTTCACCATCAATGATGGGAGAATTAGATGAGGGTTTCTCATCAAAGGTGACATGTAGTGATTCTTCAATTGTTGAAGTTCTTTTGTTATATACTCTGTAGGCTTTGCTACGTGTTGAGTATCCAACAAAAATACCTTCATCAGATTTTGAATCAAATTTATCGAGTGCATCTTTAGTATTAAGAATGAACCATTTACATCCAAACACTTTAAAATATGATACATGAGGAATGCGATTAAAGAATAATTCAAAACAAGTTTTATTAAGCAATGGCCTTATAAGAACTTTATTCATAATGTAGCAAGCAGTTACGACAGCTTCTGCCCAAAAATATTTTGGTAATTTACTATCACAAAGCATTGTTCTCGTACATTCTTGTAAAGTTCTATTTTTCCTTTTTACTACTCCATTCTGAGGAGGAGCACGAGGAAAAGAAAAATTGTGAGTAATGCCATTTTCATTACAAAACTTGGTAAAAGATTCATTTTCAAATTCTCCCCCACGATCACTACGAATAGTGACATGTTAGAAGATTTGATTTTTCGTATCTTTTTACAAAATATTGAAAATTCTTCAAAAGCATCATTCATATTTTGTAAGAATATAGCCCAAGTGTATCTTGAATAATTATCAACAATGACAAATGCATATCTACTTCTATTCAAAGAGGCTACTCTTGAAGGACCAAACAAATCCAAGTGTAGGGGTTCTAACGGTCTCTTTGTTGGGATAATGTCCTTTGTTTTAAAAGAAGATTTGTGCATTTTTCCTTGTTGACAAGCATCACAAAAATATTTGTGTTTGAAAGAAATATTTGGCACTCCATTTACTAACTTGTGTTTTGAAATATGTGCTAGGTTTTTGAAGTTAGTGTGTCCAAAACGTTTATACCATAAAAGTATATCATCTGATGTAATCATTAAACAATGATTATGAGTGGTAACAGACATGCATAAGATATAAATGTTATTCTTGCGCTTACCACGGAATAAAATAGATGACATATCAGAATCATAAATGATGCAATCATTTTGTTCAAATAGTATTTTGTAATTTTTATCACATAATTGACTAATGGAAAGCAAATTGTGTTTCAAACTGTTAACCAGGAGAACATTCTCAATGATAGGCTGATTTGTATTACCAACTGTTCCAGTTCCTATGATTTTGCCTTTGTTGTTGTCACCAAAGGTAACTGTGCCTCCATCTTTATATTTAACTGTTGAAAGCAAGTTGACATTTTCTGTCATATGTTTTGAACGTCCACTACCCAAAATCCATTTTTCTTTCCTAGGTACCTGAAAGATAAAACAGTAAGCATTGGTACCCTTTGTATGAGGGTCCTTGGGATTAGATTTTTGGAAGCCAAACCCAAGTGGAATTTGGCATTCTAATATAATCACTAGAATAAACAATAGCATGTATATAATAAGAAATATAACTATTTCTATCTTTTAAGCATGAATTCTTAGGAACCCATATACTAATCGTAGTAGGTTTCCTAGGAGATGGTTTTGAAATATTAATAACATTTCTTTGTGAAGAAGAAGTAGAAATGTTTACTTTCTTCGTGTAAATGAATGCGTGATTCTTCTTTTGTGGTTTAACAAAAATTGTTTTTCCACTAGATGAAGATGTGTTACAAGACTTGGGTGCATTCTTATGAGAATATCCCACTCCTTGTCTATGATTTGCTAGATATTGAATTTTTAGCAAATCATCGAGATTTGTTTTTCCTTTGTTAAATTTATTAACATTGGATGACATCTCATCATATTTCATCTTTAGTGATGAGATACTTTTATCCATTTCGGATATTTTTGTATGCAATTCTAGATTCTTAGTTTTGAGAAGATCATTCTCTTTACTAAGATCCAAATCTTGAGAAGATGTATTCTCAATATGTATAGAATTTGGTGTAGTGCTTTTAGAAGATAATTATTGATATTTAAGAAGAAGATTATCATTATTCTGTTTCAAAGATTTATGGTGTCCATTTAATTTTTTGAAACGAGAATATAGATCTTTTAATGCATCTAGTAATTCTTTGTTATTAAAAGAACTTACATCATCTTCATCATCTTGTGCCATAAAGCACATGTTAGCACTTTCATTATGATCAGCATCTTCATTATCTGAAGAATCATCCCATGTTGCTGCAAATGCTTTCTTCATTTTGTCCAACTTCCTTTCTCTTCTGGATTGATCATTGTTGTTGGAAGTTTTGAACTTAGCCTTGAGAAGTGGACAATCTTTCTTCATATGTCCAGGCCTATTACAATTAAAGCAGAGAGAAGAATCAGTATTCTTAGATTTGAAATTATTATACTTACCTTTTTGAAAGAATTTTCTGAAGTTCTTGGCAAAGAATGCCATATCATCATCTGAGTCTTCATTTTCTGATGTAGTGTTGAAGGCGAGTACTTTCTTCTTTTGATCTGATTCTTCTTTCTCATCTTGTAATGTAACTTCATGGGCCATTAGGTTACCAATAAGATCTTCCATGGTTAATGTGGAAAGATCATTGGCTTTCTCAATAGTAGCAATCTTTGGACGCCATTCTGGAAAGAGTACTTTAAGAATCTTGTGTACATGATCATGATTAGTGTAAGTTTTTCCAAGAGCATTAAGAGAATTAATAATATTAGTGAACCTGGTGTTCATTTCTTCAATTATCTCTTTGTCTTGCATCTTGAACAACTCATTTTTATGAACCAAAGAGGAAATCTTAGTTTCCTTTACTTTATTGGTTCCTTCATGAGTTACCTCGCGTATGTGCCAAATCTCCTTTGCACTTTTGGCCTGAGATACCCGATTAAACACCATGGCACAGAATAAAGTATTCATGGCCTTTGAGTTGTTAGTCTTTGTAGATTTGTCGTTAGCGATCCATTCAGCAACAGGAGTTGTTGGCTTAGTGTATCATGTCTCTATGATGTCCCATATCTCATATGCATACTTTGGAGATGAATCTCCAGTCGTATTTTCCAATATGAGTAGTTAGAACCATCAAATAGAGGAGGATGAACTTGAGAGTGCCCTTCAGGATGTTGATTTGTGTTGTAGTTGTGTGGAACGGCGTTCATGTTTGATTCTGCCATCTTAGCCTTGCTCTGATACCAAATGTAATTCTAGCCTGTATGGATCAAGACACTAGGGGGTGAATAGTGTATTTAATAAAAACTGTTGCAAATAAAACGTTACTGATATTTGCAAAGATGGCACAGAAATGAAATGACAAGTATTGAAAATAAATCAATCGCAAACACAGAGATGTATCCTGGTTCGGATCCTCTTGATCCTAGTCCAATCCCCTTCTCCCAGTAGAGATTTTCAATCCACTATAATCACTTGCCCCACAAGCACCAACTTTACAAAAATGGCAACACCTCCAGTGTTCCAAACTTTGTACAATCTCTCTTCAAGAGATCCAACTAACTTTGTAATGAAACAAAAGAAAATAAACACCTTATAGAGTTCTAAATGAATATGTAATATGAATTCAAAGGATTGGTGTTTAAAATAGAAACTTCAATGTTTCAAGATATATTATGGTGAAACACAATTGAAGTTCTTCCGTTCTTAAACGAAGAGAGGAATCTAATGATTTCTTCTTACAAATAAGAAAAGAACAACTTTCCTTAAACGTGTTGAAATCCAAGTTCTTCCGTTCTTAAATGAAGAGAGAAATCTAATGATTTCTTCTTACAAATAAGAAAAGAACAACTAATGGCTGAAAACTTAAGAAAATCAGAGGTTTGATTTCAACAAAAATGAAAGTAAAGAAGAGGAAAGTGTGTGTCTTGAAAGAGAGGGTCTACCCCTCTATATATAGTGTTTAGGAACGGTTGAGAAGTGTTAATGACGTTGGAAAATGGTCATAAACCGCTCTGGGAAGTTTGGGCATCAAACGGCTAGTTTTGTGATTGGTCGACCAAAAAATAAAATTGGTCGACCAAAATTTAGAGAAGGAATTTTGACCGTTAGAAGGTAGTTTCAGAATCTACATGGTCAAGGGAGTTTGCTCAAGAAATCCCATAGTCAAATTCGAAGATTTAAAATTTGTCGACCAATTTGGAAATTGGTCTGCCAATTTTCTGGGTACGAATTTTCGAAATTGGGAAGTGTAGAACACTGAGTGATGGAACCTATGAGACTAAGATATAGTATCACAAGGCTTTGTAACTCTTAAAAAGTAAATTTTACATAGATTACATAAAAGCCGTAGATAAGACTGCATCTGAATCTGAATCTGAGAAGCTTCTTTGCAGAGGATCCTTATCAAGTGATTATATATCCAAGTCGTGGATGTAAGGTGCCTTTTGCCTTTCCAACTTCATGAACTATGATATATCCGTTTGAATATGCATGAGGATATCTGAATGTGTGGTACTCAACATGTATTTGTATCTGCATAGATAGAGTTAGTAGCATTGAATGTGTTTGTCATATGAAAACCATATGGGAGTAGAAATATGGAATTATGAAGTTCCAACACGAAATACATGTGCCTGTTTCTTTACATGCGCATGAGATTTGTTCTCCAGTCGTCTGTTATGCACATACTTCTTAGCTTGATTTTTAGGCTTTCTGTTCTTATCTTTCATCAGGCGACTACAAGCACCTGTCCAGTTACAGGCGCATGTGACTTGTTAGTCAGTCAATGTCTCCTCTTGCCCAAAATCCCAAGTTTTGACATCTTTTGCACTTTGCACCTATAGGCGATGTAAGAAGGATTTACAGGCGCCTGCCTATGGACAGTCGCCTGTATATGCCTCTACAGTCGCTTGTCCCAGCTTGTCAATCTTCCCAAGTTTTGACAACTTTCGCACTTGTGCCTGCAGACGATGTAAGAAGGATTTACAGGCGTCTGGCCATGGCACAGTCGCCTGTATATGCTTCTAACAATCGTCTGTCCTGTCTTCCCAGTATTCCAAAGTTTTAACCAATTACACACTTAGGAATTTAGTCACATGTAGAAGGTTTCGCAGTCACATGTAGAAGGTTTCTCAGCCGCATGTTGGTTTACAGGAGCCTGTATGACCTTCATCAGTCGACTGTCCTTTGTGGTAAGTTACCGTTTGAATTCTCACCTACCATCTGACACAGTGCAACAGGCGACTGTGAGTTCTTCACCGGTCGACTGTCTGGCGTGTATTTTCTATCCGTTGGCTTTTTTCCACATGGATTTCAAAGGGGGTTTTGGGTATTTCGCTTGAGGGTTTTAGACAACATATAAGAGGGTCTCTTACTGTTCCATTGAGCAGCACTTAGACAATCTTGCATTCATTCCTAAGCTCAATCTCTCAAGCTCTCTCTTCCTCAACTCTTAAGCTCTAGAAATCTGAACTCTAATCTTGTCTTCCCACTTAAACCAAATCTGAGCTTCAAGCTTTGGTGAAGACAAGTGCAATGGCTTTCTCTCATCTTGGAAAAGACATCAAAACACACACACTTACTCCTTCAAGTTCTACTTCAAGGCATAGGTATTTGTAAGTGTTTACATTTTGAATTTCATTATCTCGTATTTCGATTACACTCTCGATTTGTGAAAGTGGGTTTGCTTGATCCCACGTTGTGGGAGCCAAGGGCATCGATTGTAGATCGATTACACTTGTAGGGTTGCTACAAGTGGGTTTAAAGGGAACATCAAGTTAGGGTTCTAACTTGAGTATCCGGAGGTATCTAGGTGCAAGGGACGTAAGATTACCGGGAATAGGTAGGGATTGGACTTGGATAATCCGAACCCTTGAAACATCTCTTTGTTAGTTTGTTTCATTTCGCGTTAATTTATAATTCCGCATTTATTGTTGGTTAGGAATTTAAATTTGTATAACTATCGTTTAAATTTTATAAACACTATTCCACCACACTTCTAGTGTTTTCCTCATAGCCAGGGTTCTTACATCCTCACCACTATATGACTTCATCGTCAGCCGTAAGACAAGTGATCATGCTCCCTTGCAACCGAAGGGGCCACGTCTCTCGCAACCGAACAAACCACCATTGTCGTCGACCATAAGTCGAAGGGGCCATGCCCCTCGCAACCGAACGACACATCGTTGTCATCGGCCGGAAATTGAAGGGGCCACATCCCTCGCAACCGAACGACCCACCATTGTCATCGGTCGAAAGTCGAAGGGTCCAGGCCCCTCGCAACCAAACAACCCACCTTTGTCATCAGCCGGAAGTCAAAGGGGCCATGCCCCTCACAACCAAACGACCCACCTTGTCATCGACCGTAAGTCGAAGGGGCCATGCCCCTCGCAACTGGACGACTCACTTTTGCCGTCGGTTGTAAGTCAAAGGGGCCATGCCCCTCGCTACCAAACGACCCACCTTGTTGTCAGCCGTCAGTCGACTGGGCCATGCCATTTGTAACTGAACGACCTACCTTTGTCGTTGGCTGTAAGCCAAAGGGACCACGCCCCTCACTATCAAACGACCAACCTTTTTCGTTGGCCGTAAGTCGAAGGGGCCATGCCCCTCACAACCGATCAACCCACCTTTGTCGTCGGCCGTAAGTCAAAGGGATCACGCTCCTCGCTACCAAATGACCCACCTTTGTCATCGGTCATAAGTCGAATGGGCCACGCCCCTCGCAACCGAACGACCCATCTTTGTTGTCGGTCATAAGTCGAAGGGGCCATGCCCCTCGCTACCAAACGACCCACCTCTTATCAGCCGTGAGTCGAAGAGGCCACCTCTCTTGCCATTGAATGATTCTCATTGTCAGTCCTTGCCATCGAGTGACTTTAAGGATATCATGCCAACGTGATAGTGCCCAAAAATTCAACGAACCTAGCTCAATCATTTTCTAGATAAACCTCGAATCATTGAAGGGACATTTATATGGGGTGGAATGAGATTAAGCTCAAAAAATTCTCCAGTTAATAGTCAAAAATTACAGTTTTTTTTGCTTTAAAGCAGTTTGATAAAACAATAGCAAAAGGCTAATATCCTTAAGATGAAGGGCCACCCCCAGGCGCCAAAATATTCTTCACCACCAGGGAGAACTTGGCAGCGAGCTCAGCTTATATGGCTTCGGCTGAAATGGTTGAACTTTCTAAGTCCGCAATCCTTACTTGAAGCTCGAGCTTCTCTTTTTCCAAGTGCTCCATGTCAGCTTGAAGTTGGAACTTCTCTTTCTCCCACCGAGCTTCAGCAGCTTTTCTGGCATACGATAAGGAGTTGACGATGTCCTTGGCCTTCACAATGTCCACTCAGCGTCATCTTTGGACTTAAATGTTTTTCCTAAGTCCTCCTCTAGCTTCTTTATTTGAGCCTCGAGCTCAGAAGCTCTTCGGTCGGCGACGTTCGCCCGTTAATGTTCATCCATCATGTCAATTACCCGACGGTGCAAATCCATGCCAAAGGCCGACATCTGTGCAGAACACCGATTAGACAGGTAAATGATTTAAATTGGAGATAAAGGGATGAAAGACTAACCTAATAGCCACAACCCACTATGAAGGTGGCCATCCTCTCGAATTTCATCCCCCGAAGGAACTCATGGTCGTGGGGGAGAATAGAGTTCATTACCAGTCGAGTGATCGTCCCAAATTCTAGGAAGGTCGACTCCTCCTCACAAACAATAAAGGGAGGCTGGTGACGTTCACCTCGAATAGCCTCCAGAGAGGAAGAGGAATGTTGATTCAGCATCAAGGCCCGATTGTACTCTGAGGGGATCAGACCTATCAAGTGGGTCGATAGGTCGATGTTGTCACATAGCCAGTTGCCTTGAGATGGCTCGAAGGTGGCTTCATCATTCCCTGATATCTGGCAGGAATCATTACCTGATCCTTAAGAGCTTGGTTCGAAGATGCACCACCCTCTGTCGCAGGCGGGACAGGGGGAGTCGTGTCCACTCCCCTCCTCTTCTTTTCGAGGCCTTCCCTTTCACATAAAGGGAGACTCCTTTTCTTGATCAGGGGTCCTACAGGTTTCGGATTCATGGCCGATTTTCCGATGCCTGCGATAGGAATGACTGAAGTATAGATCGGAACTTGGGGCGGGTTTACACGAGGGATGACCGGGGTCGAGATCGCCAGCAACGAGGCTTGGAAGGAAGAGCCAGAAGTCCCACTGACTTCACCTTCCTCTCGGAGGAACTCTGGTTAATGGAGAGGGGAGACTGAGTGGAAGAGCCCTCAGCTCTCTTCTTCATTTGTTGTTCCTTGCAAACTTGACGTAATTTCGGAGCCAGATCATTGGAAGTCTTTTCAGCCATATCTGCAAACGAAAAATGCAATTAATGTAAGGGGTCGTAATGGAAGCACTGAAGAAGTATGTGTTACCTTGATTCCATAAAACGATATTCATCCGATGATTATCCAACAGAAATGCAGTCGACGTCTCACTCGATGGTCGACTCAGCAAAATTTTGGCTGATTTGGCCTCACCAGAAGACAGTCTCAACTCTTTGAAAATATCAGAACTAGGGGTACTCCAATTGGTGAGGAGCGTAACCACGCTCTGAAGGAAAATGAATACAAAGGTATCCTCCCAATTATGGTCGGATCTAGGGAGATAGCAAATAAGCTTTCTTTCTTTACGATCCATGATGTGGTACCATATCTCGTGGGAGTCGACCTCACTTGAAAGAATTGCCTAAACATCCGAATGGAGGGTTTAATCCCACATAGTTCACAAAGCATGGTGAAGCAAACCATATGGGAAATATCATGGGGTGCAAGCCGATAGAGTGGAAGTTCTAGAAAATTCAGAATCTTTTGGACAAATGAATGAAGAGGAAAGCGATGACCGAAGAGGAAAGATTTCAAATATATTCCAATTTTGTCTTTTCGAGGGAAGCAAATTCTCGCATTTAAATCGGAATCCTAAGCCTATAAGGAGGCAAAAGATAATCTGACCGGATCTTGGCGGTCAAATCGAAAGAAAGCTCCGGCACCATGCCCAGTATCTCTTGAGGCACGATGGATGAATCATTAAACCCTCGAATAGTAGATTAGGGTTTCTTGAGGAGTCCCTTATCTTTCCAGGAACCAGGATGTACTTGGCAGGTTGAAGACATCGCAAAATCTCAGATGGAGATGGCTCTCTGATCTTCAAAGGCGGCCACATAGTCGAAGGAACTAAAAAGAGCCAAAATGGAAAAAGGGAACAACCTTAGCAAGGTCACACGAATGCCAAAGGAAGTAGAAGCAAGTGCATGCTTTCAAAAATTTGGGGATGAATCGAGTAAGCTTCTTTGTTGTCTTCTTTCCCATCCATATCAGAAAGCCAAGGCCAAATCAAATACGTCCGTTCGATAAGCGGCACGTGTCCAAAGTTGGTGTAACGGAAGATTCAAATCTTAAGAGTAGACGAGGACCAAACGGGATATGGAGGGTTTTGGTGGCATAAATCAAATATGTCCACTTTGACTGTCGTGCCCATTTAATGTGATATCACATCATTCATCTCAATCCATGCCTTACTTGAGTACGAATGATGTGGGCCATTGTCGATACATGGGTCGGCCCACGAAACAGGGATATGACAATGCAACCAGAAAGGTGAAGCCCACTAAAATGGGTAAGCCTTGGCCCAATAATCTAAGAACCCCATCAACAAGGATGAGCTATTACCGAGTCAAAGCAACAACTCGTCAGACCGTTGGGGACTCACTGATTACGCAGGAGTGGTTAATGAGGACAGATTAAATGGGCAGGCGTTATCAACAATCCCGAAGAAGATGACGCCAAAGTAAATGAGGAGCCGTTATACGTTAACAAAGGAAACCATCAGCTATAAGTAGGTGTGATCACGACAACAGAAGAAGTGTTCAGATTCTAGAGGTGCGAAATACTAAATATTCTGACATACTATTCTTCTTCCACTCTTATAAATTCTTTCTCCAAAAGTTTGAGGTGACTGACTCAAGACGAACCTCTGTGGATCGATCTTGATAGCCCCAAGCCTTTCTTAAGTCATGTTCTAACTTAAGCATCGGAGGGGATAATGTGCAAATTTGAAAGAGTTATTGTTATTGTCATACTCCAATGATGGAGAATAAAGGTCCATTAAAAGATCATTGAAAAACAATTGCTATAAAAGCCATCTAGAAGAAGGTAGTCTTTGTTATGAGTGAGGGAGGCATTTGGCCTCCCCACCACTTTATCCTTCCATTACTCCCCATTTAGTTAGCATAATGAGGACCTTTGGAATTACATGCCCTTTGATATTCCATATGAATGAATAAATAGAGTACCATGGCCTTGAGCCATGGTTACTCTTTCTTTTGAGTTTCAACACATTATCAGCACGCTCTGAAGCTGAGCCGAATCCCTGCCAACGGACGAACTGGAAGGACGCGGATAGGGATTCCTTCTCTGAACTTCACTAGATCCGACGGATAGGATCTAGAGCTAAATTTTGATAAACCACTAGATCAATATTTAACATGCGCATGTTGTTTCAATCTGTGATACTAATTTTCTAATAGTACTATAGCAAAATCTATATCTAGAAAATCAGTTTTCATAATCACAGATTTACTGATTAAACATATTTCAAACACACATATTTCACCATTTTCGGATATGCTTCTGATTGCAAAATTGGGCAATAGATATCAAAATCTAAATTGGTCAATAGACATCAAAATCGCAATTAGGCATCAAAATTGAAATTGGGCGGTTGTTGTTTTCGACGCGTGCGAAGCAAAATTACTTTTGGATCGCCGTTGCCGCCAGCATAGGTCACCCAGGATCGGTAATGATGCACCGCATCATTACTCCATTCCGTAGACATAATTTGAAGAACCTGAAGATTCTTCCAATGGGTGATTTTTTTCCTAGTCCCCCATGTTATAAGGGTGAAACTAATCAGGAGACCATCCCACCTGAAAGTGGGGTTTTCAATCTCCTAAGTTTCTTGAAGAAAATACAAGGAGACATTTATGGGCCAATTCACCCATCAAGTTCTCCATTTCGGTACTTTATAGTATTGATAGATGTATCTTCATAAAATTATTTTCCATTATATGCTCACAGAACAAAAGCCTGAAGCTTCTGAGACCATTTCTTGGGACACTAAGTCTTTGTCTCAATATGATCCGCGTACTAATCTCTGTGAAGATGAGATCCTGCAGATCCTTCACATTCAGAATACTTTTACTACCAGACAAATTACTAATAACCAGAAAATTATCAGATCACACGTCCCTACTGCCAATACGCCAGCTAGGATTGATATCCCAAACATGGGTGCAATCCACCGGCAGCAGATTCGACGGTACCTCAAATAAAAAGAGGACAACCGCCTGGCTCCAAAGATAAATTCCCTCGTAAGAGGAATATACCAGGAGAAATAAAGAATATCCTACCACAGGATGCTGAGCTCGGACCAGTAACCTCTCCCCTCCTTCAGTCTACCGAAGAGGACAATACAGGAGAAATATAATAAAAATTTGTACGTAATGGGGAGGTACTGGACAGAAAAAGCATTGTCGTCGTCGACGACTTCGCGTTCGATATTTCTATTCACGTTGCTAAAGGCGACGATGATATCGATCCACTATCTCTAGCTAAATACAAACACAGAGATGATTGGCCAAAGTGGAACGAAACAATCGGAGTAAAGCTGGACTCGCTCTTGAAACACAGTCTTACGCTACAAATCACGGGTATTCATAAGGAAAATAAATGAGAATAATCAAATCATACGCTACAAAGCACGGGGATGGATTATGAATATACTTATTTCCCGGTTATGCATACGATCACATTCCGATTGAAAATAAGCTTAACATCAATGGAAGGCTTAGAACTACAGCTCATGGATGTTGTGACTGCATATTTATTTGGCAATATAGATAAAGATATCTATATGAATCTTCCAGATGGTTTTAAACTACCATCATAAATAAAAGATAGACCTCGAGACGTCTATTCTGTTAAAGCTGCAAAGATCATTATATGATCTTAAGCAATCGAAAAAAATGTGGAATAACAGACTCGGTGATTTCCTTGTTCAACAAGGTTTCACCAATAATGATATAACGCCCCGCTTCCCAAAACGACGGGAGCGAGAGCGTTACTGGGGTCTGCATGAACCGGAGTGATGAAGCTCGGGTTCATTAAGCGTCAGTGGTAAAACGCGAGGGAGGTCCTTTGCACGCTTTTCTGAACAAAAGGAATTATTCATACATTACAAGCCACATCCAGAATAATAAGCGTCCGTAAACGAAATAAAAACAACAAGCCTCAGCTGCGCCGAAATATAACAATAATAACGTACACTCAACAATAACTGAAAGCAACTACGGCAAGCAGCAACGGAATAGCCCACTAGTTCTCCGCAGGGAGAAACTCGGCATCTACAACGAACTCCTGATTCTCCAAGTCAGGTGTCTCGTAAGGAACCTCCTGATACTCAAGCTCGGGATCTGACATACATCCAAAAACATGAATGTATGTCAGCAAGGGTCTGCAAGTAGAGGTTAGAACCCAAGGCAAGGTATACAAATTTACACTGAATTTTAAAGAGGCATTTATAAATTAAACGAGATAACAATAAAAGTTTAAGCATGCTAATTTTAAAGTAATTACATCCTATCATGCAGTTCTAACCCATCTGACGAGTAAAGTAAAACATGTCAATTTCACTCAGATAACAATTTCACCTTGCAAGTTCCATGTTAGTGTCACACGTCTATAATAGTGTTTTCGCCTTCAGGACGTGATGAGTGGGTCGTTCTTCTCACGGGGGCTTACCGTGATTGGCGCTAACCCACTACATACGGGTGGTGCCCTTGAAGAGAGTACCCCGTCATACGCCTAGTAGCCGCTCAACCCTAACCCCACCCCAAGATTGTGCTGGAACACGAGCCAGCCTAGTCAACTCACATGACATCACGAAAGTCACGAATTCGCCTTCGAGGCACACGATTTCACGATGTCGCACTCTGGTTAGTCATTTTAAGACATGCATCAATTAAGTAACATGATCATTTATCTTTTATACAATAATTTCCATGGTTACGAGAGTATCGAGCAATATTTACAACAATTTAACAAAATACTGAGCATGTGAATTTAACAAATACGAGATGAAAAATTGATTTTTCTGTGCTAATGTTCTAAAGCAAGATACATCAAATTATATGCCGTTGGGTCACATTTTTAGCCACGGATGTCGTGGTAGTGTTTTCATGCGTCATTTCACGTGCAGGTTTTGAGTTATGTAACTTTACATGCAGAAAGCTAAAAGAGCATTTACCTTCACAAATTCACTATAAATTGCATACTTGCCTGATTTCGGTGATTTTGATGCCGTTGGGTTTGTCTTGACGGGTACTTCGTTACGGTATAGTGGTTCTCTGTTTTAGATAAATACATCACCGAATTAGATATTTCGTGAACCAAACACGTTATTAAATTAATCTCTAAAGTGGGTTCGCCCAATTTTGTCAGGTTCTCCAGCTAGTGTAACGTTTTATATATGGTATTACTAACATGGTATGCCTTATTATATGCTGGTATTATCGCCCTAACATTATTTACAACTAACATGCTGAAATTCAATAATACAAACAAATTAACATTTGAATCTCAACACTAACAACCTATTGATTAATTCCACTAAGCTAGTTACAAGGGTATCATGTTAATTTGAATAGGTTATTAGCATGTTAATATTACATTTAATATCCCCCACCTACTATCACATTGTAGAAAGAATACCCTCTTACACAAATATAATACCATACCCTCTCTCTCTCTCTCTCTCTCTCTCTCTCTCTCTCTCTCTCTCTCTCTCTCTCTCTCTCTCTCTCTCTCTCTCTCTCTCTCTTATTCCCTCTAAAGGCCAACCCTCCCTCTGTCACTCTCTTTCACTCTTTCTCTCTCTCGTTCTCAGGTTCTGTCCTTTTTTTCCTTTTTCTTTTTTGTTTCAATCGATTACAGGCAAAGGGGCTCTCCACGCGAAACAAAGGGTAGAGGGGGCTCACCGTGCGGAGGAGGGAGGTTGACGGCGGCTCCTGGGCGACGGGATGGTGGACAGCCGGTGATCTCACGGCGACGGCAGCGACGGCGGTTACATGCGGTGGGTGGCGCATGTGGGTTGGGGTGGCCAGCCTAGGGTGAGGGAGGAGAAGAAAGAGGGGAGAAGATGAAGGTTTGGAGTTTGTTCTTGGGGGTTTTGAATCTGAAATTCTCCTTGGTTTGAATCTGAAATTGGTTTTTGGATCTGAAATTCCTCTGTCTCAATTTCAGTTTGGGTTTGATTTGATTCTGATTTTTGTTTTTGGAAGGATTTGGGAAGCTGAAGTTTGGTTTTGAGAATTTGGTTGGCTGATTTGTAGAAATTGGTTTTGGATTTTGGCTTGGAGAATCTGTTTGCAGGGAGTTGGTTTGATGGATTGCAGGGAAGAAGAAGATTGAAGGTGGCATTGCCATGTTGTTGCTGTTAAAAACAATGGAGCAGCCTGATGGAAGGGAGCTGGCAGTGGGGAGGAGAATGAAGGTGGTGGGTGGATCTCACCGATACATTCGGTGGGATTCGACCTGGTAGGTTAGGTTTAATTAACAATTTAATTAGGGGTAAATAATTAGGGTAAAGATTTTCAGCCAATGGTAAGAAGTTTTAATTTGTAATTAACCCTTTTAGTTAAGGTAAATAAGTAATTTAGTAAAGTGTGATTGTTAAAATAAATGACGTAATTAGTGAAAGTTAAGGGTGATTAGCAATTTTGTAATTAGTGAGATAATTAGGTTAAGATAATTAGTTAAAATGGATAGTCGGTTAATGATGATACGGTAAAACGAAGAATGGACACGCGCTCGCGTTGACGCACAATCATAGAACTCGCGCACGAAACATTCGGATGGTCAAAACGAAAATACGGGCACACATAATAATACGCCTAGAAGAATACCGGCCGTTACACTCTTCCCACCTTAAGAAAAATTCCGTCCTCGGAATTCTTATCCACTAAAGAGTAGGGAACAAATATGGATAACGCTCCCGTATCTCATCTTCCCGCTCCCAGGTAGACTCTCCTGGCGAGTCACGACGCCACATCACTCTGACTAGATCAACAGTCCTGTTCCTGAAGACTTTCTAACATCGATCTAAGATCTCCACTGGTTGCTGTTCATATATCAGATCCGGTCGAACTGTAATCTCCGAGTAGTCCACAGCATGGGAAGGGTCGCTGATATAACGACGCATCTAGGATACATGGAAGACGTCATGAACTCCCTCTAAGGATGGCGGTAAAGCTAAGCGATATGCTACTTCTCCAACTCGCTCCAGCACATCGAAAGGTCCAATAAACCTTGGGCTAAGCTTGCCTCTCTTCCCAAATCGGATCACTCCTCGATTCGGGGAGATCTTCAGGAACACATGATCTCCCGGCTGAAACTCTAGAGGACGTTGTTTAGCATCTGCCCAATGCTTATAATGGTCCTGAGCGATCCGAAGCTTATCCCTGATATCACGCCCAACATCAACTGCTTCCACTATCATCTCTGGCCCCAAGATCTCTCTATCACTGATGTCATCCCAACTCAGTGGCGATCGACATTTTCTCCCGTAGAGAGCAGCAAATGGCGCCATGCCAATGCTTGCCTGATAGCTTTTGTTGTAAGAGAACTCCATCATGTGTAGATGATCCTCCCACGAACCCTTGAGATCCAACATGCAAGCTCTCAACATGTCCTCCAATATCTGAATAGTACGCTCCGACTGGCCATCCGTCTGCGTGTGATACGCAGTACTGAATTTCAGACAGGTACCCGGATTGGTCTGCAGACTCTTCCAGAACTGAGATGTGAACCTCGTATCACGATATGATACAATACTCACACGGACCCCATGTAAGCGCACGATCTCCTACACGACATAATTCACATCACGACTAGTACTAAAAGGAAATTATTAAGGTATGAGTTAGATCATTACCTCAATATACTTCCTTGCCAATACCTCCGTGGATTGCCCAACTCAGAAGGGTATAAAGTGCGCGGACTTGGTCAATCAGTCAACGATAACCCAAATCGCGTCATTTTGCTTGGTGCTCCAAGGTAGTCCAGTCACGAAGTCCATCGTGATGTGCTGCCACTTCCACTCTGGAATCGGCATGGGTTGTAGCAATCCGAAAATGCGATGGTGTTCAGCCTTCACTTGCTGACACACGAGGCACTTGGCAACGCTACGTGCCACACTTCTCTTCATCACATGCCACCAGAAATTCTGACGAAGATCATTGTACATCTTAGTACCTCCAGGATGAATAGAATAAGGCGAATTGTGAGCCTCATTCATCAACTCCTCTCTGATATCTCCTGCAGGCACGCACACCCTACTACCATATCTCAAAGATCCATCCTCGTGAATCAGAAAATCTGTCCGAAGTCCTGCTTCAACCTGTTCTCTGATCTTCTTCAATTTAGCATCTCCATCTTGGACAGTCTTGATCCGATCCACAATCGTCGATTGAATCTGCATGCTCATCAACGAAGATGTGACTCCTTGTAGGATAGCTTCAACATCCATCTCTCGCAGATCCTGTTGCAATATCCACTGAGCTGTGAGAATCATCACTTCGGGCAGTCGACTCAAGGCATCCGGTACAACATTCACCTTCCATGGATGATACTGAAGATCGATGTCGTAGTCTGCCATCAATTCCAACCATCCGCGCTGCCTCATATTCAGCTCCTTCTGAGTGAATATATATTTCAAACTTTTGTGATCAGTGAAAATTTTCACTTTCTCACTAAGTAAGAAATGCCTCCAAATCTTCAAAGCAAGGATGACGACAGCTAACTCCAAGTCGTGAGTCGGATAATTCTTCTTGTGGATCTTCAACTGTCGAGAAGCATAAGCGACTACATGAATGTGCTGGTGTAGAACACATCCATGTCCCTTGCCCGATGCGTCGCAGAAAATCTCGAAGCCTCCGCTTCTGTCCGGAATAGCTAAGACTGGTGCAGTAATCAGTCTCTCCTTCAAGGTAGAACATGCTCACAAGAATCTGACCAACTGAACTTAACATCCTTCCTTGTCAATCTCATCATCGGCTCAGCTATCCTCGAGAAATCCTTGATAAATCTGCGGTAGTATCCAGCCAATCCAAGAAAACTCCTGATGTCCGATGCCGATCGAGGTGTAGGCCATTCGTTGACTGCTCTGACCTTCTCCGGATCCACTTAGATACCAGCTCCTGATACTACATGCCCAATAAATGCAATTCTGTTCAGCCAGAATTCACATTTGCTGTACTTGGCATATAGTCTATGATGACGGAGCGCCTCCAATACCATCTTCAAGTGCTCTGCATGCTCCTCCTCGCTTCTCGAGTACACCAAGATATCATCTATGAAGATCACCACTAACTTGTCGAGGAAGTTGTAAAAGATGAGGTTCATGAGGTTCATGAACACAGCAGGAGCATTGGTCACACCAAATGGCATGACAACAAACTCATAATGCCTGTACTTAGTCCGAAAAGCTGTCTTGGGCACATCTTCCTTCTTGACTCTGACTTGATGGTATCTGCTCCAGAGGTCCAACTTCGAAAATACTCTCGATCCACTAAGCTGATCGAAAATATCATCAATACGGGGCAGCGGGTACTTGTTCTTCACTGTGACATTGTTCAGCTCCCGATAATCCACACACATCCTTCTCAATCCATCCTTCTTCTTCACCAGCAAGATGGGTGCACCCTAGGGAGATACGCTGGGATGAATGAAACCCTTCTGCATTAGCTCATCCAACTGCTTCCTCAGCTCTTCTAACTCTGCAGGGGCCATACGGTAAGGCGCCTTCGAAATTGGTTCAGCTCCAGGCATAAGATCAATGTTGAACTCCAATGCTCGGTCAGACGGCAATCCAGAAATGTCTTCAGGGAAGACGTCTTCAAAATCTCTCACTACTGCAGGCTTCTCTGGCTCAGCTATCATGGATGCAATAATAAGTCTGTATGGCTGGGCTCGGAACTTGACAGGTCCAAGCGAACGTCCTCCACTGACAAACTCGAACACTGGGTGGTCAGGAATTTTGAATACCACTTTCTTCCGGTTTCAGTCGATCGTGGCATAAAAAGCTCCTAACCAGTCAATGCATCAAAGTTGGGTAGATCGTGGACAATGAAGTTGGCATATAATTCGTGTCCACTAACCACCAACGGGCATGGCCTACATCCCAGTGCAACCTTCACTACGCCATTCCCAGTTGTAATATTCCAACACTTGGGAAGTGTATAGGTGGGTATCGAGTATTCGACTACGAACTTTCGAGATATGATGCACATGGAAGCTCCAGAATTGAACAGGGTCAGGGCCGGGTGAGATGAAACTAAGATGACACCTAAGGGTAATATGCAACTAGGTTAAACACGGATCTAACTAATCAAACATAAATGCATAAATAAGGAAGACTAGTCTAGAGGTTACCTGCAATCACGTCGTCCTCAGCTTCAGCCTCAATGGCTGTCATAGTGAAAGCTCGACGCTTCGACGGATTGGCCTGCTAGAAGGCTCAATCATGTGAAACCAGAGGTGGTCCACGCTGTCCAGATGCTGGTACGGTCCTCTGGGCGGGTCCAGGTGCTCCAGGAGGCACGAGTCGAGAACCGCAGGTGCAATCCTTTGCAGCATGAGTAGGCGATCCACAGATCAAACACTGATTCAGCATCCTCCTACAGTCTTTCTTCACATGACCAAGCTTGCCGCAGAAATGACAAACCAGCTCCGCTCGGTTGGGGACAGGTGCAGCTGGCCTTTTGAACTGTGTGGTCTGAACAGGACGAAAACGGGCCTAGGTGCACTCCTCTGTAGCTCCATCGGGCGCTTGCCCGCCTGGCATGCCTTCTTCTAGTAAGCTACCTGCTCGTGCTTCTTCGCAGCTACCAGGACTTGCTCATGAGTGGTAAAGGTGTGCCCGGACAACACACCCTGTATGTCCAGATCTAAGCCCAGTAGAAAGTGGTGTGCATAGTCCTCCTCGTCTGCTACCAGAGTAGGAGCGAATCGACTCAGCATGGTAAATTTAGCCTCATACTCATCGACTGTCCTGGTGCCCTTGCTCCAAGTTGATGAAGCGCTGCTGCATCTCCCTCTTTGCAGCCTTCGGGAAGTACTGGCCGCCAAACCTCTAATGGAAGGTAGCCTAAGGAATCGGCTTGATCAGCCTAGCCTCTTCAGCATCCCACCAGTGACGGGCATTATCTGTCAGTTGTTTCTTGACGAGTTCCACCCACTCGTTCGGATTGACTCGGGCAAGACCCAGTTATCCGCAGTGTTGCGAAGCCATTCCTCGGTCGCTAGTGGTCCCTCACGTCCAGAGAAGCTCGTCGGATGCATCTCTCGAAACTGCTTGGCTCCAGGCTCATAGTGAGGTGGTGGAGCAGCTGGTGCAGCCTAACGTCCCTCTTGGACCAAATGGTGCTGAACCTCCAGCATTTCCCTCATAACACCAAGCATCTGCCGGATGTCGTCCTCTCCGCCTCCAATAGCTCCGGGTCCATTTCGGGTGTTTCGTCTCCCAGCCATTCTGAGATAAGAAAAGCCCGAGTTAATCTCGCGTATGAGATCTTTCTAGATGTTTGGCCGATGAAAATATTCTCATTGTTCTGAATTCGCAAATGCAAAGAGACGGACCTGCATGGGCCACCACTGAAACCTGTAACGCCCCGCTTCCCAAAATGACGGCAGCGAGAGCGTTACTGGGGTCCGCATGAACCTGAGCGATGAAGCTCGGGTTCATTAAGCGTCAGTGGTAAAACGCAAGGGAGGTCCTTTGCACGCTTTTCAGAACAACAGGAATTATTCATACATTACAAGCCACATCCAAAATAATAAGCGTCCGTACACGAAATAAAAACAACAAGCCTCAGCTGGGCCAAAATAAAACAATAATAACGTACACTCAACAATAACTGAAAGCAACTACGACAAGCAGCAACAGAATAGCCCACTAGTTCTCCGCAGGGAGAAACTCGGCGTCTACAACGAACTCATGACTCTCCAAGTCAGGTGTCTCGTAAGGAACCTCCTGATACTTAAGCTCGGGATCTGACATACATCCAAAAACATGAATGTATGTCAGCAAGGGTCTGCAAGTAGAGGTTAGAACCCAAGGCAAGGTATACAAATTTACACTGAATTTTAAAGAGGCATTTATAAATTAAACGAGATAACAATAAAAGTTTAAGCATGCTAATTTTAAAGTAATTACATCCTATCATGCAGTTCTAACCCATCTGACGAGTAAAGTAAAACATGTCAATTTCACTGAGATAACAATTTCACCTTGCAAGTTCCATGTTAGTGTCACACGTCTATAATAGTGTTTTCGCCTTCAGGACGTGATGAGTGGGTCGTTCTTCTCACGGGAGCTTACCATGATTGGCGCTAACCCACTACATACGGGTGGTGCCCTTGAAGAGAGTACCCCGTCATACGCCTAATAGCCGCTCAACCCTAACCCCACCCCAAGATTGTGCTGGAACACGAGCCAGCCTAGTCAACTCACATGACATCACGAAAGTCACGAATTCGCCTTCGAGGCGCACGATTTCATGATGTCGCACTCTGGTTAGTCATTTTAAGACATGCATCAATTAAGTAACATGATCATTTATCTTTTATACAATAATTTCCATGGTTACGAGAGTATCGAGCAATATTTACAACAATTTAACAAAATACTGAGCATGTGAATTTAACAAATACGAGATGAAAAATTGATTTTTCTGTGCTACTGTTCTAAAGCAAGATACATCAAATTATATGCCGTTGGGTCACATTTTTAGCCACGGATGTCGTGGTAGTGTTTTCACGCGTCATTTCACGTGCAGGTTTTGAGTTATGTAACTTTACATGCAGAAAGCTAAAAGAGCATTTACCTTCACAAATTCACTATAAATTGCATACTT
Organism: Scilla litardierei; assembly: GCA_030789695.1. Lineage (NCBI taxonomy): Eukaryota > Viridiplantae > Streptophyta > Magnoliopsida > Asparagales > Asparagaceae > Scilla > Scilla litardierei. The sequence continues at coordinate 75,303,286 of CM061131.1, forward strand.
GCCTGATTTCGGTGATTTTGGTGCCGTTGGGTTCGTCTTGACGGGTACTTCGTTACGGTATAGTGGTTCTCTGTTTTAGATAAATACATCATCGAATTAGATATTTCGTGAACCAAACACGTTATTAAATTAATCTCTAAAGTGGGTTCGCCCAATTTTGTCAGGTTCTCCGGCTAGTGTAACGTTTTATATATGGTATTACTAACATGGTACGCCTTATTATATGCTGGTATTATCGTCCTAACATTATTTACAACTAACATGCTGAAATTCAATAATACAAACAAATTAACATTTGAATCTCAACACTAACAACCTATTGATTAATTCCACTAAGCTAGTTACAAGGGTATCATGTTAATTTGAATAGGTTATTAGCATGTTAATATTACATTTAATATCCCCCACCTACTATCACATTGTAAAAAGAAGACCCTCTTACACAAATATAACACCATCCCTTACTCTCTCTCTCTCTCTCTCTCTCTCTCTCTCTCTCTCTCTCTCTCTTATTCCCTCTAAAGGCCAACCCTCACTCTGTCACTCTCTTTCACTCTTTCTCTCTCTCGTTCTCAGGTTCTGTCCTTTTTTTTTTCTTTTTTTTGTTTCAATCGATTGCAGGCAAAGGGGCTCTCCACGCGAAACAAAGGGGAGAGGGGGCTCACCGCGCGGAGGAGGGAGGGGGACGGCGGCTCCTGGACGACGGGATGGTGGACGGCCAGCGATCTCACGGCGACGGCGACGACGGCAGTTACAGGCGGCGGTTACAGGCGGCTGGCGGCGCGCGTGGGTTGGGGTGGCCGGCCTAGGGTGAGGGAGGAGGAGAAAGAGGGGAGAAGATGAAGGTTTGGAGTTTGTTCTTGGGGGTTTTGAATCTGAATTAATTCTCCTTGGTTTGAATCTGAAATTGGTTTTTGGATCTGAAATTCCTATGTCTCAATTTCAGTTTGGGTTTGATTTGATTCTGATTTTTGTTTTTGGGAAGGATTTGGGAAGCTGAAGTTTGGTTTTGAGAATTTGGTTGGCTGATTTGTGGAAATTGGTTTGGATTTTGGCTTGGAGAATCTGTTTGCAGGGAGTTGGTTTGATGGATTGCAGGGAAGAAGAAGATTGAAGGTGATGTTGCCATGTTGTTGCTGTTAAAAACAATGGAGCAGCTTGATGGAAGGGAGCTGGCAGTGGGGGAGGAGAATGATGGTGGTGGGTGGATCTCACCGATACATTCGGTGGGATTCAACTTGGTAGGTTAGGTTTAATTAACAATTTAATTAGGGGTAAATAATTAGGGTAAAGATTTTCAGCCAATGGTAAGAAGTTTTAATTTGTAATTAATCCTTTTTAGTTATGGTAAATAAGTAATTTAGTAAAGTGTGATTGTTAAAATAAATGACGTAATTACTGAAAGTTAAGGGTGATGAGCAATTTTGTAATTAGTGAGATAATTAGGTTAAGGTAATTAGTTAAAATGGATAGTCGGTTAATGATGATACGGTAAAACGAAGAACAGACACGCGCTCGCGTTGACGCACAAACATGGAACTCGCGCACGAAACATCTGGATGGTCAAAACAAAAATACGTGCACACATAATAATACGCTTAGAAGAATACCGGCCGTTACAAATGAAGTCTGTCCGTGTATTTTCATTAAAACCACGGGAACATGATTCATATTAATAACCGTCTAAGTAGACAACTAAAACCTCATCGGATCTCCTACAGAGATTGATGATATATCTGCAAGCCTCAAACTAACGTTTGAAATGAAAGACTTAGGCAAGACTAAATATAGTCTTTGCTTACAGATAGAAAACCTCAGCGGAGGAATCCTTTTACACCAAACCACATACACAAGGAAATTACTTAAAAATTTCCATATGTATGAGTTCCATCCTCTAAGTACACCAATGGTCGTTAGATCTTTGGATGTACATAAAGACCCCTTTCGGCCGCTGGAAGAAGGGGAGGAAATATTTGGTCCTGAAGTACCTTAGCTTAGTACCTTTGGAGCACTACTATATCTGACAAACTCCATGCGTCCCTTCATAGCATTCGCAGTCTTCCTACTAGCCATATACAGTTTCAGCGTCCGCAGCATCACTGAAACGGAGTAAAGCAACTTCTGTGCTACCTCCAAGGGTCAGTTGACCTATGATTATACATCCCGAAAGGTGGATCTTCCACTTTGATTGGTTTTTGCAGATGCGGGTTATAGGTCTGATCCTCACACCGAGAAATCGCAAACTAGTTTTGTGTTCACCTGTGGTGGTACATCCATCTTCTGGAAATCTGTGAATCAAACCACTACAGCTATCTCTTCCAACCATTCCGAGCTCCTCGTGATCCATGAAGCAAGCAAAGAGTGTTTTTGGCTTCGCTCCGTCGTCCAACACATCCTTGATACCACTGGCTTGAAGACTGGTGATCTTGAGCCCACTGTCTTGTTTGAAGACAACAATGCATGCATTGCACAACTCAAAAAGGCTACATCAAAGGCGACAGAACGAAACACATATCTCCCAAATTCTTCTGGACGCACGATCTACAAAAGAACGAGGAGGTCAAAGTTCAGCAGATCCAGTCATGCAACAACTTAGCTGATTTATTTACTAAGTCTTTACCAATATGTATTTTTGTAAAACTTGTAAAAGGAATTGGTATGAGACAGCTGAAAGACCTACAAGCCTGAAGCTTGTACAGATCAGGTGGAGTAACCTGTGGGTTGCACTCTTTTTCCTTAAGCTGTTGGTTTTTTCCACTGGATTTTCCACAGCTAAGGTTTTAACGAGACAAACACGATTACTCTGGATCCAGAAGTATCCACCCTCTTAGCTTTATACGCTAAGACCAAAGTAATGGATGAATTAGGGTGAGTGTTATGGGTGAGGGAGGCCTTTGACCTCCCCACCACTTGATCCCTCCATTACTCCCCATTTAGTTAGCATAATGAGGACCTTTGGAATTACATGCCCTTTCCCTTTCGTATTCCATATGAATAAATAAATATAGGACCATGGCCTTGAGCCCTAGTTACTCTTTCTTTTGAGTTTCAACAGTCTTTTGATATTTTGGTTTAGTTTAAATTCAATTTTCATAATCTCAGATATGTGGATTTATTTGTTTTTTACTTTATTTTTATTTTCCATCAAATTGGATGAGCTAATAGTAATGTACGCCCTCGAAGAACATCAGCACCTTGCATCGTATGGTCTCTCTCAAATTTAGTTTATCAAGTTAAGTAATGATATTGGCACTATTAAATAGAATTTGCAGGAGCTATCCATGTCCCCAATACTTTTGCAGAAAAACTGGGCAAAGTACAAGTCCTTAGAGACAAATTGAAATTTTGAATTGCCGAGCCATCATTTTCTCATAGCCAGTAAAGGGGTTGCATGAGGTTTTACCTGCAAGTTAACAATTCAACAATGATGACATCACTGTTTTGATTATGATTACAATAATTCACATAGCAACTAAATTCAACACAAAGTGCAAAGGTCCATCTACTAATCACAATGAATAACTCTGATCCTTAGGTACAAATGAAGATGGAGTCAAATAAAAATAAAAGAAACCTTTATAAAGGAAGAATGGAATAACCTGCCATCATTTTCAGACTTTCCTCTCTTCTACTTGCCTGTCATCTATTGCTATTACTTGCGCCGGCGAGTCCACAACTGGAGCTACTGATTGCACAGCCGGAACAGTTGCCGGCTCCCCGTAGGATTCATCGAGATGAAGCTGCGCATACTCTTTCACCATTTCCGTCCTTTCCTTCGAAATGGTCTCATTCTTCTCCTCCTCGGCCCTCACCACCTTCTCCTTTGTCATCGACCCCACATCCCCAGCTGCCTTTGCCACCCGGCTGAATGCCGACGACACCCATGATGCCCCTGTCGACACGTAGGGGTTGCTGAGGATCGCAGACCCCGCGCTGCTTGCCTTCTGCTCAGCTGTAGCAAAGGCAGACAGGGTCATCTCTGACACATGGAACTTCTCGTCCACCTCTCGGACTTTCTCATTAACCACCGCTGTTCCCATGCTGAACTTCTCGCTCAGGCCCATTCGCTGGTCAAGGGACGCTACAGTTGCCGAGGCGTTGGACGTAAGGCCATGCCGTTCGTCGAATGACTTTGCCCGCATGAGCGCGTCCTTACCAAGCACGAAACCCTTGGCAAGCATGCTGCTCATCACGTCCTCTGCCTTCTGCACAGCGGAGGGTTTCTCATCCATCTATGTCCGACAGCAAAAGCATTGAATGGATCAGCACTTCTTACTTTGAGGCTTGATAAAACATTTATCTAATGGCCGCAAGCGTTCAGATTCCACTGAACATGGTAATTTTTGCTTTCTACAATTTGGATAAAAGACCTACTAAACGAAATAACATCTACTAGCATTCCAATATATATTTAATTGCCAATTCTTTTTTGGAACAATTAATGGACTTTGGAATCTAACATTACAATAATATGCAGAGGCGGATCCCAGATTGTATATATCGGGCAAACATCCAAATAGAAAAGTCATTAGTTCATCATATAGCTTATAATGATAATCAATCTGAAAATTAATTCAAATTTTGAATTTGAAAATACAAACATCCCAAAATAGTATATAAATGACATTCGAGTTTTCTTACCACTGGCAAGACAGGTAGGAATAACGGCCTAATCTTGTGATATAATACTCCAATGCTGAGAGTTTACAGTTTTATACACTCAGTAACATCTATGTTACTATTTCACAATAGAAAAACAAGGGTACATAAAACACAAATATAACATTATTCCTACCAGGGGCGGACCCACATAGCATGTGGCCACACACACTGATACGATTAGGGTTAATCGTATCAAAAGTTCAGATTTTTTGTGGAGATGAAAAGAAATTTGAAGTGGAAATGATATTGATAATGATAAAGAGACAATTTTTGATCTAAACTGGAGTAGGTCTTCTCCCTAGCTTGAAATAATGGATCAAGCCTAATCCCACAAGCCCTAGCCGTCAAATGACGATTGTCTCAATATTTCGATAATCCCCACAAGCCCTAGTCGTGGGACCGCTCTCACGCCCGAGTCCTTGCGCCTTCTGCGGTACACGACCGCATCATTACTCCCCCCCAACATCGAACATTGTCCTCAAGGTTGAAATCTGGAAACTGCGCTATGATGGTGTCCTCCAGATCCCACATAGCCTCGTGATCAGGCAGCCCCGCCCATCGTACCAACACCTCTCGGCCCCCACCCTCGATGCGCCGCACCTGTATAATATCATGGGGCTCCATAAGCACCTCTGAATCAGCTGTCAAAGTAGGTGGCAGAGTGGCTACCGGCGTATGTGTTTCAACCGCCCGCCGTAACTGAGAGACATGAAAAGCTGGATGCAATGACGATCCTGGGGGCAATGTCAACTTATAAGCCACTGGCCCAATCTTCGCCTCTATCTGAAATGTACCTTAAAAGAGAGCAGCTAACTTTTCGTTCCGGCGCTGTGCTAATGATCTCTGACGGTATGGCCTCAGCTTCAGATATACCTGGTCTCCCACCGCGTAGTCAACCTCTCTGCGATGTCCATCCGCCTTTGCCTTCATCAGCTGTTGTGACCTCGTAAGGTGCTTCTTCAACTCTTCCAAAAATCCCCTCGCGCTCCTCGAGGTACTGGTCCAACTGCGATACGGGTGTCGACCCACTACGGTAATGGATCAACGCAGGTGGGTCCCTGCCGTACAACACCCGAAATGGCATCGTCTGGGCTGCAGAGTGGAAGGACGTGTTGTACCAGTACTTGGCACAGACCAACCACCGATACCAACTCCTCGGGCAATCTGACACAAAGCAGCAAAGGTACGACTCAATGCTCTTGTTGACGACCTCCGTCTGCACATCCGTCTGGGGGTGATAAGATGTACTCCTCCGCAGAGCGGTCCCCTGGACCCTAAACAGCTCCTTCAGAACTGGCTCAAGAAGACCGTGTCCCTATCCGACACAATGGAAGTGGAACACCCGTGGAGACGAACCACCTCCCGTATAAAGGCCGTCGAAACTGTCACTGCCGTGTACGGGTGACGCAGCCCAATGAAATGCTCATACTTGCTCAAACGGTCGACCACCACCAAAATCACAGTGTATCCGTCAGACTTGGGTAGCCCCTCGATGAAATCCATACCGATCCCCTCCCAAACCTGCTCAGGAAGAGCTAAGGGCTCAACAGTCCGTACGGCGCCATGGCCAAGTACTTGTGACGCTAGCAGACGTCACAGCTGGCCACCATCTCAGCGATGCCCTTCTTCATTCCCCGCCAGTACAGCTCTCTGGCCACCCGCATATATGTCTGCTGGACTCCTGAATGGCTCCCCACCGCGCTTCCATGGAACTCCTGAAAGATCAACTGTTTGTGTACTGAAGTCCGCGGTATGACTAGCCTCCCTCGATACAACAGTCGCTGCCCCTCCAAAGAATAGCCTGGGTGCTCAGCCACCCCCTGAACCAACTCCTCCCGGATCCTAGATAGCTCCTCATCGATATCCACCTCCCTCCATAAGGGCTCCCAATCCGCTAACAGCGGTACTGTCAAGGCTGCCAAGGAGGTAACCTCCTCTCTCCGTGATAGCACATCTGCAGCCTTATTCTCTAATCCCGGCTGATAGTGTATCTCAAACTTGTAGTCCACAAGTTTAGATAGCCACTTCTGATAGTCCGCCGCCACCAGCCTCTGCTCCAACAAATACTTCGACGACCTCTGATCGGTGCGTACAATAAACGGCCGCCCCAACAGGTAGGGACGCCATTTCTGAAACGATAGAGCGATCACCATCAGCTCCCTCTCATACACGGACTTCTGCCTCGCCCGTGATGACAAAACCTGGCTAAAGTAAGCCACGGGTCGCTGATCCTACATCAGCACTGCTCCCAACCCATATCCCGAGGCATCGGTCTCCACCACGAAAGGCCTGCTAAAGTCGGGGAAAGCTAAAACCGGTACTGTCGTCATCGCCGTTTTCAATGCCTCGAATGCTGCAGTCGCCTCCGCGTTCCACTGGAACCTATCCTTCTTCAGCTGCTCTGTCAGGGGGGGCATGCAATGGTACTGTAACCCTGCATGAACTTGCGGTAGTATCCCGTCAAACCCAAAAACCCCCGCAACGCCCTCAGTGTAGTCGGCCGCGGACAATCTAGCATGGCCTCAATCTTGCTTCTATCGGCTGCTACCCCTGCTGTTGAAACCACGTGCCCCAAGTACTCCACCTTCGCCTGGGCGAACGTGCACTTCTTCCTAATGGTATACAGCTGGTGGGCCTGTAGCTCCTCTCCAAGTCTCGCACGTGCTCCTCCACTGTACAGATGTACACCAATATGTCGTCAAAGAACACTAAGACAAACTGCCGTAGGTATGGCTGGAATATCTTGTTCATCAATGACTGAAATGTAGCAGGCGCATTCGTCAACCCAAAGGGCATGACGAGGAACTCATAGTGCCCCTCATGAGTCCTGAAAGCAGTCTTCTGCACATCCTTTGCCTTCATCCGGATTTGATGATAACCAGACTTCAGGTCAATCTTCGAAAAGATCAACGCCCCATGTAACTCATCTAACAACTCATCTATCACCGGTATAGAAAAACGGTCTGCCATCGTCTCCTTATTGAGGGCACGATAGTCTACACAGAACCTCCAGCTACCGTCCTTCTTCACCAAGAGCACCGGGCTAGAGAAGGGGCTTACACTCGGTCTAATCACTCCCGCCTGTAGCATCTCCCTGATCAACCGCTCGATCTCATCCTTCTGGACATGTGGATACCTGTACGGCCGAACGCTGACTGGCGTTGCTCCCTCTCGTAGCACGATGGCGTGCTCGTGGTCCCTCTGAGGCAGAAGTCCCTGCGGCATCTGAAACACATGTCCATAGCTGTCCAGCAACTCCTCCACCTCTGGCGGCGTCTCCTGCTCCTGTGCCTCCCCCCCAGCTCCTGATAAGACATAAAGTATGCCTCCCCTCCTACCGACACTGCCCGAGCCAAGGACTTCAGAGATGCCGCTCGGCAACACAGACTAGAGTCCCCTAGCAAAATCACTGTCCTACCATCCTACCGATACTCCATCCTCAGCATCTTCCAGTTGAATTTAGTGTCTCCTAATGTCTGTACTCCACTGTACGGCTGTACACCAATATGTCGTCAAAGTCAACCTTCCCCAACTCCAGGGGTAACAATCCACCACTACCTGAGCTGCCTGCACTGCCAGAATCACTGCCATGCAGACACCCCTGCTCTCCTCCCTCTGGCCTGTGCCCAAAATCACCCCGAAGGTGGCTGTCTCACTCGCCTCTAGCCCCACCTGCTCCACCAACTTCCTGGAGATGAAGTTGTGGGTTGCCCCACTGTCTATCAAATATCGTCACCTCCTGGTCTGCCAACCTGCCTACTAGCTTCATAGTGTGATATGGAGTAAATCCCACCACAGAGCTAAGGGACACCTCCACGGTCTCCAAGTGTGGCTGCTCCTCTGTCACCTCATCCTCTACGCCAAGTATGATCGTAGGGTCGCCCGCTTCCTCCTCCTCGGCCGCCACCTCCAACTGCATGGCTCGTCCTGCACACCTGTGTCCCGGTGTGAACCGCTCGTCACACTTGAAACACAGCCCTTTAGCCCTGCGCTCTTGCATCTCTGCCTCCGTCATCCTGCGGGTCTGACCCCCGTAGTGTCTCCGGCCCAGTCCCTCTCGTTGGTGTCACTGCGCCTGTAGGAGCCTTGGGTGCCCCTGGTACTGCCGGGCGCCGCAAAGCAGATCCTCCCCTAGCTCCCCTCGCCCTCATATCCTCCATCAGCTTGTCCTCCACCTTTCTGGTTATCCTCATCATGACAGACAATCCCCTGGGTTCTTGAACCCGCAGCTCGGCTCTGACCTGCGGCTTGAGGCCCTTTAGGAAATTTCCTTCTAGGGACTCAGCGGAAACTCCCTCTACTCGGCTCGCAAACCGCTCAAACTTCTCCACATATTCCCTCACGGTCCCCTCCGGTCGCAGTGTCCACCGGCTTGTCTCCTGAAATCTCTCCATAAGGCACTCCGTCAACTCTATCCAAGTGCGGATAGGCCGATGTCGTTGGCTCCAGCGGAACCACCCCAAGGCTTCCCCCTCAAAGCACATCGCCACCGTCTGCATCCTCTCCACCTCAGACAACCCCAGCACATCGCCACCGTCTGCATCCTCTCCGCCTCAGACAACCCCAGCACATCGAAGTACCTCTCCGCCCTTTAGATCCAAGCATCCGGATCCTTTCCTTCAAAAAGGGGCATGGTCAGCTTCCTCAACCGCCTATCTGGTCCACCATCACCACGTGGGCCTCCCCCTGCTGTCCTCCTGGTATCTCTGATGAGCAGGCTCCTCCAACCTCCACCTGGGCCGATCTGGCTACATATACGCTCCCCAAATCTCCTCCCATGCCCTCTCAGCAGCCCTCCGCTCCTCGGCATCCTATGCATCTCCATCACCCCACTCCTCCTCCTCTTGGAGGTTATCGGCATAGCGTGTGTACACCTCATACTCTGGCACATGCCCCACATCCTCCCCGGTCTCCTGAAGTTTCTGTACATCCTCCTTGGCGCGTCTCAGAGCCTCCAACGCTCCATCCATGCCCAAGGGAAGACCGGACCCCTGTCGGCCCCCCACATAGCCCCCGGGGGCTGTCACAGCTGGGCGGGGCCCCTGGCGTGTCGCCAGGACCCCGCCGGCTTCATACCGGCCTCGGCGGGCCTCAGCGGCCCTCGCCGGGGGTCTGGCAGGCCGCCAGACCCCCGCGGGGGTCGGCACGACCCCACACAGGGCCGTGCGGCTCTGCGCGGCCCAGATCTGGGACGCGCGGCCTGTAGGAGGGGTGTGCGGCCCTGGCGGTCAGCCGGGGGCCGCCTCCCCCCAAAAGGGGTTCCGCCGCCTGCCGATTTGCGCAGTTAGCCTCCCGAAACTTCACGATCTGCTGTTCCGGCTCCACGTACGCCGGATCTCCTCATTGTCGACCTAGATCTGAAGAAAAATTCAGATTTGTTGATGTCGAAGCCCTAATTTCAGATTGGGGGTTGTTGTTGACGAAAAGCTTGAAGGATGTCTTGGATGTCGGTGGATTTCGCAAGCCTCTTCATCTCTTGGTGGATGCCTTTGATCTCTCCTTGAAGCCTATCGATCCTCTTGCTCATCTCTTCAAGTTTGTCGTCGACTTTTTCTTCTACAAGTCCAGCCGCCGTCTTTGCTCTAGTTCTCGCCATTGGATCTGAATGCTCTGATACCAAATTGATACGATTAGGGTTAATCGTATCAAAAGTTCAGATTTTTAGTGGAAGTTTGAAGTGGAAATGATATTGATAATGATAAAGAGACAATTTTTGATCTAAACTGGAGTATATCTTCTCCCTAGCTTGAGATAATGGATCAAGCCTAATCCCCCAAGCCCTAGCCGTCAAATGACGATTGTCTCAATATTTCGATAATCCCCACAACTAGGTTTAGCCCCTTTAAATACCCTCCTAACAAATTACTAAACACACCGACAACTTAAACACATAAAGGGTAGTGCATAAAGTAAAACTAGGAAAATACTAAGTCGATCACACGACCGCTCCCACGCCCGAGTCCTTGCGCCTTCTGCGGTACACGACCACATCACACACACACACAAATGTACCCCCTCAAAAAATTTTACTTGCCTATATGTATATGGCAGCAATGGAAAATGTTAAGTAAATAATTTAATCCTCGTCTTTACAATAGCTTCTGTAGATTAGTGGTTAGTGTGGTCCCTTGTCAAGCCCGATGTCACGGTTTCATTCCCACTTGGAACTAATTTCTTTATATTTAAACAATATAAGGTTAACTTAATAATTAAATCTTAGCTTGGTGGTACTGCGTTCCCTCCGCACCTAAGAGGTCATTGTTTCGATTCTTGCTTGGTTCGGAAAAATTTTGTATTTTCGTTTAAATTTTTTTCATGTTTTAAATTATAACATAGCGAAGTCAGCATCTAAATGAGGAAAACATCTAAACATAAATACATCTTAGTTTAAGTTTAAATTCTCACACAAGTCATTGTAAAACATCTAATTGTTTGATCACACACGTAATTATTGTGATTTCTAATTAGCATTTTTGAATTGTCATGATTAAATTAATATACATAAAATGTTAAGTTACTAAACACGCTTCTCTCATTCACTTAAATTTAAAAGATTAATTAATTCTTGGCTAGTTCCAATGATTATATTTTAAAATTTTGCTTTTTTGCAAATTAACGATGTAATCAGCGTTCGTTTCTAGTTCATATCTTCGGTAATATGTGAACGATTTTGCATTTAGTAAATGCATGGAAAAATTTGCTGCCTATTTAAATTTATTCAGGTTTAAATCTTCGTAACGTATTTTCGTTTTTATGCAATTAAAAATTGTTTTTGTTTTCAGCTTTCTTAGACAATCATGTGACCTCAAAACACGTTGCATGGGTCTTGACAAATAATTTTCACATCTACTTTGTTGTTTACTTCGTCACCTCAAATATACTTAGACGTAATGGAAAAAAACTCCTTTATCTCTTTGGACTTCATCGTATCTATGCACTTTACGAATGCAATTTGTATGCATTCTTACAATGCCCCCCCCCTCCCCCCTCCCCCCCGGTGATCTAATCCTGGTTCCGCCCTTGATTACTACCAAATGAAGTTTGATCGGCCATATTCATATAAAAAGCAAAGAGCGGAGGAAAATGAGGAGTGAAAAGTGGAGAAAATCATGCAAGACTTTCTGAGGGATGCACAATTAACTTTTTTAAACTTAATTTGTTTTCTATTTCTTGTCTAGAAATTCGAGTACATATAACAGATATCCTCAATCACCCACGTACCTAGGATGGCCCCTACCTGGATCCGCACTTGATAATATGTCAAATACAACCTAATGGCAGACACATAAACATCTTACTAAAATTCAATCAAAGCAGCCTCAGTAGTTAACATAGAATGGGATACAAGACACAAAAATTTGAGTACAGGCTAAAATTTAATTCTCAAAAAATTTCAAGTACATATTAGAAGTTCAAAATAAATTATTTTTCAGTTTCCATGCCAAGCTGTCAAATTTCTATATGGACACGTCTTAAACATTCATGAATTTTGACGTCTACAAAATTTTCAGCATTCTTTATCCATTTAGTGTAAGAAATACTCATGTTTAACCATGGCGCTAGTGGAATACAAAAATAATTTGAGAACTTAAGAAGGAAAAAATGAAAATTCAGAGATTTTCCACACAAAAAATTCAAGAATGGGTGGTTAGAACATAGTAGCCAATTGCACAAGAAAGTGATCGGCTAAGTAAGAAACAAAAGAACCTATGAATTTAAAAGAAAGAAACTTATATACCTCATGTTATCTTAAATCCTCATATAACAAACGCGTTTATAGAGTGAAAATAGATGGTCACGTCACTTCTCTTTTCGTGATAGTACCTTCTCTGCTACCATGAAGCTCACAAGCAACAAAATATTACCGCCACTTTAACATGGCTATATATGCTCCTAAGTGAAAGCATTTGTCCGATACAAATGTATCTGTATGTAATGATGACTACCCTTCCAAAGCAATATGCTAAGAAACTCCTATTGTGGCTAAAATCAAAAGCAATAAATGATGTATATGCTCTTTGGGAAAGAAATTTTTTATCATTGGAGGAAAATGGTTTCATCAGGTGTCATGTTTTCCTCAACTTACCAGATTAATAGATAGGACGTTTGTTGGTTAGGTTCAAGGTGTACTTGGACATGCACACGTGAATAATTATCTTTTGAGTCATAATCCAAAAAATTCATTTTCACATTTTTTTTTCTGGTGTGGAAGCGTAGGGGTGCATGAGGGTGATTTTATATGACTGTTGGGAAATATGAGAACAAAAAAGGGGAGAAGGAAAAAATTTTACATCTGAAAAGGGGGATAAAGAATTGAAAGAACAGTGCTAGAAGTAACGAATACAAGAATGCACCCACTCACACCCTTCCCCAACAACATACAACTTCACACCCTTTCTCAATCTTCTTCTTCTTCATTGTGATCATCCATTGTGTTCCACATCCTATTCCCACCCCCCACCCCCACCCCCCACCCCGGCCAAAAAAAAACCCCCCCAACCATATTCTTCTTGATCCACTCATCCTATTTTTCTCCACCTAAAGCGAGTCGCTGTGGTGCTTGGTCCTTACCTGGGCAGGTTTGCCCAATCTAAGCTATCTCACCAGCAACCCTCTGCATTGGTTTGATGCAGTTCTTTCTAGGTATACAGAGGTATTAGATCCATCGTCTAGGAGAACAACATATAGTCAATAGACGAGTAGAAGTCACTGGTAATGATTTCTAGTTAAGCTCACATAAACAGTATGATGATGATTGTGAACCCCGCGAGGAAGACCATTATTTAGACATAGTTCAAGCAGTGTGTTATATCAGTCTTTATACTTTAATTTTTTATTTTAAATTCAAACCTCGCATGGCAAAGATATATTTCTGACAAGGTTATGCAAACATGAATGTGTATCAGTGTAATTTCAGGATGTATCAAACAATTTAGTGCTGGTAACATGTAGGATATCAAAAATTGGTGGAAGAAAACTAAACAAACACTAGATCTTAATTGGAAATACCAACTGTTGTAAGATAAAAAATTTATATTATTTTATTGTTTGACAGATTCAGTAAAATCAGTAGTTATTTTAGATGGCATCACTAGCTGAAAGACATTCTATGAAAAGATCAGCATTTGAAACTTAGATTTGTGTCCAAAACCAGAGATGATAAAATAATGATAGTTAGACCAGTCATTGGTCCGGAAACAAGTTTAAAGAAGAAAAGAAGAAAACTGTGGATACCGGTTCTTGCCTGGGCCCACCCGCAACGAGGTCCGGCCCAACGAAGTCGGATGGGCCCATCAACGGGGACCTCACGGCACATCGAATGGGCCAGCCGTCCTGAACTCAGTGTGGCTCTTCAGAGGATGACCCAACCTTAGGGTCTACGGTCCGTTCCCCCTGCATCCTCCAGACAACCGTGCAACAAGAGAGCCCATGACCATCCACATGATGCAATATCAAGCAATCTACCAGCCTTCTCTCTCCAGGGATAGCACGAAACTCGATGCATGTCTTATCTACAGACACGGTCGGCCCCCGTACAACCCTGATTGACAGAAGTCGACTGACGTACACCCCCAGCCTGCAGAAGTAGGCTGCAACTATGAGTCTGTAGCCATCCATGTGGCGCAATCTCAAGCAATCTACCAGCCTTCTCTCTCCAGGGATAGCGTGGCGCCTGATTCTTGTAAAATATTGCATATTTTCCCACATACTTTGGTTACATTTTGTGCATATTTTGGGTACATTTTATCTCCGATACATGCATTTTTAGAATATCACATAATATCGGAGCATATCACACATTTATGCACAAACCATAATTTTTATAGCTTATTTTTGTCTTCTCGTATTTTTATAGTGAAGCTGGTCCATTCACGATTCCAACGACTATTTTTACAGATTTTTCGGAGCTTGGATGCTCCTTCTACAACTTCTGGAAGAACAAAGTTCAACAGGCAACCAAACGTCTGAATGCACCAAACTAAATGACTGGACAATGAGCATCAGCCGTCTGATGCTTTACATTAGATGGCTTGCTACAGTCGACCCAGATGGCACGCAAAACAGAGAGTTCGAGAATATTTACAGCATGTTCCATCCAGACGGCTGAAGATGAAGAGCTAGGCGGCTGAAGAACCCAGCGACAAGCATATCAGACATGCCAGTCGTCTGGAACTTCTGCACCAGACGATTGACTCCCCAACAACCTAGCTGAAGCGCCAAGCAGCCAGACGTCTGGAGAGCCTTCACCATATGTATGGCATGCTCAACTTAAGAACGCTAAGTCAGTAACATCAGACGTCTGGAGACTCTTCTCTAGACAGCTGACGGCCTTCTTCCTAGCGATTTTTGGGATGATTTCAGCCGAACTCAAAAATGTTTCGAGCCATCGATTTATGCGATCAACGGCGAAGATTAAGAGGGGTTTATGGCAGTATAAATTGATTTACTAGGGCTTAATTTTCTTTACCTTAGCTAAAGCCTAGGGGACATCATTGTTGGAGCTAGGCTTGGAGGGGCTCAAAAGGTGGGTTTTGGGGATTTCTTCTCCTTTCAAAAGATTGTAGATTTTATCTCTCTTGTTGTGAATGGGTATTTACTGGGTTGGATGAGTTATTGGGCCAACCTAAGTGTTTGGGCCCATATCTGTATAAGCCCACTTGTATTCTCCCCTTTGGCTATAAATATAGACCGGAGGGCTCTCCCCTCAGCAGTTGATTCATAACACGTTATCAGCACGAGCCTCTAAATTTTTCCCTTCCACAAATTTTTTTCCGTTCGTTGCGAAGGCGAAGGCGAAGGCGAGACGGGAGATCCACGAGCGCGGTGCAAGGCTTCCTCCATCGAGGGTCGTCATCCGCGTAGGGCTTCGAGCAACCGTCGCTATATCCGGAGGACGGATATAGAGATAAAAATACTAAAAATGATACTTTTAATCATACGTATGATTGCCCCTCCCCTAGATCTCGCAAGATCGTCATGGGGATTCATCGTCGCCTTGAAAACGACGGATTATTCATCCCAAAAATCAATTTTTTAGGGTTTTTTGGTTTTCCTTTTGCCAAAACCCCAAATCAACCCCGCCGGCGGCCTCGCCGCCGCCCCCCCTCGCCGCCACGCCGTCTCCCCCACAGGGGGGCGGCAGCCGCCGCGCCTCCCTGCAAGGGGGGCGGCGGCGGCCATCTCTGCCGCCGCCCTCCCCTGCAGGGGGGCGGCGGCCCCCGAGGCCGCGCCCCCCCTGCAGGGGGCGGGACGGCGGCCCCGCCGCGGCCCCCCTGCAGGGGGGGCGGCGACGGCGACGGCGCCCCCTGCAAAACCCTAACCCAACAGAAAAAAAGAAAGAAAAAACAGAGTTCTGTGGGCCTGAAGCTCACAGCAGATCTGTGGGCTTCAGGCCCACAGATTTCAAAAAAATAGAGTTCTGTGGGCCTGAAGCCCACAGCAGATCTGTGTGCTTCAGGCCCACAGATTTAAAAAAACAGATCGGTGGGCCTGAAGCCCACAGCAGATCTGTGGGCTTCAGGCCCACAGATTTTCAAAAAAAAAAGAGGCTTATGGGCCTGAAGCCCATAGGTCGACTGCGGGCTTCAGGCCCGCAGGCTGGTTTATCTGGAAAAAAAATTGGGGGAGGCAAAGGGCTATAAACTCTTCTTAAAAGGCAACTTATTAGCCTAAAAATTAATTTAAAATGGGGATTCAAAGGCAAAATATTCGTGAAAAATCACGGTAAATTACGGGACGAATATCGGGCAGACAAGGGCATTTTGAGGATTTTTTGGGGGGCTTTTGGGATGATGAGGGAACCTTTTTCCTCATACAAAAGAAAATGTTAATTTTGGGCTCTTAATCAATTTAAATTGATTAAACCCATTTACTTTACAACCTATGCATCGTAATTTCTTTTACATGCTTTACATCTCTGGCAAAATTATGTGGATATTATTTGCGTGGTTATACATTTTATTTAAAAACTTAATAATTAGGAAGATCCTGCGACCGCTCTGCCGTTAGTTACCTAACCTAACGGTGTATGACGTTGCCCAGTGGTCCAATAATTATTAAATGATTAAATATCGCTTTATCCTCATATGAATAAACTGCCTGTGATGTCTGTGGATGAAAATGTTGATGAGCACAATATTCTTGCATGAATTGCTAAATGTGGTTTTTGGATCGGCCGTTTAGTCCCACAGTTTATTTCCCGCACTTTTCTTTTATTTTTGAGAGAAATTGTAGTGAGGAATTTATGTAAATGTCAAAGAAAGAAGACCAACTTCCATGGAGTCGGAAGCTACGCTTGAAGACGAAGATATTAAATGGGACCCACGGGGTTTCCAAAGTTGTATTTTCATTTTATTCAAGCTGCAAATTTGTATAATTTGGACTGTGGACTCTTGGACTCTTTCTTGTGGGACTGGCCGATCCACACGTTTAGCTTTTCATTAAATATTGCTTCCGCATGAAAATGTTCTTTCTGATTGATTATTAATTCATGCATGTTTGTGCTCTGCTAGATAAATGGCTAAAATTGCAAGCGTTAACTTTGAAGTGCTGGATGCATCAGGCAGAAACTATCTAAGCTGGCAGCTAGATGTTAAGTTTCACCTGCGGGCCAAGTCCATCATCACTGATGTGACTGAAAAAGAAAATGTTAGCGATATAGAGAAGGCGCAAGCCATCATCTATATTCGCCGACATGTGGATAAGACCTTAAAGGCTAAGTACATTACGGTCGAAGATCCACTTGAGCTATGGACTGTCCTTGAGGACAGGTATAAACATCAGAGAGATGTTATACTCCCAAGGGCGAGATATGAGTGGGAGAACCTGAGACTGCAGGACTTTAAGTCCATTGCTGAGTACAACTCAGCACTTTTTAGCATCACCTCACGCCTGAAGTTGTGTGGTGAAAAAGTCTCAGAAGATCGCATGCTGGAAAAGACGTATACGTCTTTCCATGAAAAGGATGCGATACTTATGCAGCAATACCGTGAACGTAAGTTCACCAAGTATTCAGAGCTGCTGTCATGTCTTCTCATGGCCGAGCAAAACAGAGAGCTTCTTCTCGCCACTCACAATATGCGCCCTCCCGGCACTGCCCCCCTACCAGAAGCTCACCATACCTCTTCCTTCAAAACGAAGAGGGACAATAAAAGAAAAGAAAGACCACAGAAAGGGGGACAACAGAAAAGAGCCAAGGGCCCACCACAGCAGCGCAAGAATGAAGGGAAGCGCAAGTTCACCTAGCGCATGAATGATAACAAGAAAAACAATGCACCCCCACCCAAGAGGGACTGGGAAGACCAGTGCCACAGCTGTGGCATGACAGGCCACTGGTCTAGAGTGTGCAGGACCCCAGTGCATCTCCAGGAGCTTTATAAACAAAGCAAGAAAAAGAATGCTGAATCAAACCTGGTGGCTGCGAATAATGCAGTAAAATTCACAGCAAAAGACTTCGAGTCAGATAATCTGCTTGATTAGCCTGTTATCATTTATCTTAGCATTTTATTGTATGAACATTCTATGTTATGAGAGCTTTTATGTATCTTCAATTCTGTTGAATAAAATTTAGCCTTTCTGAATGCAAATGTTTACTCATCTTTTTTTAGATGGAATGCTCTCATGACTGCTTAGTAGACAGCGCGTCAACACATACGATCCTTCAACACATGCTATTTTCATAGCATTACCCCGTATAAGAGCCCTGTAAACACAATTTCAGGGCCATCGGACATAATTGAAGGTTGTGGGAATGCAACCTTGTTGCTCCCCAATGGAACAGAAATAAAAATAAAAGATGCACTTTACTCTCCGAATTCCAAGAGAAACTTACTAAGTTTCAAAGATATCCGTCTTAACGGATTCCACTTGGAAACAGCAAATGTCAAAGAAAATGAATTACTGTATGTAACGTCTCAAGAAAATGGAGTTAAAACCATTCTTGAACGTTTTGAGAGCCTCTCATCAGGCCTCTACCATACAAAAATTCGGAGAGAGGAAGCAAACCTGACGGAGCACCTGAAGTGCCCGACATCGGCCAAATTCTTACTTTGGCACGATAGACTTGGCCACCCCGGATCTGTGATGATGCACCGCATCCTAGCACAATCCCATGGGCATAACCTGAAGAACCAGAAGATTCTTCAGAAGGGAGAATTCCCTTGTGTACCCTGCTTTAAGGGTAAATTAATAACAAGGCCATCACCACTTAAAGTTGATATTGAGTCTCCTAGCTTCCTTGAAAGAATACACGGAGACATATGTGGACCTATCCACCCCCCTAGCGGGCCTTTATGGTACTGATTGATGCATCTTCGAAATACTCGTATGTGTGTCTACTTTCAACCCGCAACTTAGCTTTTCCAAAGCTTTTGGCACAAATAATAAAGTTGCGGGCGTATTTCCCAGACAACCAAATAAAGAAAATACGTATGGATAATGCGGGGGAATTTACCGCTCAGTCATTCCAAGAATATTGCCAGGCAACGGGAATAGAAATTGAACATCTTGTGCCGCATGTTCACACCCAGAATGGGTTAGCTGAGTCGCTAATTAAAAGACTCCAATGGATCGCACGACCATTGCTGATGAAATCCCAGTTGCCGGTGGATGCATGGGGACATGCAATTTTGCATGCTGCATCACTAATAAAAATTAGACCATCAGGAGGTCAGAGTCTATCTCCAATGCAACTCGCATATGGAACGCCGCCGAACATCTCTCACTTGAGAATCTTCGGTTGCGCAGTTTATATCCCCATTGCACCACCACAGAGGACCAAGATGGGTCCTCAACGTCGCCTAGGTATCTACGTAGGGTTTGACTCACCCTCCATTATAAGATACCTAGAACCCCAAACGGGGGACGCTTTCAAGGCACGCCTTGAAGACTGCAATTTTGATGAGACGTATTTCCCCAAAATGGGCCTAGACATCGAAAAGTCTAGTGCAAAGCAAATGTTAACGTGTGATACAAAAAGCTTGACCGACTATGATCCGGTAACAAAACAATGTGATGATGAGATCCGGAAGATCTTACACATCCATGACACAGTCCATAGATTACCGGACTCGTTCACTGACAACCAAAAGATTGTCAGATCACACATCCCTGCTGCGAATACTCCAGCTAGGATTGACATCCCGAAGGATGGATGCAACCCACCTGCAGCAGAAGTGGCTGCACCTCAACAGAAAAGAGGCAGACCACCAGGCTCCAATGATAAAAATCCAAGAAAAAGAAAAATACCCGGAGACCTTGGGACGATACCCCCACAGAGAAACGAGTTCGTGTCCAAACCCTCTCCCCTCCCGGAATCCACTGCAGAGGAACTGCCGGGAGAAACAGAAATATCACTAAATTATGTACGTACAGGGGAGGTATTGGACAGAAAGAGTACAGTCGTCGACGATGACTTCGCGTTTCACATTGCCATTCACGTCGCCGGAAGCGATGATGATTATGAACCACACTCCGTTGCTGAATGCAAACATAGAGATGATTGGCCAAAATGGAATCAAGCAATAGAAGCCGAGCTGGACTCGCTTCAGAAACGAAAAGTCTTTGGACAAATAGTCCAGACACCTACCGGTGTCAAACCTGTGGGATACAAATGGGTATTCGTCAGAAAAAGAAACGAAAATAATGAGATCGCACGCTACAAAGCTAGACTTGTAGCACAGGGATTTTCCCTAAAGACCGGGTATAGACTATGACGAAACATACTCCACGGTCATGGATGCGATCACGTTCAGATTCCTGATAAGCTTAACAGCAAAGGAAGGCCTAGATATGCAGCTAATGGATGTTGTGACTGCGTATCTATACGGCAATCTCGACAAGGAGATCTACATGAAACTTCCTGATGGCTTTTCAATGCCTGCTGAACTGAAAGATAGACCTCGGGACGTCTATTCTGTTAAGCTACAAAGATCATTGTATGGTCTCAAACAATCAGGAAGAATGTGGTATAACAGACTCAGTGAGTTCCTTGTTTAACAAGGATTCACGAACAATGAAGTCTGCCCTTGTATCTTCATAAGAACAAAGGGAAAAGGATTCGTGATAATAGCTGTCTACGTAGACGATCTGAATCTCATAGGATCTCCCGAAGAGATCACTGAGATATCTGTAAGCCTAACAAAAGAATTCGAAATGAAAGACCTAGACAAAACCAAATTCTGCCTTGGCTTACAGATTGAACATCATAAGGACGGAATCCTATTACACCAAACCACATATACGAAGAAAATGTTGCAAAGATTCCATATGGACCATTGCCATCCATTGAGTACACCTATGGTGGTACGATCCCTGGATGCACATAAAGACCCTTTCCGACCGCTGGAAAAGGGGGAGGATATACTTGGTCCAAGTTCCCTATCTGAGTGCCATCGGAGCACTACTATATCTGGCAAACTGCACGCGTCCCGATATAGCGTTCGCAGTAAATTTGCTTGCCAGATACAGTGCAGCGCCTACACAGCGCCACTGGACCGGGGTAAAGCACCTTCTGCGCTACATCCAAGGGTCTACAGATTTGGGACTCTTCTAAAAAATGGAACATCCTCTACACTTGCAGGTTATGCTGATGCAGGGTACTTGTCTGATCCCCATAAAGCAAAATCATAGACTGGGTACGTGTTTACCTACGGAGGGACAGCCATTTCCTGGAGATCCATCAAGCAAACCTTGACGGCGACCTCATCCAATCACTCGGAGATCATTGCCATCCATGAAGCAAGCAGAGAATGCGTATGGCTACGCTCAGTCATCTACCACATCTTGTCTACGACCGGACTGAAGACTAGAGACCTCGAGCCCACTACCATGTTCGAGGACAATGCTGCTTGCATAGCTCAGCTACGAGGTGGCTTCATCAAAGGCGACAGAACGAAACAAATTTCACCAAAGTTCTTCTGGACGCACGAGCTACAGAGAGATGGCAAGATCGACATCAGACAAGTGCAGTCATGTGACAATTTGGCAGATTTGTTCACTAAAGCCCTTCCTACAGCTACCTTTAGAAAACTTGTACATAGGATTGGAATGAGACGCCTAAGAGATCTGAAAGCTTGAGAGCTTGTACAGATCAGGGGGAGTTTGGCAGAGTTTGTACTCTTTTCCCTTAACTATGGTTTTTCCCACTGGGTTTTCCATAGCCAAAGGTTTTAACGAGGCAAATCTCACCAACTCAGGATCCTGAAGTATCCACCCCATGTGAGACCCATACAGGCACAGAATCCTGAAGTATTCAAGAGCAGGGTCCACAATTATGGCTGGATAAGGGGGAGTGTTGTGAATGGGTATTTACTGGGTTGGATGAGTTATTGGGCTAACCTAAGTGTTTGGGCCCATATCTGTATAAGCCCACTTGTATTCTCCCCTTTGGCTATAAATATAGACCTGAGGGCTCTCCCCTCAGCAGTTGATTCATAACATCTCTCTTTTTCTTATGTATTTTTGTTTTATTGCATGGTAACATTGATTTGGATTATGATTTTGAGTAAAAACATTTTCTTTCTTGTTATAATGGATTAAATCTCTCTTTGTATGTATTGTGGTTAATCTATGGCATTATGATTTGTGATTCTCATTGTCTATTGCATCACTGAATGATTATGTCATTGAATCTATGGGTATTTATGTTGTATTGCATATGCATTACCCGTGAGGGGTTCGATGACGATGGTATGCTGCAAGGCATTACCTATGTTTAGTTACATTACCCGTGAGGGGTCTAAAAAGGATGATGTAACGTGAGACATTATCTACATGTCTATTCTACCCGTAGAGGAATCCGAGAATGATGTGTCACGGACATTATCTATATGCATAGTACCCGTCGAGGGGCCCTAATGGGGTGATGTACCACGAAGCATTATCTAGTGCAATAGGAGATAAATCCAAGAATCCAATGACTACTTAAGAAGCCAAATCTCATTATGCTTGAATGTTAGACTTTTCAATCCACATACCTTGACCTGGATGCAGTATTGAGTTATATAACCCTCGTGCACACCCAAAGGATGCACGATTGACATTGGAACCACAATTAGCAATAGCCCTAGATGAACTCATATCACATGCAAATCCTCCTATCTCTCTCCCCAATTGGCTAACAAACTTTAGTGACTCCTAGATCACAACCCAAACTTCCTATCCTACCACCCAATTTTGTAGCTTGAGACGGTATTGGTCTCACCATTATCTCTTCTAAATCAAAGGGACTTGTAAAATTGTAAAGCAAATTGTCCTTGTGGAATATGACTCCAGACTCACTGGATTTTATTACTTCTTGACCTCAAGCGCTTGGGTGTAGCACTTTTTAAAGATAAGCAAGATTTTGGCACCGTTAACAGGGACAACTGTATTCTACAATTTTCATGTTTAATTGATTTTGGAAATTTTGGTTAAATTATGTCATCTCTTTAGTATGCATCATTCTATTTCTTTATTTTACACTTATTAAGTCATTTTATTTTCTTTAATTTTTCTTTTCTTTAAAAATGTAAGAAATTTAAGAAAAAAAATTCACATGGATAGAGATGCATATGTTTCAAACTTTATTTCAAGTTTGGTCCAAGTTCTACCGGTCTTTCACGATACAGAGGAAGAGAACACATGTTTATATTTACAAAAGTTTGAAGCATCTCTTTGTTTGTTGGGGGTAATGCATTGATAGACTATTTCTTAGATATTTCTCATATTCTTTCAGAGATAATGTTATATATTGGTTTAATTCATTGCCTCATGACTCATTATCTACTTGGTTATCTTTTCAGGCTCAGTTCCATAATACATTTCTCTCTAGTTTCTTGACACAAGCACAGAGACAGCAGTAACTAAAACAATAGATATAGAACTTTGCCCAAGAGGATGAAGAATTTTTTCATTCAGGCTTGGGGGAGGTTTAATGGGTATTTGCTTGACTGCTCACATTACGGTTTCGGGGTGCACTATCTTCTTGGATTCTTTTATGAGGGACTGCAACAATAGGTGCAACAGAAATACTTAAAGATGATAAGTGATGGCGCATTCTTAGAAATGGAGCTTGAGGATGACTGGAAATTTTTGGAGGACCTTGCAGAGCATGAACAGACTACGCCATCTAGAGATCAATGACTTAGATATGAAGACAATAGCCAGAGAATTTCATTTGAGGGTACAACCCAGCAAGTCTAAAGCCAGCCAGAGGAGCCATTTGGGGGCTCTCCCCAATGCCACTCTATGGAAGACCAAGAAGAATCAGATGAGAGTGTGCATTGGAGCCAAGTAGGAGTTAGAGTTTCAGCATTTGGATGAGCAGGAGGAGATAGATGATGGGTGCATGTTGACCGTGTGCGAAACATGGTGCATGTTTATGTTGATGTTGATGAGGAGTTGGAGACAAATGTAGGCGACAGCGACATTGATGACATTGGAGAGCATGAGCCATGTCTTCCTTCTGATCCATCCCCACATCCTGAGGTGTACAAGTACATTGGGCAGACTGCTGAGAGTGCCTCTTCTACGACGTTGAGGATGTGTACGAGGGAGAGAGCATATATAGCCCATTATGGAGCCCTAGCCATAGCTCCATACAGATTCGTTTTAGCAGCTATTATTTCGTCCACCATAGGATGCGCACCGAGCCATCATTCATGAAGATTTTCAGTTAGAATTACATCATTCAGGGAGGCCTTCACCGCCTATACTTTCTGATGGAGAGGATGAGGCAATTGAAGGCAAATGCGAGATAACCTACATTGAGCCCGAGTTGTATTTCCCTCTAGATCTACTTCTACAACCCCTTCCCCTTCCTCCTGAGGCAGAGCATCAAACGGTGTGTAACGAAATACGTCAAGGAAGTTCCCACCAACTCATGCCCTTCATTTCTGAATCCCAAATTTCAACTCCATATATTTTAGAATCAGATTATCGTCACTTAGACTTAAATCTTTTATTTACATCCACATTCCTATGATAGAAGTGAAGTGGCTTAGTATTATTTTATTAAATATTAATACTATAGAATATGAATAATATTTTTCACATTTTTTTAATATTTTCAAAGTATTAGTATTTTTTTATCAATTTACTTAATTACTTAACTGGCTTTTGCTAAAACTCTAGCAGTTTCTTGAAAACTTGCTTCGGATATGAAACTTTGAGTATTCAGAGATGCCATGACAACCCATTTTGGAATACTTTCGTTGCAGGGTATGTAGACAATGCTTGGATTGACGTAACTCGTCTCCCACAGGAGACAAAATATTTTAAGGAGATGTTGGGAGCTGTGTTGCTGGAATCCAAGGACACCGGTGGAGGCGTAGCTCCAAAGCAGCCGGTAGAGGAGCGAAAGGAGCCGATTGAGCAGTTACCTCCACCGTTGGACATCAGGGATCCGTCGTTTGATCACGGTGTGTTCTATCTAGTAGTGTAAATAAATAAATAAAATTTTAAATTTTATTCCTTAATTAGTATGTTCTACTTATGTATTAACTCTCTCAACATTGAGAACAATGTTTGTCTTTATGTTGGGAGAGAATATTAGGTAACTTTAGATGTTTTTGCTTAGCTTTTGCTTAGAATTCTTTTTCGAGACATCACCAATCATATTATATGCATATCTTATTTTCCTCTAACCTAGCCATCTAACTTATTGCCTAGTCTCTTGTGCATATTTGTATGAACTTTTTCAGAACATTTACGTTCAAAATTTTTGAAGTGATTGGTATGATAATATGTATGTCATTTATGATATAAATGCATAATTTCCATGAAATGAGTCTCGAAATAACTTAAGATTATTTTGTATAAATTCATGAGATGCATGATTCATTTGAAAGCAAATTGACATGAATAGTTAGCAATTTTAAAGAATTTGGCTATTAACATTCGTTGAATTTAGTACTAATGGATGTTTTTGATTTGCTAAGTCATGATATTTTAAAAATGAAAATAAAAAGAAAAAATGAATAAAATGCATCGTTCTTCCAACTTTTGTTGAGTAGCCAGGTCTTCGTGTCTCAAAAGCATTGAAGATTCACGTCGAAATGCAAGGTTTGGAAGAGCATATAAAAGAATAAATGAAACTTAAATGGTTTGAGTTAGTATGTCTGAAGGGTCATTCATGACCCAATGCCCTAAACCAATCCGATTTGGGATCCATTGACCCAACGTCCGCTACATGGATCATTCTATGCTTTCATACAAAAGCGAGAGAAAAAGAAAATAATCAAGATTTAACTTGTCAATACCCATAAGTTAAGGAAAGATGAAACATTTATGAGAGCCAACATCCTTAGGAGATTCAGGAAACTAGGATACGATATTTTGTTCTACGTGTGATAATTGCATGTCATCAGTTTATATGCCACTAATTGAATGTTGGATAGAAGAAATTTCAGGGCATTTGCTCTTATTCATAATTGTTTCATATTACGTATTGGATAATGTTGAAAAGCAATATCTTTGATTGTGTCATAATCGTCTAATAAGATTTTGATATGCTTATAATTAATTCTGGAAAAGATTGTTTTTTGCTACGGACTCGCAAAAACGAGTTGGGGTATGATTCAGGAGAAATATTGTATATTTTTCCCCACATTTTGGTTACATTTTGTGCATATTTTGTATACATTTTATCTCTAATATATGCATTTTTAGAATATCACATAATATCGGAGCATATCACACGTTTATGCACAAAACATAACTTTTATAGCTTATGTTTATCTTCTCATATTTTTAAAGTGAAGATAGTCTTTTCACGATTCCAATGCCTATTTTTGCAGATTTTTCAGAGATAAGATGCCTCTTCTACAACTTTTGGAAGAAGACAATTCAACAGGCAACTGAATGCACCAAACCATACGTCTGGACACTGAGCATCAGATGTCTGATGCTTCCCATCAGACGACTTGCTACAGTCGACCCAGATGGCATGCAAAATAGGGAGTTCGAGAATATTTACAGCATGTGCCATCCAGACAGCTGAAGAGGAAAACCCAAACGACTGAAGAACCCAGCGACAAGCATATCAGACACGCCAGCCGTTTGGGACTTCTGCACAAGACAGCTGACAACCCAACAGTCCAGCAAAGTGCCAAGCAGCCAGACGTCTGGAGAGCCTTCACCAGACGTCTGACCTACTCAACTTAAAGAACGCCAAGTCAGTAGCATTAGACGTCTGGAGACTCTTCTCCACACGTCTAATGACCTTGACGATTTTTAGGGCGATTTCAGACGAACCCAAAACTGCTTTGAGCGTACGACTGAAATTAAGAGGGGGTTAGTGCAATATAAATAGAGTTCCAAGCGCTTAATTTTCTATATCTTTGGTTGAGCGAAAGCCTAGTTGATGCCATTATTGGAGCTTGGGTTTGGAGGAGTTCAAGAATGGATTTTGGGATATCTTCTCCTTTCAAAAGATTACAGATTTGATGACTCTCTATTTCTTTTGTGTATTTTCGTTTTATTGCATTGTAACATTGATTTGGACGATGATTTTGAGTAAATTCCTTTCTTTTTATAATATTTTAAATCTCTCTTTGTATATGTAATGGTTAATCTAAGGCATTGTAATTTGTGATTCACATTGTCTATTGCAACATTGAATGTTTATGTCAAAGAATCTGTGGGCATTTATATTGCATTGCATATGTAACACCCGTGAGGGGTTCGATGAGAATGGTATGCCATGAGGCATTACCAACATGTGGTTACATTACACGCAAGGGGTCTCAAAAGGATAATGTGCTACGAGGCATTATCTACGTGTGTCTACCATTCGTCGAGAGATCCGAGAATGATGTGCTACAAGGCATTATCTATATGCACAGTACTCGTCATGCGGCCCTAATAGGATGATGTGTCGCGAGGCATTATCTAGCGCAATAGGATATAAACACATAAATCCAAAGACTACTTAAAATGCCAAATCTCATTATGCTTGAATGTTAGACTTTCAGATCCACATACCTTGACCTGAATTTGAGATTGAGTTATAGAACCTTTGTGCACACATCACAAATGGACACACGATTGACATTAGAACCACAATTAGTAATAACCCTAGATGAACACATAGCACATACAAATCCTCATATCTCTCTCCCAATTGGCTAACCAATTTTAGTAACTTCTAGATCACAATCCACACTTCATATCCTACCACCCAATTTTATAGCTTAAGACGGTATTGGTCTCACCATTATCTCTCCTAAATCAAAGTAACGTGTGAAATTATAGAGCGAATTGTCCTTGTGGAATACGACTCCAGACTCACCGGATTTTATTACTTCTTGACCTCCTGTGCTTGGGAGTAGCACTTTTTAGAGGCAAGCAAGTTTTTGCACCCTAGGCATGTCTTATCTGCAGACACGGTCAGCCCCCCTATAACCCTGATTGACAAAAGTCGGTTGCCGTATACCCACAGCCTACAAATATTGGCTGTAGCTAGGAGTCTATAGCCGTCCACATGACAAGCCCTCCTTGGACATTGGCTTCGATATAAACAGAAGGAAGCCTCCTCCACAAGATACGACCTCTTGGGCTTACACACCGCCCAATTGTCATCCCAAAACCCCTTACTTTCTACATGGCTGATGCTGCTTTGAGCCAGGCCCCATCATTCTCGCTTAAATCTGACTTGAGCATCAGATTCTGATCGGAGGGCTAATCACTCTGATGAGACTGACGGGCTTTTCTCTGTTTCAGGCGATAACGATGGATTCTCCGTCTCACGCCCGAAGAAACCAGCTTGACCGAGCTCCACCTGTTGCGGCAATGCTTACTTCAGCGGTCCGACACAGGCATCCAGCGATTTGGCCCGCCCCCGCGAGATTTTGTGCATCAACAATTGGTTCTAGAAGAACGGTCCTATGACAACTGTAAGGTCCCTGGCTATGAGGAAAACACTAGAAGGGTGGGTTGAATAGTTTTTATGTAATTTAAAAAGATAGTTACACCAAATTAAAATCCTAACCAACTAATAATGCGGAATAAGAGTAAACCCCAAAATGAAACAATGCAAACGCAAGGATGTTCCAAGGGTTCGGATTACCCAAGTCACTTCCCGACTTGTTCCCGGTAATCATACGTGCCTTCCACCCGGTAACCACCGGATACTCAAGTTAGAACCCTAACTTGAGGTTTCCTTAAAACCCCACTTGTAGCAACCCTACAAGTGAAATCGAAATACACTCGATTGACCTTGACTCCCACAACTTGGGAGCGAGCAAACCACTCTCACAACCCGAGAGTAAATCAAATAACAAAAGTTATGAAATATGAAATCAAGCAACACTTACAATCACTTATGCCTTGAAGTAGAACTTGAAGGAGAAGTGTGTTGTGTGTTGTGTGTTGAAAGACTCTCTTGGAAGCCCTTTCTCTTGACTGCACCAAATGCCTAGAAGATTTCTCTTTGGTTCTAGGTTGGAGAGTAAGAGATGAAAAATAGAAATTCTAGGGCTTTTGGATTTTAAGAGCTTTGATCTTTAACAAATGAAAGCTTGAATGTTTGAGCAAAAGATAATCAAAATGAGTCAACCTCTCAATGGAACAGTAGAGGTTTCTTTTATAGGTTTCTCAAACCCTTCAAGCTGAATCCCCAAAAACCCTTTGAAATCCGTGAAGAAAAACTCAACGGATAGAATCTGCGTCTGCGACAGTCGACTATTGAACAACTCGCAGTCGACTGCTGCACAGTGACAGAAGGTAGGTGAGAATTCATAACGATAACTTACCACGTGGACAGTCGACTGATGAGACGTAGACAGTCGACTGTTAAACCAACAGTCGACTGTAAATCCTACTACAGGCGACTGGCCGTAAGCTGGGTTAGTTGAGGAAATCTGAGAAAGATCTGGAAATACAGGACAGGCGACTGATGAAGTAAAGACAGTCGACTGTAAAACCAGACCGGCGACTGTAATTCCTTCTACAGGCGACTGTCACAAACTCTGACATTTTCCAGAGAGTTGAGTCTGCAGATAGGCTCATAGACAGACGACTGTTGAAGCATCGACAGTCGACTGTGCCATTGGACAGTTGACTGTAGATCCATCATCAGTCGACTGGCACTAGAATCAGAAAAATTCCAGAGAGCAAGTCCTGCAGAAGAATCATGGACATGCGACTGTTGAAGCACTTACAGTCGACTGGTCCTTGGACAGACGACTGTGAATACAACATCAGTCGATTGGCCAGATCAAAAGAACTGATCATTGGGCAGATGACAGACAGTCGACTGATTTACAGATCACAGTCGACTGTCTCTTGGACAGGCGCATGGAAAACGTACAGCAGTCGCCTGAAAGAGTTTAAAGCATAGAAGCCCAAAAAATCAACTGTTTAGATATGTGCATAACAGGCGACTGTAGAACAAAACACAGTCGATTGTTTCAAGACAGGCGACTGTAAAACGTTCAGCACGTCGTCTGTTGAGATCAAACTTTGCACATTCTAGAGAAAATATGAATTGGTGTCAAATGAGAATTGATATAATGATTTCCTATGACATAAATGAAGATGAGTGTGAGTGCTCCATTAAAGTTCTACTTCTAAGCCACAACTAGAAAGTAAAAAGAAGATTACAATGAAGAACTAACTCTTCTTTCCAAAATATGAGCTTGAAGTCTTCTAGTCACCATCTTTGATCATCCAATCCATTTTTCTTGCTTCTATTGATTTTGAGTGCCATCCATTGTTAATTGATCTTTATGATATACTTAGGCAATGGATTAACAGCA
This sequence comes from Scilla litardierei, assembly GCA_030789695.1. Taxonomy (NCBI): domain Eukaryota; kingdom Viridiplantae; phylum Streptophyta; class Magnoliopsida; order Asparagales; family Asparagaceae; genus Scilla; species Scilla litardierei. Next base: position 75,333,684 of record CM061131.1, read on the forward strand.
AATAAGGGATTAGTCACAAGTATTTATGTTTGCTCATCATTAACACCAAGTAGGGAGCAGTCCAATACTCAATATTCTCCCCCTTTTTGATGATGACAAACAAACATAAATAAAGAGATAAATAATTGTGCTTAAAAGAGAACTTACTCCCCTACATAGATGCCAAACAAGTCAGTCATTAAAAATCTGGGGCATCTATAGATCAAATGAAGCAAAATAGTAAGATATGCATGAATGGAATGATTTTCTTGAAACCATGAAATCTAGGATTTTATAATCCATATTCATTATATCTTACTCCCCCTGAATCTACGTTAACTTCAATCTTAGTTTCAAGTGTAATTAGAATTTACTTAGCACATACATTATGAATCTGTTTATTTCTCTCCCCCTATGACATTATCCGAAAGGTAGGAGTAAAATAACAACAATCGTGCTAAATAAGTGCTTCCATGGGAGTGTAAAGAGAGGATGTATATTCAATTTGATGCTTGTAAATCTTCGGAGAGAGATTAATCACACAAGGGCATCTTATTGACATATATTCCAAAAACTCATAAAACACATTAAAACTTAGTTGACTAAAGGAATGGAAGTCCAATATCAACATGATAAAAATACATCGCAAATCACATCATATAAATGATATCGCATACAAGGAGACAATTTCACACATAGCACACATAAAAGATAATAGGACAATGTGCGAAACAGAAATATATATATCTATTATACATTTGACAGAGATTTTTGAATCCTAGGGCTGACTAGGACAAGCTGACTAGGACAAAGGGGTTGATAGAAAGACGGCTGGGATTTGATCTTGATAAATCAACGGTTAGAATGAGTGAAAATTTTGGGGGAGTGACTTTGTAGTTTGGAGGGAACACTTTGGAAACCCAACTAATTTAATCTTTTTCGAAGAAAATTCTGCAATCAACGCGAGGGCACGCTCAGTGGGAATCAACGCGGTAGATGTTGACAGCTCATCGATCCCCGGCAAAGCACGCCTAAAACGCACCCATCCCCGTGCTTTCAGGCCCCACCTCCCCTTGATAGAGACCGGTCTGAGTCATTAGCACAATTAATTTCCTTTCTTTCCCCAAAAAACTTGCGTCCTTTCCCATTCTTCACTCTCCTGGAAGTCTCGACATCATTTCGTTCCCCAACAAAACTGTGTCATTTCCAGTTCTTTCCCCTAATCGGCCCTTTCTTCATGCTCTTTCTCTCGCCGGAAAAATGGCGAGATCACCGGCGTCGCCGCTTTTGGCAGGTGTCCTGTTATTGCTGATGGTGGTGGATGGTCCGATCTCGACGAGATTCTTCGTGGAGAAGAACAGCCTGATGGTGACGTCACCCAACGAGTTACGAGGAAGCACGACAGCACGATCAGAAACTTTGGGATCCCGCAATACGTTGGGAGCATGGCGACGAGTTTGAGGTGTCGGTGTCGTTTAGGGCTAAGCCCGCGGCGCTGACTAACTATGTGCTCATTGATCACGGAGGTAAATTTTGATTACGTTTTGGTACTGATTTTGAAATTCTCTTGAGACATTTGAAGAAGTTTTTTTCGATTTTATCCAATTAGTTGTATAAAAGGTCACATTTTGTTGAAGGATCGGCATCATCTCTAATGATTATTACAATTTCCTTGATCTTGAAGGAACTCGAAGTTGTGATCAGTCAAAGCCACAAATCAAGTTGAGTGCCCATCCAAAGAGAGAGACATCCAACTTTGATTGTTGTCTCTTCCTATTTATATAGGAGGGATTTTGAGGGGGACGATTTTAATTGGATGGATTTGACAGAAGTCGAAGAAGAAGAAGATGATGAAATCCAAGAAGAAGAAGAATAAGACAGAAGTCGAAGCAGCATCCACAGAAGCTGTGAGTTCTATGTTTTCCTCCAATTTTAAATGCAGGATATCTCTCACATTGCATTCAAGCAACCGGTAATTCCTAAGGCATTTTGGCTGTTGTTTGTTAAATTTTGCTTAATTTTCATAGGAGCTTAGCTTTCCTGCCCATATGATCATTAGAAGGGAGAGGGGAAAAAAGGACAGAATAGGTACATCTGCGATATATTTTAATGCAGATGGTGTCATCCGAAATTTTATCCATCATCGGTGCATTTGCTTTTTCAGGTACCCATTTGATTCTCTTCGATTATGTGAAAAATTCAGAAAGATAGGTACGGTGGAAAATCTAGCGCTTATCTTTTCTTTTAACATGTTGCTTTTCTTCATAAGCTTTGTAAATTTCATCTTTTGTAAATTCCTCTTTTTGTCTGTTGAAATATATATCAAAATCTAAGTAAAGCTTTTTTGTTCTTTTTTGTTTTATGTCCTGCTGAAATTATAAATTAGCACAGAGGTTGATTTATGAAGAAAAGTGGTGATTATGGGGTTCGCATTTACTTGCTTGCTATTGATCAGAAGAATTACAAGCATGTGATTTTTAGTAATTGGAAACTGGTTTTGAGATAGGTTGTCTGGTATTTGGATGTATCTCAATGTTTAATCCCCTGGACTAATAAACATCATGAGGTATAGGTTTGGTTGTGAAAGGTACATGTTTCACATATCCACCAACCTTTCATCTTCTCGCCCACTGATCCAGTTTTTAGTTTGTAAGGATGGAGTGGGTATTAGGCAAGAAATCTTAGAAGTCCTTCATGAGACATGTCGACACAATTGTTGTTAGGATCAAGAAACAGACTGCACAACATCCATCCCATCTAATACAGAGCGTAAACGCTTAGAGATTTGCAAAGCAACCATGTATTTTCTTGAGGTGCGTACAAGTGAATTTTAAAGAATCTGATGTGGCATTGTTCACAAATGGTTGATTTAGAGGCGAATGCATTGAATTTTACATTTTTTTTTGTTTTGAGAGGCTAATTCTCATCTTTTTGGTTGTTTGATTGAGAATTTTAGTTGGTTCATTGGTTGGTAATTTGGAAATGGATTTTGTTTGGATAATTTGGTGATTTTTTGGATTTTTTGGTTAATGTTTCTTTTTCTTTCACGATGAAGATCTGATCTTTTTATTTGAACTAGATGTTTTTTTGGAATTTTACAATTGAGTTGCGATCATTGGGTTTAGATTTAGAACTCATCTTGCTTAAACTTTATTGATCTTATCGTTATCAATTTGGTTTAGGGTTTGGTTGTCATAAGCTTCAAATTTTTAATATTTTTCATCTTAATTGCTAGATTTTTCTTAGGATTCATGTGGTTTTGCAATCCATGGTGTGTTTTCAGACATGAGCTACTACAAATTTCCTGAGAAGCACTCAAAAAGGTGAGAACTTTGGTCTGTTCACTCAAAAAGGATTGTCATGTAATTTTTGTTTATGTTCTTTGAGAATTAAGTTCATAATTGAATTCACTTTTTCCTTTTTGTGAAATTGGATAAATGCTAGAAATACAGATTGAGATTTGGATAAATGCTAGAAATGCATAAATGTAGATTAAGAATTGCAAATTTTTGAAATTAGATAAATGCTAGAAATGCTAGAAATGTAGATTGAGATTTGGAAAGTGGATAAATGCTAGAAATGCTAGAAATGCAGATTGAAATTGGATGAAAATAGCATTTGTTTGTTTTGCTTAGAAATCTTAGGTGACGATCTTCAAATTTGAGTCTTAACAATTCTGTTGTTAAATTTGTTCGCATTGTGAGAGTTTCCAAATTTGTTCGCATTGTTACATTTGTTCGCATTTGGAGAGTTTCGAAATTTGTTAAATTTTGTTGTTAAATTAGCTTGGAAAATCAAGAGAATTATAGACCCAAATTTTGTTTAACTGTGAAACATAATCAGAATACATGATGTAGTCTTAAAATACATGAAGTCCACAAAATGTTGTGTAACTAGAGATTGTTTTTGAGTGAGATATTTCCTGTTCTTTCATAAATGGAGGCAAATATTTCACATAGTGAGCATCTCTTTTCTGATTGTTTTGAGTGAGCTATTTTCATGTTCTGTCTCAAAGGGAGGCAAATATTTCACATAGTGAGTATCACCTTTCTGAAAATTACGAGACATAATCCAAACTGTCAGACTCATGTTATGGTCCCACTGTAGAACTCAAAGATATGATTATAATACATGCATACATAGCTACCACTACTCACCAGAACAATTAAACCATTCAAGAATGGAAAATTAATCACTGGAAATGGCTGAATGTAATAAATGGGCACAATAGAAAAATATTAATCCTGAAAGTTTGATGATGCTCTCCCTCGGGCAAAGGACATGTCATAAAATATCAGAACTAATTCTTCCAAAAAGAAAATATCACTTTCAACTCTAATGGAAGGACTAGATGCACAGATAAAAAGGGATAACGTATAACTCTAGAAACTTTGATAATGCAATTTTTCCCATTTGAACCTTTTAATGAACCAAGGAACTATTGTCATCAGCCACTAAGCTGTTTTAACCTATAAATGCTCTGAAATCATTACTATTTAGATGTTAATTCCTTTGCAAAAGAGAACTGAAGAATCCACCAACCTTTCAGGGCCAAATGCCCAGACCCAAACACAACTCAACTTTAGTTTGGAAATAGTACATCAACTTTAGTCTGAAAATAGGACATTAGCCTCAGCCTTGAAATATGAATCATGTGATTTACAAAACATAATGCTACACACTGAATGCTTAAAATGCTCCACATTCTGAGAATATTATTTGATTTTTTTGCTAATGCATGTTGATTCCATAACTACATACGATCCATTCTTAACTTCTACCGCAGGAAAAGAACTCACAATGGCTGTTGAAAAGCTGGTCGAATGCCAGAAGACGATAGCCTCCCTTGGGGGACAGTTGAAAACATTAATAACTCTAGACGGCGTGGTTGAAACCAAAAAGACCGAAGTCAACAGAGGCTCGCCAAATCATGGAAGTGGGAGGAATAAGATGGCAAATGCCAATGATCGGAATAAGATGGTAAAAGAGATATGCTTTGCTTTGTTCGATGATAAGGATGGGTTTTAAGCAGAGTCGAAGAGACGAAGTACAGATGCATCCGTTTCCTTTTATCTTCGTGGATATCACTTTTGACGTGTTAAACGGCTTATGTTTAATTTAAGTTTTTTGTTATATCACTTTGTATTTTTGTGAAACTTTTGAAGATATGTTTGTTACCAGAAGTTTCAGAAGTTTCTTTTTGGAATTTGACTTGATTTCTTAGGCATGCATAGTTTTGTCATCTTTATTGTGAAAATGTTTTTGTCCAGGTGTTTCTTGGATTATTTTTTAGTGTTATCTTTCATTTTTGTCTTTGTATTCTCAATGTAAGCTTTATGAAGGATCATTCATCTGCTTTAATGACAACGATTAAATGTGGTTGATATTTGGATGATTTCATGCATGTATTTAACACACAGAAAGCCAATTTAGCTTGATTCTTCAGTAATATTTCTATTCACTTGATATTAACCATCTCATCAGCACATGCCCAATATATTAGTGTTTCCAAACAATAGAGGAAGAACTCCGGAGAGGAGTTTACATTTACGAAAGGTTCCGCTATCCCCTTAACTTGTGAGGATTGTGAGTTAGTTCCTAAGAATGATGTCTATGCTCAAATATATCGAAATATTAATGAAGTAGCAGATATCTACGATGGGGTTAGTGTAGTTCGACTCATGATCCGAGTCTTTATGCACGGCGAGAAGAAGAATAGGCCATCCCTATCTTCTGAGGAGAGATATAAAACACTTTCTTCAATCATGAAAGCTGGTTGGAGTGAGATCGAGCCTACAAGTGCTAGAGCAATCCAAAATTGTATGCGTAGTTATGACTTAAAAAAGAAGTTGCCTTCTCTTGAGTTTTTAGTTATGCATGAGGTATCTTTAAGGGTTTTCATAGTTCATGGTAATCATTAACACACATATAGTCTTTCGAACTGGCTAGAAGATATGCAATGATTCAAAAGAAAGTTTTAAATCAATTCATTAAAATACACAATTGTTAGGATTCAGGTGAACTTAATTCAATTCAATTTTGCTACTTCATGTTTTTAATTCAATTCAATTTTGCTACTTCAAGTTTGAATTATGCGGTACCAATCACATCTTCATCATATATAGACATTTTAATTTTACTGTGCATGTAACCCGCGTCAAAGGCGCACGAGCAATTTTAATTTTAAGATGAGAATAATTTCCCGCGTTGAAGCCGCCCAAGCAATTTTTTACGCTAATTTGTTATTCTGCACCGAAGTTGCCCACGCCAAATTTGTTATTCCGCACCTAAGACGTCCGCCGGATTTGTTCCATGCCTAAGACACCCGCGCCGAATTTGTTGTTCTACGCCAAAGTTGTTCCGCGCCGATGGTGCCTGCTAAATGTTTTTATACTAATTTGTTGTTCCGCACCGAATTTGTTGTTTTACGTCGAATTTGTTGTTTCACGCCGAAGGGGCCCGTGCCGATTTTTTTTGTTCTGTGTCGAAGACGCATGTGCCGAATTTATTGTTCCACGCCGAAGGTGCCCGTGCTGCTAAGTATTTTTACGCTAATTTGTTGTTTCTGACAATTTTGGCTGTTGAAATAATTTTTTGGGGAACAAAGATTTCGCAGGGAAAAATCTTAAATGAACCGTGCCCGCGGGCACGGGTTATGACTAGTATATATATATATATAAGATCAAGATTACATGGGTACAAAGTACATGCACATCACCATGTGCATCAAAAAGAACAAAATACATATGTCATCACTTACATCAAAACACAAACACTCAACCCTACAAAAAACATATAGTACTAAGGGTGAGTGTCCATATCAGCAGCAGCAGAGGAGGAGGCCAAAACAATCTGGAGCTCCTGAGTCTCTGGATCAACCGAGGAGTCCTCTGGAGGAGGAGGAGCAGCAACATCCTGAGGAGCAACAATCTCAGTGATGATAGGCGGAGAAGGCTGACGAGGCTGAGGTGGAACAAAGCGTCTGAGGTGCTCAGGGAAAGGAATTCCCTGATGCTGGTTTCGATATTTCTAGCTGGCTGAGGGTTTCGGCTGAATCCTGTTCGTTGCGGTGGCTTCCAATCTTAATTATCTTGGTTCTTGAGCTTCGATCTCAGGTTGACTCTATCTCCCCTTACGATTCAGTTTCTTCGCTTCATTGTATAGGGGTTTGGTTGTCTCTTGTTTGATGATTTGGGTTCCTTGCTTGCGGGTTGGGGTTCCTTTGATGTTCTTGGGTTGGTTGGCTTCTTTACTTGTTTTGGGCTTCCTCGCTTGATGATTGAGTTCGGTGGCTTCTTCGGTTTGCAGGTTGGGCTTGCCTTACTGTTTGAGGTAAATTGACTTCCCTTGCTTCCGGGTTTGGGGTTTTCTTGTTTTTGTCGGGTCCGCTGACTTCCCTTGCTTGTGGCTTTGGGCTCACTGCTGATTGTTGAGTTGTGGTTGGCTTTTCTGTTGTTTGTTGGATTTGGCTGAATCTCTTATTGCCGTTTTGGGTTCCTAGGTTGGATTGTGGCTTACAGGAAAAGATGGAATTTTTATTTATTTGAGGAAAAGAAAATACAAGATAGTTAACATATTTTGAAAAGGAGGCCGCTCTCCTAGTTTTACCTTCTATACGAAAGCCTAAGTCTCCCAATCTAGAACAATTTTTCTTCTCACCATAAGCATGTCTCCTTCTAATGATCATTAGATTCTTATTTATAACAAGTCTCTCACTAATTAGGTAATTAGCCAAAAAAACTAAATTATCCTTCTTATTTAAACAATTACCAAACTAGGATCCTAATATTTATCTCACATTAAACCATTACCAAATGATGGGCCTAAAATCACTCTCTTATGTAATGGCATGATTTCCACATTAAACCATTACAAACTGAGATCTCGTCCATATTCGTCGAACCATTCAATGTATCATTTGCCATTAAACCCTTTTCCAAATGAGGTGCCTAAAATCACTCTCTCATTTAATGGCATGATTTTTCCATTAAACCATTACCAATTGAGATCGCATCCACATTCGTCGCACCACTCGTCCTCATTCGACATACCACAATCGCATCATTACTCCTCTTCCAAAGAACCACCTTATCCTCAAGGTGGTGCATGAAGTGTGTGTGATACTAATCTCTGACTAATCGTGCACGTCTCCTCCTGGATCAAAAGGCCATATAATGTCTTCATCGTCCTCCACGAAGCCCAGAAAGAAACTACATCGATCACCAAGGTTCCTCGTGGATTCATTACAGCATGAAACTAGTTGCAAGACCCAAATGAGCCCATCGTCTACTTCCGAAGCTCTGTAGGCTCCTGGGTGCCCAGACAGGGCCCACGTGGCCCTGCAACGCAGGCAGGGGGGGCATGTCGGCCCTGCAGAGGGACTGCAGGGCCCTGGATACCCTGGATACCTGTACGGGAGCCGATGCCCCCTTCTGCATCCTTCCGATGGTCGAGATGCCTTGGATCTTCGTCGGAGTCGTCAGTTGAGTTCAGATCTGAAGCTGGATCTTCTTTTTGTTGAATATCCTTCTCCAAAGAGTTGATTTTTACCATTGTACCCTTCCAAAGCTAGCACCTTTTGTTTCGCATCTCTGCTGTTGTATTTGTCTTTGTTCAGATTTGATGTCGTGTCGCCCATAGAATGTGTTTCTTCAGGAAAAATCTCATAAAATTTCATCATCTCTGAGTCAGCAGCTTCAAAAAACGAAGTGCTCTATAAGCTTGACATTATTTGGATCAAAAGTTAAGATCTCTGACCTTAATGCAATGCAACTTTGATAGCATCCAGTCACCAGATAACAACCCATCAATTTAACTCAACATCGTAAATGTTGAGTTCCACTCTTAGCTGTGGGAATATTGTTGAAATGAGTTTGCGAGAATATAATTGTTAGCTGCCTCCTGAAATTATTCATATCGATAAAGCTTGGTTCCTTCTTTCCGCGGCACATAAGCTCTTTGTAGCATTTCATCAATCACCTAATGATCTTCCATCATGGCCATAGAATCGTCGTGCTCTGATACCGCTTTGATACGATCTTCGAGAAAAATCAGAATTAAAAGGGAATTTTGATTGTGAACAGGGGAAAAGATGAAATTTTTATGTATTTAAGGAAAAGAAAATACAAGATAGTTGACCTCTTTTGGAGAGGAGTCCGCTCTCCTAACTTTACCTTCGAGATGAAAGCCTAAGTCTCCCAATCTAAACAATCTTTCTTCTCACCATAGACATGCCGCCTTCTAATGATCATTACCCTCTTATTTATAACAAGTCTCTCACTAATTAGGTAATTAGCTAAAAAGACTAAATTACCGTTCTTATTTAAACTATTACCAAATGAAGATCCTAATATTTTCTCACATTAAACCCTTACCAAATAAGGGGTCTAAAATCACTCTCTCATTTAATGGCATGATTTCCACATTAAACCCTTACCAATTGAGATCTCGTCCACATTCGTCGCACCGTCCAATCACATCATTTCCCATTAAACCTTTACCAATGATGTGCCTAAAATCACTCTTTAATTTAATGGCATGATTTCCTCATTAAACTATTACCAATTGAGATATCGTCCACATTTATCGCACTGCTCGTCCTCATTCGATGTACCTCAATCGCATCACATCCTCGTGTAGATCTCCTTCAGATTTCATCTCAAGATCTACGAAACCCCCAGCTCCAGATGGGGTCATCCCTCTCCCTCAAATCTCATCATCATCGACATCTCAAATCTACGAGACACCACTCAACATTTCCTATCCAGCCTTTCGATGGAGAAAATCCCAAATCTCGCAATTCCTAGTTTCTAAGCACTACCCTAGGTTCAATCCATTCACGAGCCACGCTCTGCGGTACGATCTCAGATGTTCCTCCCATGGTCTGCTCCTTCACGAGTTACATCTGACGAGGACGGCATACGCCATTACACCCCATGGTCAACTCCCTAACAGCCACGCTTCATAAGGACCACCTCCGCACAAGTCAGCTCCTTACAGCTATGCTTCACAAGGACAGCCTACATGGTTACATCCACTATCGGCTAGGCTCCGCTCTACAAGGACGGTACTAGCGGTTACACTCAAGGGTCAGCTCCTCGACAGTTATGCTCCACAAGTACGGCCTCAGTGGTAGTCATTCAGGAACAGCCTCGGGAATTAGCACGCCCGAGCTCCCGATGCAGCCCACCACTCGAGCCAGCCTTTTGTTCGGATCAAGAGACCTGCTTGAACGAACTCCAAATGTAAACAAGGTTAGCCACAGTGGCCTATTCCTAAGCTACACGGGCTGGTGGCAGCCCCCCAATGATGGTCTTCAACAAAAGGCCTCATCTCAGGCCGGGGCCTCCGCTAGTGCACATCAGTGACCCAACGAGGCAGGCATCCAATGGACGATTGGCTGCTACGACTATCGATTTCCATCCCAATTGGCCTCCAACCACTCGAGCCACCCGACAAGCAGGCCAAACTGACCTTGGGATTCTCATCAGAACCCGGGGATGTATGGATAAACGCAACAGACACGTCCTCACTCAAGAGACTAAGAGGCTAGTATATACCCAGCGGCCCACGCCTGGCAGGCGATGTCTAGCAGTACGATGTGGTTTCAAAAATTAGCATCTTGAGCAAGGACTCACGCACGGCAAGCGGCGTCCGACGGTACGCTGTAGTCCCAAATATTAGTCCATTGAGAAGGGATTCGGAATTTGCACATCTGGTGCATAAAGTAAGGAGAGACTAAGGAGAGACTAAGAAGATTAAGGTAGTGTAGATTGTATTCGATTTTTAAAATTTTCCTAGCAATCTTTTCATTCCATAGAGCTTTATTACAATGATTCGATCGCTACAACTGGTGTCACTCTTTTACAAAGATCAAGCATTCTGGGCTCCTTTTATAAAAGCCAAGTCATACGACAAGCATTGTGTGTCGAGACACAAAAATTAATATAAAGCCGGCTCCATAGCGAGCCCCACTTCCCGAGATGTCTCCAAGAGAACGATGGACCATCCAACAGGATCCGATCCCTATCAGCTGATCCTCGCAATAGAGATCAGATCCTGCAACCGGGCTCCTCGACAGATGCTATGCATGATCACCCATCTCCTCGACCTCACATCAGCGCTTGCCACGGCTCGGTGATGTCAGACCAGCAGCCACAGGAGATGTCCCTACGAGGAAGAGAGACACCTTCAACGACCAAGTACATGTGATGAAGTACACCAACGCTACATAATCACCATCAGCCCAGGTAGGGTCGGCCGGTAGGATCTCTCACATGCACCATAGCTCAGATGCCAGCAACGGGTATGTCAGCAACACGAAGGATGGAACATATGTTCGCATGTTTGTACTCCTCGCTGACCTCGTTGGGGCACACGAAGCAGGGCGCCTGGACCCCCTGATCATCATTAGCTTTGACTGAGGCAAGTGTAAAGGGCCGCCATTTCCAATGCCAAACGGAGCCCCATGATCACTGTCAGCTCGGATAGAGTGAACCTCAGTCTAAAATCTTGTGTTCATCCATGTCGTCCAAAACGCCACAGCAGCCTCTCCTTTTCTTTCCGAAGAGAATTGCTCACTCTCTCAACAGACTGGCACTCACCTACACAAGTGGATAAAGGATTTCTTAACAAGGGCGAGAATGGCTTTTCAGCAGCCTGCATCCTCCATTTATAACCCCTCCGGGTGAAAGCCACGAGATCCCGGTCGTCCAACTTCTGCAATGGATTGCTATCCTTGGAAATATCTTGCGAAAAGCCAAGAGGTCGCGGCCGTCCAAATTCGGTTGTGTATTGCTATCATTGGAAATATCTTGAGAAAAGTCGAGACCCATCTTGGGAAAATGGTCCCGACAAGTCCGGCCTTTAATGCGAGTTATGACAACTCATGTAGCAGGCCATCACGACAACGGGCACCACAGTCTCTATTTCTTTAGAATCGCCTCCTCCAACCGAAGCGTCAGCGTGGATTTTTCGACGATGGACACGAAGTCATCACACGCTTGACTAAGGACCCCCAGCTCGGACTGGGGACGAGCCACTGGCTCAGGCCATTGTGTCCCAGTGTGACATACTCTTAATCCACTGGTTCGGGTCTAGGTGCCACAGTGTGCTCTCTTATCCCACTGGCTCAGGCCACAGTGCCCCAGTGTGGTCTCTTATCCTACTGGCTCATGCCATTGTGCCCTAATGTGGTCTCTCATTCCACTGGCTCAAGCTGCGACACTCCAGTGCGGTCTCTTATCCCACTGGCTCAGGCCACAGCGTCCTAGTGTGGCATACCGTTAATCCAAAGGTTCCGGCCGCGGCTTCTTGGTGTGGTCTCTCATTCCACTAGCTCAGGCCGCAGCGTCCTAGTGTGCTCTCTCATTCCACTGGCTCAGGCCACGACGTCCCAGTGTTCTCTCTAATTCCACTAGCTTAGGCCGCGGTGCCCTAGTGTGCCCCAGTGTGTGACATCTCAGTGTGGTCTCTCATTCCACTGGCTTAGGTCTTAGCTTTCCAGTGTGGTTTCTCATTCCACTGGCTCATATCGCGGTGCCCCAGCGTGATCTCTCATGGCACTGGCTCAGGCCGCGACACCCTAGCATGCTCTCTTATTCCACTGGCTCAGGCCTTAACGCCCCAGTGGGGTCTCTTATTCCACTGGCTCAGACCTTAGCGACCCAATGTGGCATCTTACTCCATTAGCTCAGGCCTTATTGTCCCAGTGTAGCACACTCTTAATCCACTAGTTCGGGCCTCAGTGCCCCAGGATATTCTCTTATACCGCTGGCGATGCCTCAAGGTCTCGGCACTGACCTCTAGCATTCAACCCAGGTCATGCCACGTTTAAACTGAAGACTCTTAGCTCATACTATGGGATTTATCGATGGCGAGACCACAGGGTTTCGGCAATGATCTCTGGCATTCGACCCAAGTCATGGCATGTCTAAACTGAAGACCCTCAGCCAAGCTATGGGATTTACCGCTGACGAGGCTACAATGTCCCGGCACCGACCTCTGGTATTCGACACATGTCATGTCGCGTCCAAACTGAAGACCCTCAGCTCATGCTATGTGATTTACTATTGGCGAGGCCCAAGAGCCCAATGCCGACCTCTGGTATCCAACCCAGGTCATGACACGTCGAGATCCAACGCCTAGCCAGGGCCGGGGCACTGGCTGTCGAGACCTCCGAGTTCCAGCACCGACCTCTGGCGCTCGACCCTGGTCGCGCCACGTCTGAAACTCCACATCTAGTCCAGGATTGGGGCCGACAACCTCTAGTGCTCGGCTTTGCCATGCCACATCTTGCTGACCTTTAGCCTTGGACCTTGGTCAGGCCACATCCAAAACGCACTGTCGAGACGCATAGCCCCAGTACTGCCAAACGGTGCTCGACTTCGGTCACGATGAGCCTAACTCCTCGACTCGGGCCGGGGCCTCCCTAGTAGGTCGGACATCCGTGACCCAGTGGTACCATCTCCTTTGAGCGTTGACGGTCTTGACTTATCATGTTCCAGAGATGCCAGTCTGGCATAACGCCACTGTGGCCACATCACATCACATCAGTGGCACTTCTCCCTTTAGTCGAGGCACCCCCTCACTTCCTTGTTCCCGAAGCAAGATGGAACAAACCTAGCAGTATATTCAGATCGGTTTGTCTCCTTATCTCTCCACATGTCCTCATGATAGTAGCTCAGGCCCGCAGTGCCTAGCCGAGGAGACGAGTGGCCATTGTGGATACCAGTTCTTGCTTGGGCCTGCCAGCAACGAGGTCCGACTCAACAAAGTCGGATGGGTCCTTCAGCGGGGACCTCCCAACACGTCGGATGGGCCCACCAGCGGGGACCTCCCGACCTGATCCGAGGGACCAGACTGACCCGACCTCAGCGTGGCTCTTCATAGGATGTCCCAACTTTAGGGTCTGTAGTCAGTTCCATCTGCATCCTCCAGATAAACGCGCAGCCAGAGAGCCCACGACCATCCATGTGGTGCAATCTCAAGCAATCTACCAACCTTGTCTCTCTCCAGGGATAGCGCAACGCTCGATGTCTGTCTTATCTGCAGACACGTTCGGCCCTCGTTTAACCGTGATTGACAGAATTCAGCTACCGTCTGCCCGGGCCTGCAAAAGTTGGTTGCGGCTAGGAGTCTTTATCCATCCACATGATGCAATCTCAAGCAATCTACTAGCCTTTTCTCTCTCCAGGGATAGCGCAGCGCTCGAGAAGTGTCTTATCTGCAGACATGGTCGGCCCCCTTACAACCTTTATTGACAGAAGTCAGCGGACATACACCCCTTGCATGTAAAAGTTGGATGCAGCTAGAAGTCTAAAGTCGTCCATGTAGCAGGCCCTTCTTGGACCTTGGCTTTGATATAAACAGAATGAAACCTCCTCCGCAAGGTACGGCTCTTGGGCTTACACAACGCATAATTGCCATCCCAAACCCCCTTACTTTCCATATGGTGACAGCTGCTTCCAGACATGACCCCTCCTTCATGCTTAAATCTAAATTGAGCGTCAGAGTCTGATCGGATGGCCAACATCTCTGGTGCGGCTAACGAGCTATTCTCTGTTTCAGGCACCAACGAAGGATTCTATGTCACACGCCTGGCGAACCCATCCTGACCGGGCTCACCCTGTTGCTGAAATGCTTGCCTCGGCGGTCCGGCTCAGGCGTCTGGTGGCTTGGCCAGGCCCCTGCGAGATTCCGTGCATCAACAAAAACTTCTCCACATTCATTGACAACACACATCATACCACATCATCTGGATCTGATAACTACCCAACATAAATGTATTATAAAGCATATCAATTGATGAATTGTTAGTTGATGTTAACAAACCCGTATAAGCATTTTTATGTGTTTGTTGAGTGTTATGTAGCACATGCAATTATTGTCCAATGGCCCCGCATTCACAATGTGAAAGAGAGCATTGGTTCAATCAAGAGAGTTCACTTTTGTTGTGCCAACCGAGATGGAGCCGAAAATCAATTGTGCAATTATTGAAGTTCTGCTGGTTGAAATTTCAAAGCATTACAAATTAACTAAAAGAGCTACAAGTAACGCATGCATTGATTTGGAGTTCTTGGTCAAAATTTCAAAGCATCACAAATTACTTAATAGAAGAGCAAGATCCGCATGCCCCCAACAAGAAAGAAGAAATATTTGGAAGAGAAGTTCAATTCTAAGATCGATAGGCTCAAGAGATCGATGTAGGAAAAAATGCTAGCTATGGAGGAGAGAATTTCAAATCAAATGAAGATGTTTGAAACCATGATGAACAAAATGGAAGAGATGCAAAGAAGCCCTAGATCTAAAAAGAGGAGCTCACCGAATCCAGATCTGATGGAAGATGAAACCCCTAACAAAGATAAGCAGCGAAAAAGAGCAAGCTTTGGACAAGGATAAGAGTAAAGGTATGATCTTTGATGGTGATTAATAGACCTCTGCGGGTCTATTTCCGCAGAAGGCCATGGGCCCATGCCCATGCCGCACCCGCCCAAGCCGCCGGCCCATGAAGCCGCGCGCGCCCCTTTGCCAGGTAACCCTAATTTTCTATTATATATATGGGGGTTAGTCGTCGCTTATAGGTTTATGCTATTATTTTGATATTGGTGTGACTTGATAGGTAGACGAGTGCGGACGTCCTCTTTGACGTTTTGGGAGGAGAAACACCTCTTTTGTATTCAATTATCTAGATTTGTGCTATTACCTTATATAAAAATTGCATCTTTTGTTGGATCCTAACAATTTGGTATCAGAGCATGACGATCCATGGCGGCACTGACGACGAGATCGGAGGATAAATTCGACACCTTAGAGGAAAAACTCATGGGAGAAATTGATGGGGTTAAAAAATCACATAAAGAGACAATGAAGGCGATGAAGGCGTTGGCGGATTCCATCAACCTTTTGGCGGCTAATCAATCTAAGCAAGGGGAGCAATTG
Source organism: Scilla litardierei (assembly GCA_030789695.1). Lineage (NCBI taxonomy): Eukaryota > Viridiplantae > Streptophyta > Magnoliopsida > Asparagales > Asparagaceae > Scilla > Scilla litardierei. The sequence goes on from CM061131.1 coordinate 75,349,602, forward strand.
ACGAAGCTTCTCTCCCAATGGTCGGCGAGCATCCACGGCGAAGTAAACTCCAAATCGACGTCAAAGACGACACCTTTGGAGAAGGGAAAGAAGAAAGACGAAATTTTTGACCCGGATCATCCATTTGAAGAAGAGGAAATTGAAGAAGATGAAGGCAGGGAGCCGGAAGGAGTCGATTATCGCGAGGAGGTGTGGCGAAGGGTGATGGAATTCCAGGGGGCGGCGGCCCTTGCCGCCCCTTTCAGACGACAAACCCTAGCGCGGAGGTGCGGCCGAACCCCCACATCAATTCTGGGGGCCGGCTGTCGCGGCAATAGGGCGTGGGGACTGCCCCCGCCTCCAGGGATGCTCGGCAGGGCATGCCGACCTTGCTGAAGCATCGGCAGGGCCCGCCAGCCCTGTCGAACCTCCGGCAGGGTCCGCGGCCCTCCGGCAGCCCCGGAGGGTTCCGCCAGAGGCGACTTTGGCCCGGAGACCCCCTGGCAGCCGCCAGGGGGAGATGCGTGCGGACAGGGCCCCAGGAGAGATTTCGGGCCTTTGGAGCAGCGGTCAGCGGTGGAGGACCAGTATTACGGCGACGGAAGGGATAGAGACTATTATTACGACGGCGAGGGAGGCTACGAGGCTGAGTTCGACGATGATGCGGGTTGGGATGACTTCGATGACAGGCGTGGAGGTCACCGAGGGGACTATGGGGGTCGTGGATGAGTGCCACCTAGACAGTACGAGACCCAGGATGAGAGGCGACAGCACTACCATCCACATCACCGAGTTGAGAGGAGGCCCGAGCAGGGGCACTTTGGAGGAGACTGCAGGGGTGTGGAAGCTGAAGATGCCGCTATTTACTGGGGAGGATCCACATGCCTGGTTGTTCACAGCAGAAAGATGCTTCGCGGTGCACCACATGACCGAGGCACAGAAGCTGGAGGCGGCAGCCATTTGCATGGAGGGGAGAGCCTTAGGGTGGTTCCAATGGAAGGAGAGGATGCAGCAGATACGATGTTGGGAGGAACTGAAGGACCTCGTGTTGGAAAAGTTCAGAGATCCCCGTTTGGGAAACTTGCACGAGCAGCTATATGCCCTCGGGCAGGAGGGACCTGTGCGGGAGTACATAGAGAGGTTCGAGACCTTGGCAGTGAGAGTTCATGGCGTATCGGACGAGCCACTGGAAGGCACCTTCCTGAAGGGACTAAGGCTCGGCCTTAGAGCTGCAGTGAGACCCTACAAGCCCAGGGGGCTTTCTGAGGTCATAGAGATGGCGCAGATGGTAGAGGATGCTCAGCCAGAGGATAGGAGATTCAGGAGTAGCTACGGTGGCCAGATACAGAGGGGTACATCGTCTGGAGCTGGAGGAGCTGGGACCACCACGGAGGCGGTCCAGACGAGCAGGGAGAAGACGGGGGAGAAGAGTAGCGCTACCCCAGCAGGAGAACAGTTCCGGAGGATGACGGATGCTAAGATGAGGGAAAAGCGTCAGAAGGGTTTTGCTTCCGGTGTGATGAGAGGTTCACACCAGGCCATAGATGGGCGGGGCGCAAGTTGCAGGTTCTGTTGCTGGAGGATGATGACGTGGACGGGGATGTCGAGGACGAGAGTCCTAAGCAGGAGGAGGAGCCCGAGGACCATCAGATAGACGTAGCAGAGGTGTCCCTTAACTTCGTGGTCGGGTTCACACCGAACCACACAATGAAGTTGAAGGAGAAGATCGGCGAGCAGGAGGTGACGTGCTGATTGACAGTGGGGCGACCCATAATTTCATCTCCAAAAGAGTGGTGGACCGGCAGGGATTACAATTGACCGACTGTGGGAGTTTCAGTGTGATGATGGGCACGTGAAATAAGGAAAGTAGTCTGGGAGTCTGCAGGGGGTTGGTGCTGACCTTACAGGGGATACAGGTGATGGCGGACTTTCTACCACTGGCCTTGGAGAGCACGGATGTCATCCTAGGCATGACTTGGTTGCAGACACTGCGGGAGATGACGGTGAATTAGAAGCTTTTGCGGATGAAGTTCCAGGACGAGGGGAGGACGGTCACTCTACATGGGGATCCCAGCCTTTGCAGGGTGGTAGTGTCATTGAAGACTATGTTGAGGACCTTACAGACTGAGGGAGACGGATACTTGGTTAAGCTGTATACCATGACAGAGGGAGGAGGAGTAGAGCCAGTGGGGAGCAGGCCGTGCCAGGGGAGGTGCAGCAGATGTTGCCGCAGTTTGAGGAGATTTTTCAGGAGCCTCGGGGTCTGCCACCGCCGAGGGACCATGAGCACACCATTGTACTACAAGAGAGGGTCTCCCCCATAAGTGTCCGACCCTATTGGTACCCCAGCACCAGAAGGACGAGATTGAGAGGATGGTAGCTGAGATGGTGGAGGCAGGGGTGATTCAGCCTAGTGTGAGCCCATTCTCTAGCCACGTGCTCCTGGTGAAGAAGAAGGATGAGAGCTGGCGCTTCTGTGTAGACTACCGAGCCCTGAACAAGGAGACAGTGCCAGATAAGTTCCCCATATAGGTGATAGACGAGCTCCTGGACGAGTTACATGGGTCAGCCTGGTTCAGTAAGATGATCTCAAGTCAGGCTACCATCAGATCAGGATGCGATGGGAGGATGTGTCCAAGATGGCGTTTAGGACGCATGAGGGCCATTACGAGTTCCTCGTCATGCATTTTAGCTTGACGAACGCCCCAGCCACTTTTCAGTCCCTGATGAACAAGGTATTCCGTCCGTACCTGAGGCGATTTGTACTTGTGTTCTTTGATGATATATTAGTGTACAAATGCACCCTGGAGGAGCACTTGGACCATCTGCAGATAGTGTTTACGGAGCTGCAGTACCATCAGCTGGTGGCGAACAGGAAGAAGTGCTTATTTGGACAGCCACAGGTGGAGTACTTAGGACATGTGGTGTCAGCAGACGGGGTGACAGCAGACAACTGGAAGATTGCGGCGATGCTGAACTGGTCGTGCCCTACAACTCTCAGGGGGCTGCGGGGGTTCCTGGGACTGACAAGTTACTACCGCAGGTTTGTAGAGGGATATGGGACCATCGCCTGGCCGTTGACCGAGCTATTAAAGAAGGACCAGTTCCATTCGGGGGAGGAGGCGAACAGCTTTTGAGGCTCTGAAGAAGGCCATGACTACAGTGCCAGTCTTAGCACTACCAAATTTTTCCAGGCCATTTGTGGTGGAGGCGGATGCGTCAGGGCATGGGCTGGGGGCCGTGCTGATGCAGGATCAATGGCCTATTGCCTACTTTAGCCAGGTGTTGACAACTAGCAGCCGACTGCGGTCGGTCTACGAGAGGGAGCTGATGGCCATAGTCTTGGCGATTCAGAAGTGGCGGCCGTACTTGTTGGGGCGGAGTTTCCTTGTACACACTGATCACCGGAGCTTGAAGTATCAATTAGAGCAGCGGATGGTAGCAGAAGAGCATCAGAAGTGGCTACGGAAGCTGATGGGGTACAGGTTTGAGATTGAGTATTGCCCGGGGCTGGAAAACAAGGCAGCTGATGCATTATCCCGGCGAGAGGAGGCGGAGCTGGCTACACTAGCAGTGTCCGTCCTTGAGGACTGGGGCCCGCTACAGCAGGAGGTGGAGTATGATCCGGAGTTAGCTGGTATACGAGAGTCTCTCCTACAAGGGTCGACTGAGTTTCCGGAGTATTCTCTTTAGGATGGCCGGCTACTATACTGAGGGAGACTTGTGCTATCGAGGACATCCACATATCTACCGACCATACTTCAAGAGTTTCACGGAAGTGCCATTGGAGGATATTCTGGGGTCCTCAAGACCTACCAGCGACTGGCGAGGGAGGTCTACTGTAAGGGGATGAAGAAGGAGGTGGCGAGGATGGTGGCATAGTATGACGTGTGCCAGCGTCACAAGTGGATACACCGTTATTTTTGTTGTGGTCGACCGCCTCAGCAAATCTGCGCATTTTGTTCTGCTTCGGCATCCTTACAGCGCAGTTTCGGTGGCAGAGGTGTGTGAGGGAGATCATTCGTCTGTATGGGCCTCCGAAGTCCATAGTCTCGGATCGAGACAAGGTTTTCCAAAGTAGATTCTGGCAGGAGCTTTTTAGACTGCAGGGGACGGCATTGAAGCGAAGCACGGCCTACCATCCTCAGACCGATGGACAGACAGAGGTGGTAAACAGGAGTGTGGAGACTTATCTGCGGTGCTTCATTTCAGAGAATCTGAAGGAGTGGGCGTATTGGCTTGCGTGGGCTGAATATTGGTATAACACCTCATACCATACGACGGCACAAACGATACCCTTTAGGATTCTGTATGGCAGAGATCCCCTCACTTACTACATTATGGGCATGAGACGACGCCAGTGTCGGACGTGGAGCAGCACCTAGCGGAGATGGATCGGATTCCGGAGGAGCTGAAGCTCCATTTGGCGAGGGCTCATCAGGTTATGAAGGCGAGGGCAGACTCACACCGTCGTGACGTATAGTTTGAGGAGGGGACATGGTGTACCTAAAGCTGAGACCCTACAGGCAGAGATCAGTGGCCTACAAGGGGAATGAGAAGCTGGCAGCGCGTTATTTTGGACCTTTCGAGTTTGAGACGAAGGTCGGACCGGTAGCCTACATGTTAAGATTTCCCCCAGGATCTGCCATTCACCAAGTCTTCCTTGTTTCGCGGTTGTGTCAGGCTATTGGCGACCACACACCTTTTCCTTCCTTACCAGAGACTCTTACTGCGGACATGGAGGTAAGGCTGGAGCCCGAGGTGTTGAAAGGGGTTAAGAGGAGCGACACAGGAGAGCGCCAGGTGTTGCTGCAATGGAAGGACTTGCCAGAGCATGATAGCACGTGGGAGGACATGGATGAGATGGTGAAGCGTTTTCCAGACTTCCATTTTGAGGACAAGGTGGCTCTTTGGGAGGAGTATTGATAGACCTCTGTGGGTCTATTTCCGCAGAAGGCCACGGGCCCAAGCCCATGCCGCACCCGCCCAAGCCGTTGGCCCATAAAGCCACGCATGCGCGCCCCTTTGCCAAGTAACCCTAATTTTCTATTATATATATGGGGGCTAGCCGTCGCTTATAGGTTTATGCTATTATTTTGATATTGGTGTGACTTGATCGGTAGACGAGTGCAGACGTCCTCTTTGGCGTCTTGGGAGGAGAATACACCTCTTTTGTATTCAATTATCTAGATTTGTGATATTACCTTATATAAAAATTGCATCTTTTGTTAGATCCTAACAGTGATATTTGACAACGATCTACAGGAACAAGGTTACGAAGGCCGGAGTGGGGGCAAAACCCTAGCTTTTAAGTGGCAGAAGGGGCATCCAGCAGCAACCACCAGGATGGAAGGGTCGTCGGCCCCCAAAATCCCAAGTGGGGGTGGCGGCTCCTGCCCGTAACCCCTGAGGGCGTGCGAGCCCCAAGCGGCTACATGGGGGCCGCACGAGCCCCGGCGTCTCTACAGGGGCCATGGGCCACCGCGCTGCCATAATGACCATGCAAGCCCACTGCGCCTTGCATGGTCCCTCGGGTCCCCAATCCGACCAGCGCCAGGGCCCTTGGCCCCGTGACAACAGTTCAGGGGGTTGATGGACATCTCCTTGTAGCCCGACAGTCTCACGACACATACGGGGAGTTTATGGATCCCGATGTCATGCACAGAGAGCCGACGACCACTTTGGATGTTATGTAGAACGTGATGGGTGACCCTTGGGGCTTGCTTGGGGAAGGCAGAGGTCCAAATTGGAGGGATGGAGGCTCAAAGAACAACGGTGTTGCAGAAGGAGACATGGGAAAGATGGAGGAACTTCGTAAAATGCTTATCATCAATTCCACTCGAGCAGCCAATGGAGAGAGCAGGACAGTGAGTTTTTGGCCCCAAGAGCAGGGTTTAAAAGCTAAAACTGCCAATCTTCGAGAGGAATGATCCTTATGGGTGGGTTTACCGTGCGAAGAGATACTTCGCAATAAACCGTTTGACTGAGGTGGAGAAACTGTAGGCAGTCAACATCTGCTTAGAAGGAAAAGCCTTGTCCTGGTGCATGTGGAGACAACAGTGGCAGCGTATGCGATCATGGGAGAAGTTCAAGGACTGCTTGTTGGATCGTTTCTGTGACTCTCAAGACGGGGACCTACACGAGCAACTCCTTGTCATTCGGCAGGAGGACACCGTCTGAGGCTACATGAAGAAATTCGATGCACTTGTGGGTCGGGTGAGGTGGATCACTGAGGCAACGTTAGAGGAGAGCTTCATGAAGGAACTCAGGCCTGACATTCGAGCTGAGCTTCGCTTGTTGAAGCCGAGGGGATTAATGGAGAAGATGGATATGGCCCAGTTGGTTGAGGACATGCTCATCGTGAAAAGATGGTCCAAGGGAGCAAATAACGGGACCACATTCCGTGCTCAGTTGCCCGAGAAGACCCGAAGCCTCAACCAATGATGGTCCTGATAGCCAAGGAAGGGCGAAAAGCCCCCAACGGATGGCAAGTACAAACATCTCGCACAGAGTGAGATCCTGGACAAATGCACCAAGTGGTTATACTATCATTGTGGCGAGAGGTTCGGGCCATGACATCATTACGAGGATCGTACACTGCAAGTACTGATCGTCGAAGAAGAAGAGGGCACACCATCAGGCTAGGAGTCTGGATGGGACGAGCACACCATATAGAGTAGCACCGACGGATTTTATGCACCACCTTGAGAACAAGGTGGTTCTTGGGGATGGAGTAGTATTTGGAATGGGGTACGGCCACCTAGTGGCATTTTTGTAGTTTTGGGCCCTAGTGGCAAACTTGTTATTTTGGGCCTTAATGATATATTTTGTAATATTATGCAAATCAGCCCTTTATATTGAGAATGAGGGTTAGGGATAGGACCATGTTGAATTTGAATAAAGAAGAAGAGAGAATTGAAGTAGATTAAAATTATATCTTATAGAGTTAGTATTTTATCTTGAATCAAATAGTATGAGAGTGGTTTCAATCGGAACCACTTATCTTGTATTTCGTGTTTTTATATATAAAAATCTCATCTTTCTTCCAAGTCCACAAATTTCTTCCACTCAACTACTAGCCTTTCCTAAAGAGTACGTCAATAGGGGAGTTTCTTTGAGGTCTTAAATTTTTGACATGTATGATTTATCAGATACTTCATCGATCAAATCTTAATTTTAGGTTTGTTATCTTCAAAAGAAGTAGACTCTTAAGAATAACGATCAATGAAGTCGTTTTTAATGCAAACAACCCCAAATAAATGTTTTTTTGTTATGGTGTTTAAGGGTGTAAACAACCATATAGCTATTGTTACAAATTAAATTTGCCCAATTAAAAGAAGATGCATGCCCTTATTCTAAGAATTAAGGAGAGAACAAAATGTTGAGAGAGGTTTCTTAAAGATTGATGTAGACATATGCACTTTGAAAATTTTCTCTTGAAATCAATGACATGTGCTCATTGTTAATTTTTTTTCTTTTTTCTTGTTTTGCTTTTGCTTCAAAAGCAAACAAAAGCAAATGGAATTCATTTGATTAGAATGATTTAAACAAGCTTATGAACACACTAGTCAATGAATACAATGAATCTTTCAACAAGCATACATGCATGGGTGGGTGGGTTTAGTCAATTTTTAGCCACCATGCGTGCATAGAATTATTCAAAAAAGCCTAATTCTTTTGTTGACCATCATTAATTTTGCTGGCAACCCACCCTTGTTTTGTTTTTTACCAAGAGCTCCAAATCAATGCATGATTCAATTATAGCTCTTTTATTTAATATGTTGATACTTTAATATTTAGATAAGGTGCTCCAAATCAATGCATGCTTCAATGATAGCTCTTTTAATTAATTATGATGCTTTGAAATATGAGCTAGCAGAGCTTCAATAATTGCACAATTGATTTTCAATTCCACTCTGTTTTGCGTGATGAAAAAGAACTCCCTTGATTGAAACCGTTCTTCCCTTTCATATTGGGAATATCATGGCCTTCGAAAAATAATTACAGTCAATGCACATCAAAAATACACACAAGACTTTATTAATATCAAATAAGTAACCATCAATTGATATACTCCACAACTTTTTCTTTTAATGATAATAAATCGAAAGTTAAGATTTAATCAAAATGATATCACAAAGTACTGCATAAGATCATAAAATATGCATTCATGTCAATGGAATGAGAGAACTCAAAGGAACTCTCCCAATTTAACATGTTCCCCTAGACAAATGCATTTGAAAAATAATTGTATGTACACAAACACATCAAAAATAAATAGGAGCTTGATGCCATCATCTTTGAAGAAGCTTGTGCAAATCATCAAGACTCAGCCAGTAAATAGTGCACAGAATTAAGTAGTTAAGGAGGCTACCAGTTTAGTCCAACTTCACACCCCAAGGTAAAATAAAAAGTTAAACAGGAGGGCACATAAATCGAGGAGAGGCAACCAAAAAGCAAAGAAAAGGGGTAGCAGGCTCTACATCTCCTCCAGGCAGACACACATGCATCTATGTTGTACACACATTTTCATAGTGCACAACAACATCAAGATGATGACCCTATGTGTAACGACAAGGGCGGAAGATGAATCAACATAACGGGCGCCATTAACTGAAAATTCCTAAAATCTGATATTTACTTTATGGTTGATTTGTCGTTGCTTGTATATTTTTTATTTAATTTTGAACTCTGGTTTTTTTAAGTTTTCTAAATGTGGTGTATCAATCATGGTGCCAATTAAAAGAAAAAGTTGTTTTAGTGGTGGATAATGTAAGCAGGATTGGTCGAGTGTATGGGTTGCATGTGGAGACTCGATTAACAGATTATGCTGGGATGTATACATGTATCATTATTGTCACTAATAATAGTGTTGGGGGTAGGATGTATGCATGCATCACTCATTATCTTTATTTTCTGTATTTGATGTCTGCCTGTAATTCTTACAGTCTTAGTTAATACTTGTGAAATTACGCAACTTGATCATATACCCTATTCACCTCATCTAGGGTAATATTTTATCTTAACATGTATATGCTTCCATAATCTTTGATTAGTGCATGCACATGTGTTAGATAAAACATGGCTCTAACTATTTATGGCCAGACTGATCATTACCCAAAAATATATGCATATATTTGTTCAGATAACTTGAAAACTATATTACTTTACTTTACCTCAGTAGATTTGCAAGCTTCTGGTGGCAAGTGGTAATTTTCATTTAGCGTAACATCCACTTGACGATCAATAATAGTTGCCCCCTGTACAAAATCTGAAATGAGGAACCCAAAATCTTCTAGAACAAGTGAAGAGCAAAGATTCTGAACCAAAACATAAAAGGATAATCAAGGTTGTTCCCATAAACAGAACATTAGCTAACCGTGAGAAGAACTGCTGTATCTGCTCCTTGTGGATCCTTGAAAGTGACATATGCATCTTGAGATCCATCTGATTCACTATCACAAGTGAAATCCAAGACTTGTCAGAATCTTTGCAAACAGATATTAACATTCACGATCAGCTAGAGAAAATAACCTTTGCATTTCAACATAGATAATCTCCCCAGAAAATGAGAAGAATTCCCTAATATCCTGCTTAGATGCAGACAGGGACAAATTGCTAACTTTCACTGTTTTCACCTGCAACAGAAAACAGGCCCATGGTTGATTAATGGCAGTCCTTTGCTAAACAATTAGAATTTTGCAATGTGGCAACCAACTAATTCATTGGTACTAGGGATATAGATGTGACCCAGGAAACTGTGACCAAGTAAACCTAGAACGGAACACAATGAGTATAACTAAAAAAAGCCTACGAAGTAGAAAAACTAAAGGTTTACAAAGGACAAACTGGTCGCTCAAGCAGATTACATAAATTGAGGCATCAAATACATACAACTTAAATCAGCAACGTACAGCACAACTTGATAGGAGAATAACTAAATATCTGTTTCCAACAAGGTGATAACTTTGCTCTATATATATATATATATATATATATATATATATATATATATATATATATATATATATATATATATATATATATATATACTAGTCATTACCCGTGCCCATAGGGCACGGTTTATTTAATAGCTGAGTTTCCCCCCCCCCCCCCAAATTTTCAAGTTCTCCCAAATTGCAAGTTTTCCGACAAAATTTCAAGTTTTCCCCCAAATTTAAATTTTCCCACAAAATTTAAGTCCCCCCAAAATTGTCATTGCCACCTAGGACAAACTTGCCACGTAGGACAAAGCTTTGTCCTAGTAGGATAAGATTCAAAATCTTCAAATGCCTGGAAAAAATGGTCGGAAGGGGGAGAGAATAAAAAGTGTGGGTGGGTGTGTGGGGAGGGTCCATGGGCAAAAATGCAAAAACCAGAGTTGTATGTGCAAAATTCCACGCCTCCTCTCTTATCCCTCAAAATCTCATCTCTTATATTTTCTTTTATCTAAATTCTCTTATCCAATTTCTCTTGATAACATCCCTCTTTTATATAATAGATGTCTAAATTCTCTTATCCAATTTATCTTGTCCAAATTCTCTTATCCAATTTATCTTGATAACATCCCTCTTTTATATAATAGATGTCCAAATTCTCTTATCCAATTTCTTATGTCCAAATTATCTTATCTAATTTCTCTTGATAACATCCCTCTTTGATATAATAGATGTCCAAATTCTCTTATCCAATTTATCTTGTCCAAATTCTCTTATCCAATTTATCTTGTCCAAATTCTCTTATCCAATTTCTCTTGATAACATCACTCTTTTATATAATAGATATATATATATAGAAAAATGACTATCATACGTCATATGAGGTAGGCTCTCATACGCCCTCTCACATAAAGCAACCAAGTACAAGCCCACATGGGCTTGTACTTGGTTGTACTTGGTTGCTTTATGTGAGAGGGCGTATGAGAGCCTACCTCATATGGCGTATGATAGCCATTATTCTCATATATATATATATGGGATTAATATATATATATATATATGGGATTAATATATATATATGGGATTAATATATATATATAGGATTAATTGGTATCATATGCCATATGAGAGGGTGTCTCATATGCACTCTCACATAAAGGGGGTCAAGTACAACAAGTACAAGCCCACATGGGCTTGTACTTGCCCCTTTTATGTTAGAGGGCATATGAGACACCCTCTCAAATGGCGCATGATACCCATTATTCTTTCTATATATATATTAGTCATAACACGTGCCCGCGGGCACGGTTCATTTAAGATTTTCCCCTGCGAAATTTTGGTTCCCCAAAAATTATTAAAATTCAAAAGAACAAATTATCGTAAAAATATTTAGCGGTACAGGCGCCTTCGGCGCGAAACAACAAATCCGGCACGGGCGCCTTCGACGCGAAACAATAAATTAGCTTAGAACAACAAATTCGACACGGACGTCTTCAGCGTGGAACAACAAATTAGCGCAAAAAACACGTGCCCACGGGCACGGTTCATTTAAGTTTTTCTACTGCGAAATCTTTGTTTCCCAAAAAATTATCAAAATTTAAAAGAACAACAAATTAGCATAAAAATATTTAGCGGCACGGGTGCCTTCGACGTGGAACAACAAATTCGACACAGACACCATCGACACGAAACAACAAATTCGGCACAGGCGACATCGGCACGAAATAACAAATCAGCGTTTAAAAATTTAGCAGGCGCCAGGTTCACAGGCTACTTTCAAAGTTGGACCAAATTTCAAAGCTCACATTCATGGTTTCAAAGCTCCCTTCATTTTAAAGCTGGACCAAATTTCAAAGCTCGCATTTATGGTTTCAAAGCTTCATCTCAACCTTCCATTTCCCAAGATCAAATCCCAGACACTCTTTATCTTGTCCTAGTCAGCACTAGAATTCAAAAAAAAGGTTGTCAAATGTGTGTGTATGCAAGACACGACTATAGACATATTAAACCACTCCAAGAAACTAGCTTTATATTAAGCACAATCACTTGGACAAAATCCAAGAATTAAATAATTTGATTCTCACATCAGAATTATCAATACTCCAATTTGAAGTAGCCAACTGAAGTTCCATTCCCATCTTTGAATAGGAGTAACCAGTGGGTCCTTCAATTTACATGATCATTTAGAGGTTTCCCACCAAAAAGTGTGGGAAGTATATAATCAAAAAAACAGCAAATGGTACTAAGCAGCACCATCATCTCCTGTACAATGAAATATGAATGTAATGTTTTATGTCATGTGTCTAACTATCTTAAAATGAAAGCAATATGAGTGAACACGAATACCGAAACATCATCGATGGTTGATTCGTATTTTCAGAGCACGACACAGTAAAAAGCTCATATAAAACATATGCCCCATGGTGTAAGCGGGGATCTGAAACATTGTTCCATGTTTATTTCCGGCCTAACAAAATAGGGTCTGAGATAGCTGTATACTAGTATAGCAGGGTTCAATATGCGAAGGCTCCTAGCCGACACGTATGTCCACTAGAATTAAATAGACAGGTACAGAAGGCAAGACGAAAGGCTCATATCCTTAATAAGGAAACCTATGCAAAAGGCATGTCAATCTGAATGAGTGTGTTTTGAGAAATGGATTTTAATTATTTGTTTTTCAAATTCCATTTGTTTCTTTGATGAAACTGATAACTTGGAACGAAAATTTATCATAACCATTTTGCCATTTATAGCTGTAAAAAATAGTTTATATATGAAGCAACTTCTCCCAGAGGTAGTGTTGTGCGCCAATCCTGCCTACTGTCAGTCATCTTGTAAGTGACAGACCATTGTGCACAAAATTTAGATATGCTTCCATATGATTCAATGATGAACAAACTCTTCATTTCAAAATGCTGAGGGCATGATTTCTTGCAGAATCTGGAGCAAGCTTAATGGAGCTTATGAGTCTAAACAAGAGTTGCACGCATACACCATTAAGCATGCCCCGTTATTAAGAACATGATATGGCGAGTTTCTATTTCTCTGTAAGACATCCTACTCACAAAATGCTATATTGATTTGCATCACTGCAATAAAAGAATAATGAAAGGTTTTCTATTCGTCATGTCGTTTCCTCTTCATGATCTCATTTACTCGGCAACCTGGAGGTTATCAAATCAGTGGCCATAAATTGTCATGAACTTCAAAAGCTTTCACAAATATCCTAACACTATATTTTTCATATTTAAATTTGAGACATGTTTAGTTGCACTGGATTGGAATTCTATGAGGATAGGTTCATCTAAACAGATTTTTAATCCATATAGTTGTTTGCCTAGTAATTGTAATATGCAGTGTTCTAAAAGACAGAATATGTGGATGCATATGCAAATGTGTTCCATGACCGCTTTTAATTCGACTTATGCAGTCGAATTATGTAGACACCTGCATAGGCGAGCGCATACTCATTATGTTCTCGTATATGTGGTTCGCATACTCGTTATGCGCACAACATTAACTTAAAAATAAAACACATTGATTTGTGTTGGTTTGTTTTATTTTTTTGGAACTTAAGAAAGAATCTTGCATTCAGATTTTTTTTTCATTTTTTGGGATAGTATAAGATTATGATATCCTAAGCATAATCTTTTTCATGTTAATAGTGAGTATTGGATAAGCATCTAACAAGACTCAAACTAAGTAAATTTGAGTTATTAAAATCTGTTCGTTTTAGTTACGTAAATTATCATCATTTAGCATTATTAGAATTTTACAATAGTTCTATTTTAACCATATTTAAAATTATGCCTTGTGAGAAATTTCTTTACTTTTATTGTTTTATTATTTATCTAAACAACTGAAAGCAATTGGATTTTTTAAGAAATTCATTCAGCTTCTAGAGAATCACAGCAGTTCTTATTATAAAAAGAATAATATAATGAAGCAAAAGCGTACTACAAATTCTAGTAAAATTTAATTTTGGTACTATGTTGTATATTTAATGTTGTCTAAGAATTGTGTTTTCTTTATTCGTGAATCTAATATTTTATATTGCTTGATGTACTCGTATAGTATATATACACATTGATGAAACATTAATCCATGTTTGAAACGTTGACAAGGTTTTTTCTTGTTCCCATCTTTTTAGACATTTTTCACATTTAATATACACATACATATATGCTTATATATTAGTCTTATTTATATACTAAGATATTTATTTTTGTGTAAGTCACATAATCAGCTGCATAACCAATGTATGTTTTATGCGCTTTTGAACCGCACGTATAATAAAACCATCTTTTAGGACACTGGTAATATGCTAAGTTTTAGTCGAGATAACTTGGATGTATCAACATTTATGAATTGGAGTTCAATTTGTGTATTTTATATTTCCTAATTAGTTTTAAAATGAGTGTGGTTGTCTTCTGTTGTCCAAGCTGACTGGAATTCAAAAAATTTGAAACTTAACACCAAAACCATGCTTCTTAGTTGACAATAGGAGCTGCAATCTGTAACTACAATGAGTCAATGGAACAACAGTCCAAAGCTGGAATTCATTAAACTTTAACCGCTTGAAAGCAAATGAACTTCGATATGAAACCTAAGAAACGCATGTGATAAAACAAAATGAAGTAGCATGCCTACATCAATATAAGTACTCCTCAAACACCAAGAATGTAAAAGCTACATCATCAACCAACACCCATGTCGTCTTGTCGCCATCATTGATAATGCAAAAGGTACAATTTCAACCCACACTCATGTCATCTTGTAGTAATCCTCTAATGTCAGAGCCCCAGATCGGCAATCTCATTACCGCAGAAGCTCCATTTCATCGTCATCAAATTAAACTTTCGACAGACAAGTTCATGGTATCTGTTGTTGAAAGTTGTGCTGTAAAATCCAGTTTCCAATCATCAAACGTCTGATGTAGTCGTTCCAGACATCTGGACGTCTGTAGCAGTGGTTCCAGACATCTGGACGAGCCGACACAGACGTCCGATGTATTAGTTGTACCAAACACTGGACAGTCAGGCGGCTAGGGCATTTGAGGTAATTTCTCACAACTCTCAAAAGTTTTGACGCAAATTGGCTCAAACGTCTGGTTGGGGACTGTTGGACGCAACGATCTAGGAACTTTAGTTTGATGATGACAAACGTGTGCGAACTATTTAATGTGCGTGTTAAGTGTGTTCTAGGAATGGCAAAGCGGTAAATTCTCAAAGTGATGACTTAGTCAACTGGTGGAGGAATTGCTATCCACACAGCTAATGGACTTGGTCAATGTGCTATACACAAAGCGATTTGACTTGGTCAATATGGAGAGAGATAAAATCTATTTGGGATTTGGTCAAATCAATTAGAATTTTATTTCCAATTTCATATCCAATTTGAATTGCTATCAAATCCCGACTTGATCAAATCATATCTCCTATTTGTGGTGCAAAATGATAGAACCAAATCTCTAACTCCTATTCAAAATAGGATTCCCCGTAACCGCATCACCCTATCTTTCCCCTATAAAAACCCATCTTCTAGGGTTGAAGAAGTGCGCGGCCAAAAACACATGGGAGCGATTATTAGTTGAGAGCCGCATCTTCAAAAGCTTGGGGGTTTTATTTTTGGAGAAAATATTTTTTTGAGCTCATCTGCCGCACATTTCTTTGTCCCAAGTTTCTTCTTTTGTTTGATATTGATGAAAGGGATTGAAGCATGCTTTTTGACTTTTTGTTGTTTGCCTTCTTGCTGACAGCCGAAAATTTGTTCCTACTTCATTCCCCAAGAGCATCAAGGCACTCACGTGAAAGGATGAGGCCATGTGCTCCTTGATTTATTTGTGCACAGGGACAACCAAAAGATATTGGGGGTGTTCATTATTTGGCCGCGAGAATTAAAAGAGGCGCCCAATAAAATCTTAGAGTGCCGGCACATTTGTTTTCAATAAATCAAAATCAAAGGGCCATATTTTCTTTTCTCCTCCATCTCTCAACAGCCGCAAGATTCACTCCTTGATCATCAAAAATATAAGAGCCGGCCGAATTCTTTTTGTTTCTTCTTTGTCCTTTTGTTTTTTTTGCAGAGAGCTGCTTTGTAAAATTTCAAAGGAGCCACAGAGGACAGGACTTGTCTCTTCATTGCAATTTCTCAAGCATTGCAAGTTATGTTCTCTCCAATGCTTTGAGTACTAGGGGAGCAGCTGCCACATTTAGTTGAGAGAGGAGCTCCTCTGTAAAATCATTTTTGGTGAGATCAAAAAAAATAAACAGGTCGTGACCTAAAAGAAGAGGAGCGAACCAAAAATTCTAGAAGGCAGGCCATTGTGTATTGATCAAGGATTTCAAATGGGAACTCACGCACTGTGAAGAAACAGGGCACATCTATAAATCCTTTTTTTATGCTTTCCCCAGGCCGAATCTTGCCTCATTAATTGATTCTCTCCTCACTGTATTTTTTGTGTGTGCAGGGGAAAACGACAGTGCAAGGGCGGCCATATTATTTCTTATTGAGGCAAACCAACGTGAGTTGCACAGCAAGCTAATGTGGAGTGCAATTGTCGCAAACCAATGAGGCCAAGGCAAACATTTTCTTCAATTGCCGCAACATCACACCTAGAGGATATTTGGTGCCGTAACATCTGAGGAGCACCAAGGAGGAACGAGGGGACTTCTACATTTTGCCAGAGGACGTCTGGCCTGCGACAATTGACAGAGACGACTGCGCTATAAATATTGAGCTATTCTGAACTTTACTATTATATTATTTGCAGTTGTAGAGATCTCTGTAGGGGAAACTTTTACCATCTTTGGGGACTATTTTGGGACTTGTCTGGTTGGGGCTAAACAAGTGGGACCCAGCTAGTTTGGGACTGGCTGGTAGAAAGCGTTACTAGGATTGATAGTGAGAGAAAACACAGTGAGTGGGGTACTGAGAGCCTAGCGAGTGTAGAGACGTAGAGAGTGCTCTAAGGGTGCTCTAACTTGTGGTTTTGTACCTATTGCGCTATTCAATACTAGTATCTGCTTTGGGGGCTGGAGTAGGTCGAAGGGTCGACCGAACCAGGGTAAATCTGTTGTGTACTCTGTGTCAGCGTTTTATTTACCCTGTTGCTACTTTAACTGCGTGTGCTTATTCGTGGGTTGCACGAATTATTTTTATAAGCCTATTCACCCCCCCTCTCTAGGCTAGGATCCAGATCCAACAAGTGGTATCAGAGCAGGTTTTAGGATCTAGCCTAGGTTTGACCATGAATAACCATATGGATAGTGCTTTTGCTGAGGGTCAGTCTATTTTCCGTCCCCCTAGGTTTAATGGAGGTGATTATGCTTATTGAAAAAATCGAATGAAAATTTACCTCATTGCTATTGATTACAAGGCTTGGCAAATAATTGAAAAAGGATATAAACTGCCTGTAATTAAAGTAGATAATGTTGAGATTGAAAAACCAAATGACAAATGGGATGATAACGATTGGAAATCTTATTCTTTAAATGCTAAAGCTATGAATGTTCTCATTTGTGCACTTAATAAATCTGAATATAATAGAATCTCACATTGTTTAACTGCGCAGGAAATATGGCATACTTTGGAGGTGACGCACGAGGGAACGTCACAGGTAAAGGAGTCTAGACTTGCACTTCTGAGCACAGAGTACGAGGGATTTCGCATGCTACCATCAGAGACCATATCAGAGATGATGCGAGGTTCACCGACATAGTCTACAAGTCTAGCTCGCTTGGAAAGCCATATGATAGCCTCAATCAAGTGAGGAAGATCCTAAGAGCATTGCCAAGCTCTTTCAGACCAAAGGTCACCGTCATCCAGGAAGCAAAGGTATTGTCACAATTGAAGGTGGAGGACCTTATTGGTAATTTGATGTCCAATGAGTTGGAACTGCAAAATGTTGAAGCAAGAGAGAAACCTGAGGAGAAAGAGAAAGCCATAAAGGCCATTGCTTTGCAAGCTAGCGAAGAAGAGGATGATGACGACATAGCGCTAATGGTGAGAAACTTCAGAAAGTTCATCAAGACCAAGCATGGGAGAAACGAAATGGCACCGAGGTTTAATCGTTCTAACTTTAATAATTCTTCCAAGCAATTTAATGATCAGAAATCTACTGATAGAATGCAATGTTTTAAATGCAAGGGAAGAGGACATCTGATGAAGGATTGCCCAAATGAAACTGCTCAGCTCGCTAAGGGAAAAGGAAAAGCGAAGGTATTAACATGGGATATGGATAGCGAAGTTGAAAGCGAGGAGGAACATGAAGCCCATTCTTGCATGGCTTTGATGGGCATCCAAGATGCGAAACAGTCAGGTAGCAAAGCTGAACTTCTTAAAATTTGTGAAGAAATGCAAAATCAAATAGTAGATCATAAGTTCACTATTGAACGTCTCCAATATCAGAACTATGACATGCAAGTTAGAGATGATAAGGTGTTTAAAGAGAATGAAAAGCTTAAAATTGAACTTAATGCATGTAAGTCTACTATTGAAATCATGAAGAAGGAAAAGGCTAGCCTTGATGAAATTGCTCCTTGTATTTCTTGTTCCTCATTATTAAATCAAAATAACATGCTTAAACAAGATTTAATGAAGCTCGAAGCTGAAAAAGAATATGAAATAAGAGAGCTTAAGGATAAATTTTGCATGCTTGATAATGACTTTAAAAGAAAAATGATTGAATTCGAAAAGAAGGAAGATGAAAACAAGAGAACTTTTATAAGTAAATACACGATGCTTGTGGAAGAAAACAAACAATTAAAAACCAAAGTCTCTCATCTTGAAGTGGCCATTAAGAAATTCTCTATGGGAAAACAATCGTTGGACACTATTTTAGAGAATCAATTATATGGCAATAATAGAAGAGGACTTGGTTTTGGTCTGAAAAATGTTGAAAAGCAAAAATTCAAGAAATTCCACAATGTACCCTCTATTGCAAAGAACAAATATGCAAAGTGCTTTACTTGTGATAGTGTAGGCCACACTTCATATTATTGTAAATTTAGGAACACAAATATCAAGTTTAAACAAATTTGGGTTCCTAAATCTTTAATGGCTAACACTCGTGGACCGTGTTGGATTCCAAGGTCACACTTAACCCCTTTCATGTATGTAAGGTGGAGATTTGGCGAAGAGCAAATTTTTCAATGTCTCATTCTTTTAGCTCCTTTGTCAAATAGCGACGTGAAGGTATAATTTTTATCCCTCTTTGCATTCCATTGCATACCTTCATAGATTGTTTTATGTGCTTGTTTTTATTTTGTTTTGTGTGCTTGCTTGCATGATTTTTTTTAATGTTTTTATTTCTAAAAGAAAAAACAAAAAATTGAAAAAACCAAAAAAATGTGCTTAAAAGAATACCCTTTATGATTTATCTTAATTGGTATTGTATGAATGTTCAAGTCTATCCATTGTAGAAGTTAATTCATTATTGTTGTAGCTACATGAACATGTTGTTCTCTTTTTAGTAGCCATGATATGTCTCATAAATTTCGAATTTGACTTCTACACCTACATTTGCACGTTCACAATAATTGACTTTCTAGTGCTTTTGGAGATTCTTTTGAAGAATAATGGAAAGTGTATGTAGGAATGATTAATTTCTGAATTTTCTAAGGGATATGAAGTGTTTAGCCATGAATTAAAATTGAGCACAAAAGAATTGCAAATGAAAAAAAATGAAAATTGCTCCGTATGAAAAATGGATACACTTCATGGCTAATACACAACCCACGAGTATCCAACTTATGCTACATGGGTAATCATTAGTGTTGGTGTATATTAATCGTTAAGCAATGTCACCCCACATTTAAAAGTCCTTTTAGGCTATGTTTTGGGGTTTGGTAACTTGAACTCATCTTTGATGAGGTGGGAAAAATCAATCCTAGTTATATTCATGAAAATTGGAAAATGTGAATTGATTTGGTTAATTTTCTGAAATTGAACCTCCTCTAGCACTTTATTGTCTATATTACTATACTTACACAAAGGTGGAGAAGTCTTGTTATGAAATTCTATGAGCTTGGATTGTCTATTTTTTGGAAAACTCATGCAAATTGCACGCTACATTTAATAATGGCTTATTTTTGCATGGAATATTTTTGTGACTTCATTAATCCACTTTTGGTGATTACAAAGGGGGAGAAAAGAGAAAAGAAAGATTTGACTTGATGGTCGGTATTATTTGTTGAAGGGGGAGCATGCAAAATAATGTTGAAGGGGGAGCTTGAGAGAAGGGGAAGAACTTGAGAGAAGGGGGAGCATGCTTTTATATTCACTATTTGCTGTGCATGCGTAGTAAAGCTTAAATTTACTCATTCATACATCATATTGCATTACACCCTTTAACACACTTCACACACCCATCTATCGCTCAAATCTTTCATGGGTTTGTCATCACCAAAAGGGGGAGATTGTTGGACGCAACGATCTAGGAACTTTAGTTTGATGATGACAAACGTGTGCGAACTATTTAACGTTCGTGTTAAGTGTGTTCTAGGAATGGCAAAGCGGTAAATTCTCTAAGTGATGACTTAGTCAACTGGTGGAGGAATTGCTATCCACACAGCTAATGGACTTGGTCAATGTGCTATACACAAAGCGATTTGACTTGGTCAATATAGAGAGAGATGGAATCTATTTGGGATTTGGTCAAATCAATTAGAGTTTTATTTCCAATTTCATATCCAATTTGAATTGCTATCAAATCCCGACTTGATCAAATCATATTTCCTATTTGTGGTGCAAAATGATAGAACCAAATCTCTAACTCCTATTCAAAATAGGATTCCCCGTAACCGCATCACCCTATCTTTTCCCTATAAAAACCCATCTTCTAGGGTTGAAGAAGTGCTCGGCCAAAAACACACGGGAGCAATTATTAGTTGAGAGCCGCATCTTCAAAAGCTTGGGGGTTTTATTTTTGGAGAAACGTATTTTTTTGAGCTCATCTGCCGCACATTTCTTTGTCCCAAGTTTCTTCTTTTGTTTGATATTGATGAAAGGGATTGAAGCATGTGTTTTGACTTTTTGTTGTTTGCCTTCTTGCTGACAGCCGAAAATTTGTTCCTACTTCATTCCCCAAGAGCATCAAGGCACTCACGTGAAAGGATGAGACCATGTGCTCCTTGATTTATTTGTGCACAGGGACAACCAAAAGATATTGGGGGTGTTCATTATTTGGCCGCGAGAATTAAAAGAGGCGCCCAATAAAATCTTACAGTGCCGACACATTTGTTTTCAATAAATCAAAATCAAAGGGCCATATTTTCTTTTCTCCTCAATCTCTCAACAGCCGCAAGATTCACTCCTTGATCATCAAAAATATAAGAGCAGGCCGAATTCTTTTTGTTTCTTCTTTGTCCTTTTGTTTTTTTTTGCAGAGAGCTGCTTTGTAAAATTTCAAAGGAGCCACAGAGGACAGGACTTGTCTCTTCATTGCAATTTCTCAAGCATTGCAAGTTCTGTTCTCTCCAATGCTTTGAGTCCTAGGGGAGCAGCCGCCACATTTAGTTGAGAGAGGAGCTCCCCTGTAAAATCATTTTTGGTGAGATCAAAAAAATAAACAGGCCGTGACCTAAAAGAAGAGGAGCGAACCAAAAATTCTAGAAGGCAGGACATTGTGTATTGATCAAGGATTTCAAATGAGAACTCACGCACTGTGAAGAAACAGGGCACATCTATAAATTCTTTTTTTATGCTTTCCCCAGGCCGAATCTTGCCTCATTAATTGATTCTCCCCTCACTTTATTTTTTGTGTGTGCAGGGGAAAACGACAGTGCAAGGGCGGCCATATTATTTCTTATTGAGGCAAACCAACGTGAGTTGCACAGCAAGCAAATGTGGAGTGCAATTGCCGCAAACCAATGAGGCCAAGGCAAACATTTTCTTCAATTGCCGCAACATCACACCTAGAGGATATTTGGTGCCGTAACATCTGAGGAGCACCAAGGAGGAACGAGGGGACTTCTACATTTTGCCAGAGGACGTCTGGCCTGCGACAATTGACAGAGACGACTGCGCTACAAGTATTGAGCTATTCTGAACTTTACTATTATATTATTCGCAGTTGTAGAGATCTCTGTTGGGGAAATTTTTACCATCTTTGGGGACTATTTTGGGACTAGTCTGGTTGGGGCTAGACAAGTGGGACCCAGCTAGTTTGGGACTAGCTGGTAGAAAGCGTTACTAGGATTGATAGTGAGAGAAAACACAGTGAGTGAGGTACTGAGAGCCTGGCGAGTGTAGAGACGTAGAGGGTACTCTGAGCGTGCTCTAACTTGTGGTTTTGTACCTATTGCGCTATTCAATACTAGTATCTGCTTTGGGGGCTGGAGTAGGTCGAAGGGTCGACCGAACCAGGGTAAATCTGTTGTGTACTCTGTATCTGCATTTTATTTACCATGTTGCTGCTTTAACTGCGTGTGCTTATTCGTGGGTTGCACGAATTATTATTATAAGCCTATTCACCCCCCCCCCCTCTAGGCTAGGATCCAGATCCAACAGGGACCAGACACCTGGAGCATATCTTCCATACGCCAGTTATGGTCCAGACGTCTGGCAGCCGACTAAGTTATTTTCTGGGCCCGATTTCTGGCCATTGGATTGAGCTGACCACGATTGTTCGCTTCTTTTAGGGGCTATAAAAGGGGCTGCTTGACAGATGTTAGGGCACCTTGGATGAGTGAGAGTTGTTGAGAATTCAAGAGGGCCTTTGTGAGAGATCAGAATAGATAAGAACCAAAGAAGAGAAAGCTAGAGCGTTTGGAATTTCTTAGGTTCTTGGGTCTTCTTTTGTCATCTCTTTCACTTTTCTTAGTAAGATTGAAAGTGAGTCTTGGTGTATTCATCCAAGTTACTACTCACTTGAGGGTTAAAGAAGAAGTGGTGTAAAGTTTGTAACTCTTGATCAGAACAAAGGAATCGTCTCGGAATACTGGAGTAGGTCGAGTCTGTTGGATCTGGATCGTAGCCTAGAGGGGGGTGAATAGACTAATAAAAATTCTCGTGCAACCCACGAGAAATACCACGCAGTTATGAGCACAGGCAGTGTAATAAAATAGCAATCACAGAGTACGCACAGATATACCCTGGTTCGGTCGTCCCCACGACCTACTCCAGCCCCCGAAAGCAAATACTAGATAGATGTGTAATCCTATACATCTACAATGAGTCAAGATCCCAAATCTACTCTCAATTAGCTCGTACGCACACCACGTGCTCTACACTCTCAATCTAGTCAGATGCTCTCCCTCCGTGACGACTCCCAAAGTCATCAGGTCCCCAAAAAGTAAACTGGTAAAGTTTCCCTACAGAGATCGCTACACCAATACAAAGATAAATAAATAGAGTTTTAGAAATGCTCAGTAATGGTGTGTCGTCTCTGTCGTTCAGCACGTGGTCAGATCAATCTGACTAGTAGTAGTCTCTGATGTCCCCTCAATAATTTGGCCTCCCTCTCGATGAAACTTGCGGCACCTCAAAAGATTGCCCAAAACAAGCCACGCTAATCCCCTTAATAGTCTCTTAATCTCCTCTTCCCTATTTTTGCCTGGGTGCATCTGTTCATTGCGGAGAGTGTGTTTGTGTTCAAAAGTGGGGAACTTTAATTTCTTTTCTCTTGATGGCTTCAGTGCTTTAAGTTTCCTGCACAAACAAAGTTACGGCACGCAAAAAGTATCTGCACAAAAATTTGCACAAGTATAATCTTGCACACACAAAAAAGATTTCGGCACAATGAAATGTTGCACACTGAAATTTTTGCACCCACAAAACTAAATTCGGCACAAACAAGAAATTTTGCACACACTGAAATTTTTCCACAAAGATTTATCACAGAAGGTCTTGCCAAAAAAAATCTTGCACACAACAAAAATTGCCCCAAAAAAGATCCGGCCCTCAAAAATTTTGCGCCCAAAAAAAGGATGAAGATCCCTCAATTATTTCGACAAACAAAGTGCTCTTTGATTAATTTCCCTCTCTTCCAACAAGGTGCTCCTTGGGAATTTTTTGTGTGGAAAAAACATGGAATTCTTAAAAGAGCACTCTTTGATTCCCTTGGAAAAATCAATGCTGCTCGTTGGAAATCTTTGGAGAAGTCCTCTCTCAAAAAAATTGGCAATTAAAAAACCACAGAGCTTCTCAAAAAAAATCCTTTGAAAAACAAAACCCCCTTCTTTTTTCGGCAGCTTGGAGAACCCCCTATTTCAATGAGTGCGACTATGGGGTTTTTAAAGAGAGGGTTAAATAATTTTAGGATGTGAGATGTTTAACCAAAAAAACTCTTAGAAGAATTCGGCTGCCCTTGGTTTTTTGAAAAGTGCGGCGCCTCTCTTCCAACCTGACTTCCGGTTGCAAAAAAACCCCCCTCTAAAAAGTTTCGGCTCCTTTGTATTATGGGTTAGGTTTTGGGCTCTCATTAATAGTTAGGGCATTTTGGATTATTTGAGGGTTTCACATTTCCTCTTAATAATATTCTATCAATTTTTCCAAGGAGGCCGGCCTGTGTATTTTTTTGGGCCTTTTAATCACCAATGCAAATTATTTAATCACCAATGTAAATGGTGCGTGAGTGCTCCCATTGAGTCTCGGCAAGCTTTGTCATTCCTGAAACACTTAACACACACGTTAAAAACATTCATGCACGTTTGTTATCATCAAACACGAAGTTTATTGATCGTTGCTACCAACAATCTCCCCCTTTTGATGATAACAAACTAGGTATAAGATTTGCACATTAAGTATCCAACTGTTGTGTGTGAAAGTGGGACGATAGTGGGTGACATGCAATGAGATGAAATGATGTGCGAACAATAATGTGTAAGGTGTAGCAATAAGCATGCTCCCCCTATTTTAGTGCTCCCCCAATATCATTAATGCTCCCCCTTAATCAAACACTTATATGTTCATGAACATTAATACCAAATACCTTAAATACCAAATACCAAGTTAAAGCACACAATACCAATTCAAAGAACCAAATCTTCCCAATTCTTACATGTTCATGAACATTAATACCAAATACCAAGTTAAAGCACACAATACCAATTCAAAGAACCAAATCTTCCCAATTTTTCTCCCCCTTTGTTATCATCAAAAGTTATACCACGAAGTCAAAATCATATAACATGCAAAATGAGAGTATTATTAACCATTACCAACAATTGCATGCAAACTTATCATAGAATAATCAAGTCAAAATCTCATGAAATTAAACAACTAAGACTTCAACACCAACGTGTAAAGTGTGACGATTAAAATTGAAGCACATAGGGAGAATCATCAAGAAAGTCAGCCAGAACCAATCCACATTTTCCAAATAACGTTCTATCACCTAGGATTGATTTTTCACACCTCATTAAAAATGAGTTCAATGTACCACACCCCAAAACATAGCCTATAAGGACTCTTAGATGTGGGGGTGGCATTGCTTGACGAGTAAATACACCAACGCTAAAGTTTACACATAA
Source organism: Scilla litardierei (assembly GCA_030789695.1). NCBI lineage: Eukaryota > Viridiplantae > Streptophyta > Magnoliopsida > Asparagales > Asparagaceae > Scilla > Scilla litardierei. Next base: position 75,374,992 of record CM061131.1, read on the forward strand.
AGCTTATGTTGGATACTCGTGGGTAATACCGTTGCCGAGGATTGTATCCATTTTCCATACAGAGCAATTATCTTTTGTTTTCTCTTTTTTTTAAAATGCTTATAACAACAATTTCTTTTGCTCAATTTTTATCCATGGTAAGGTATATCATATCCCTTAGATTTCCAGTTAAGTTTTCCTCCTACATTCACTTTCCATACTTCATAAACGATATCTCCAAATGTGAAACAATAATAATACATGTGGAAGTGAGGTAGGTGGTGTAGAAATCAAGTTATTCTCAGTCATTGAACATGCCATGAATATTTAGAAAGATGAACATGCGCATGTAGCAAAAGTAATAATACACCAATTTCTACATAGATATGAAAATCATTCGTGCATACTTCAATAATGAATCAAAGAGAAAAGATACACATTTAAGCACCATTTTTTTATTTTTTATTTTAAAAATGCATGAAGTACTAAAGCAAACATGAGATGCAATCACACAAACAAAAAAATCATGCACACATAGCAATGCAACAACTAGCACACAAGAGAAAAAAAGTTCAATCACACAAAAAAAGCGAACAAAAAAATTGCTATAAAGGTATGCATTAAGTTCAAAGAATGAGATATACCTTCGCGTCGCCGTTTGACTAAGGAGCTAAAAAATAATGAGACATTCAATTTATCGCTCCTCGTCAAATTTCCATCCACCTACAAAAGAGGTGTCGTGTGTGACCTTGGAATCCAACAAGGTCCACTCACGTTAGTCATCAAAGATTTAGGAACACATATTTGTTTGAACTTAATGTTTTTGTTTCTATATTTGCAATGATATGAAGTATGACCAACGCATCCACATGTAAAGCACTTAGCATGAAAATTTTCAACCTTTGTTGATTCAATGTGAACTTTTCTATATTTTGATTTTTCAACATTTTTAAGACCATATCCTAGTCCTCGCATATTATTGCCATAAATTTGATTTCCAAGAATAATGTCCAAATTTTGTTTTCCAATGGAAAATCTCTTTATTGACAATTCTAGGGTGGTGACTTTAGATTTCAAGATATCGTTTTCATTCACAAGCAAAGTGCATTTACTAATGAAAGCTTGCTTGTTTTCCTCTTCTTTCTTTTCAAAATCCCTCATTTTTTCTTTAAGTTCAAGATTTAGCATGTTAATCTTTTCAGAAAACAATTCATTTTCAACTTCAAGCTTTGTCTTATCTAGCTTATACATGCTAATATCCTTTAATAAAGAGGGACATGAAAGACAATCAGTTTTTTCAGACAAGCTAGCTTTCTCTTTTTCTAACATAGTAATGGTAGATTTGCATGCAACAAGCTCTTATTTAATATTTTTCATTTCTATAGACATGTCATACTCAGTTTGTTGCATATCAAAATTATCATTCCTATAACATTCCACATCAGCTTCTAGCTCATCAATTCTATGTTGCATTCCTTTACAGATTTCTAAGAATTCAGCTTTAGTGGGAGATTCTACCTCATTGTGTTTGGCCATCATTGCCATGCAGGAGTGGGCTTCATGTTCCTCATCCTCCTCAGCTTCGCTATCCATGTCCCACGTCAGCACTTTCGTTTTTCCTTTTGCAACTTGAGCTGTGTGTTGTTGTGGGCAATCTTTTATGTGGTGCCCTTTCTTCCTGCATTTAAAACATTCACTTCTATTAATAGCTTTCTGATCATAGGAATTTCTAACAAAATTAGAATTATTAGAACGAATGAACCTTTTTCCCATCTCAGCTCTTCCTTGATCAGTCTGAATGTATCTCCTGAAGTTTCTGACCATTAGGGCTTGCTCCTCATCAAGATCGTCGTCGTTAGCTTGAAGAGCTAATGGTTTGGGAGCTTTGGTCATCTCTTCAGGTTTCTCTCTGGCTTCTATACTCTGCAACTCAAGCTCGTGTGACATCAGGTTGCCTATCAAGTCCTCCACTTTCATTGTTGATAAGTCCTTAGCTTCTTGAATAGCGGTGACTTTAGGCCTGAACGAGCTTGGTAGCGCCCTTAAGATCTTTCGTACCTGTTCATGGCTAGAGTATGGCTTACCGAGGGAACTGGATTTGTAAACGATGTCTGTGAACCTTGCAAACATCTCTTTCACAGATTCTGTTGGTAGCATGCGGAAGCTCTCATATTCTGTGCAAAGCAACGCAAGTCTCAAGTCTGGATTCCTTCACTTGCGATGTTCCCTCGTGTGTCACCTCCAGAGTATGCCAGATTTCCTGCGCAGTTAGACAATGTGAGATCCGATTAAACTCAGATTTATCAAGAGAGCATATAAGCGCATTCATAGCTTTACCATTAAGAGTATAAAGTTTTTATCGGCTAAATCCCACTTGTCTTTAGGCTTAATCATGACAGTGTCTTCAATTTTAATAGTGGGTAGACTATAGACATTTTCAACAATATCCCACACATCATAATCTACAGACACTAAATAGATTTTCATCCTAGCCTTCCAATATGCAAAGTCTACACCGTTAAACTTAGGGGGACGAGCTATAGACTGACCTTCAGCAAAAGCACAATCAGATATATTCATGTTCATCTAAAAATCTAGACTAGATCCTCTAAACTGGCTCTGATACCACTTGTTGGATCTGGATCGTAGCCTAGAGGGGGGTGAATAGGCTAATAAAAATTCTCGTGCAACCCACGAGAAATACCACGCAGTTATGAGCACAGGCAGTGTAATAAAATAGCAATCACAGAGTACGCACAGATATACCCTGGTTCGGTCGTCCCCACGACCTACTCCAGCCCCCGAAAGCAAATACTAGATAGATATGTAATCATGTACAACTACAATGAGTCAAGATCCCAAATCTACTCTCACCTAGCTTGTACACACACCACGTGCTCTACACTCTCAATCTAGTCAGATGCTCTCTCTCCGTGACGACTCCCAAAGTCGTCAGGTCCCCAAAAAGTAAACTGGTAAAGTTTTCCTACAGAGATCGCTACACCAATACAAAGATAAATAAATAGAGTTTTAGAAATGCTCAGTAATGGTGTGTCGTCTCTGTCGTTCAGCACGTGGTCAGATCAATCTGACAAGTAGTAGTCTCTGATGTCCCCTCAATAATTTGGCATCCCTCTCGATGAAACTTGTGGCACCTCAAAAGATTGCCAAAGACAAGCCACACTAATCCCCTTAATAGTCTCTTAATCTCCTCTTCCCTGTTTTTGCCTGGGTGCATCTGTTCATTGCGGATTGTGTGTGTGAGTTCAAAAGTGGGGAACTTTAATTTCTTTTCTCTTGATGGCTTCAGTGCTTTAAGTTTTCTGCACAAATAAAGTTACGGCACGCAAAAAGTATCTGCACAAAAATTTGCACAAGTATAATCTTGCACACACAAAAAAGATTTCGGCACAATGAAATGTTGCACACTTGTTTCTGCTATTTTTCGCAGAACACATTAATAGTATGGAAGGTGCGTGGTCAACGCGGTCAAAGAGGGGACGCGCGGGACCCCCGGGTTGTCGTGGCTGTCGCTCGAGACGGAGATGACCGGTGGGGTCGACCGACGGCGCGTTCGCTCGAGCGGGAAGGCGCGGCTCCGTTCTTTGGCGGGCCGAGGGGTAGCCTCGGCGAGATGACAGCCTTCGGGATCGGTTGAAGGCAGAGTCGCTCGCAGCAGAGCGCGCGGATCCTCGCGTCAGCTCGGCGAGGTGTAGCCTCGGCAGAGCGACGTCCTCGTGGCGGAGGAGACGAACGAGGTCGGGGACGAGGGCGCTCGGCTCCGGCTGGAAGGACGCCGAGGGGTAGCCTCGGCGTCACTGGAACTCCTGGACCTGAATAGACGAGAGAGCTCGTCAGGGGGGTCGGACCTTGGTTCCGACCGAAGCCCCTCCGATGCCAAAGTCAGATCTGGCCTGATAAGTGCTCAGTGGGATCGAGTATGGCTCGCGGAGAGACCGATACTCGAGTCATCGGGCCGAGCTTTGGAGGAGAAATATTCAAGGTGGAAGAAGGTGTAAGATGGGAGTATGAGGTACCTCCGTTGTAGGTGGTGAAGATCCGGCCCCCGGTGATGATGCCTCCCGCCTCTTCATATAGGCGAGTCCCATAGTAATGGGCCATGATGAGACATCATGGTCGACATTGATGAGGTCGTGCTAATGGGGCATGTTGACCCCAATAATTGCCATGCTTTATGGAGGGATAAATGCCATGAAGGTGGAGTGATTGCATTGAAAGTGGCCGCCATCATTGGCGAGTCATGGCCATGAAGTCGGTTGCCATATTTGGCGAGCCATGAAGGTGGCTGCCATAGTTGGCGGATCATGATGGCACGGGGCGGCTGCCATATTTGGCGAAGGCTTCCTCGTTTTGGGCCCCGATTTCCTCCACTACAGAAGTGGGCAATCTCTTGGGCCTTCGTCGTGGGTGGAGAAACGCGACCCGCCCGTAAGATCCTTGGGCCGGAGCCCGAGGCCGTAGTTTGGCTGGTTGACTTGGCTCCTCCGGACCCGGTCAAAGTAGTCGTATCAATTGCCACCATCTTCTGAGCTCTACCGTTGTTGAGGTGGAGGTCGGGAGATGTAGTATAATGGGGAAGAAGTTGCTCTTTCTGTAGAATTGGTCCGTCCTGCGGAGTTGGCTAGCGACGATAGATCGTCGGTCCGAGATTCGTTCGGTTGCGAGGGGAGTTGCCCCTCGACTTACAGCCGACGACGGAGTGGGTCGATCTGCTGGGGGAGTTGCCCCCAGCCTTACGATCGATCTCGTTCGTTCGGTGGCGAGGGGAGTTACCCCTCGACTTACGGTCGACGAAGGAGTGGGTCAATCTGCGGGGGGAGTTGCCCCTAGCACTGAGATTGAGCTCGTCTGTTTGGTGTCGAGGGGAGTTTCCCCTCGACTCACGGCTGACGATGGAGATTCGTTCAGTGGCGAGGGGAGTTGCCCCTCGACTTACGGTTGACGATGGAGATTCGTTCAGTGGCGAGGGGAGTTGCCCCTCGACTTACGGCTGACGAAGGAGATTCGTTCAGTGGCGAGGGGAGTTGCCCCTCGACTTACGGCTGACAAAGGAGATTCGTTCAGTGGCGAGGGGAGTTGCCCCTCGACTTACGGCTGACGAAGGAGTGAGTCAGCTATCCGGTGGAGTTGCCTCGACCCTTCGACCGATCCGTTCATTTGGTGGCGAGGGGAGTTGCCCCTCGACTTACGGCCGACGAAGAAGTAAGGACCTTGTGAAGACTTTCGAAGATTCCATGGCTGCGCTCTGCCACTACTTCGTCCCGCTCGGGTTGATGCAGGAGTGTCATTCGGGGGAGCTTGGAAGGTGAAGGTAGTAAGGTCCTCCTGTGTACGTTATCCCTGCCCCCTACGCGTCTGGGATTCACCCAAAAAAAAGGTGGCAAACTCGATCCGTCGGAAATTTCATCGAGTTGGTGTAAGTCGACGGGCTCGGACCGAGGTAGGTCTGCTAGCTTTTGTCTGGATCGTATCTCCCGCTTCTGCTCAAGTTTCAGCTCCGGCTCCGGCTCCATCTTTTGTCTGGATCCCTGCTCCTGCTCCAGCTCCTGCTCTCGCTCCGGCTCCCGCTTTTGTCTGTTTGGCAGTATGACCAAGGTAGCTCGGCAGGGGCAGCACAGTGATGGGAGCTCAGCCCATATGTTTGGCGATGGCAGCACGGTGTTGGTATGACGATCGGGCTGCCGAAGGCCCTCCGGGGCGCGTCCCGCCAGGGGCGCGGCTCGCGAGGCGTCTCGTCGCGCCGACGTCGCCGAGGATGTGGCTTTTTATCACCATCTCGCAAGAAGTTTAAGAGAGGAGAATTGTTAGGGAAGCTCTCGTAGTTGTCTGATAGCACACAATTAATTAGCAAGGGGGAAGAGGACAGTTTGACCTTTTTGCTGGGTCGGCTTCGGCCTCGGCCTCGGCCTCGGACTGGACTGGTCAGCCTCCTCTGGGGTCGGCCTCGGCCTCCTCTGGGGTCGGCCTCGGCCTCGGCCTGAACTGGTCGGCCTCGGCCTGAACTGGTCGGCATCGGCCTCGGCCTGAACTGGTCGGCCTTGGCATTGGCCTGGACTGGTCGGCCTCCTCTGGGGTCGGCCTCGGCCTGGACTGGTCGGCCTCCTCTGGGGTCGGCCTCGGCCTCGACCTGGACTGGTCAGCCTCCTCTGGGGTCGGCCTCGGCCTGAACTGGTCATCCCTCGGCCTCAACCAAGATCCTCATCAGATTCTAGCGGAGAACCAAGGGATGACAATTCACTGGAGGCGGAGCAGCCGTGATCCTGTTCGTGGACACCCTTTTGAGCTTGTGATGACCTACTGCTGTTCGTGGTTGGACTACCATCGCATCCCGTCTCGCTCTCAAGCTGCCAAGCCTGGTGAGGCAGCAAATGCAATTGCGGTTTCGACACCGGAAAAGCTTACGAGTTTGAACCTGGGGAAACATTAGCAAATGGAGCCCCACTTCCCGATACCCGCTGCTGAGATTGGGGTGTATGTTTAGGGGACGATGACGAACCACTCGATGTGCTTGGGTTCTGATGCCCATGTTGAGAGGGCGCGTGAGGTTGCTGATATAGAAGGATCATCCCCCTAGAAGCAGCTTTCGCTGGAGTAGGAGATCTGATCTGGCGCCTCGCGAACTGAGATAGTCGAACCCGTCTTCAGGTGGTCGGTCCTCGTTGCTTCCGGCGATGCTTCCTTTCGTTGTGAGCGATGGTTTCGAGGGCCGTGGGTGCCCGCGATGAAGTTCGACCGGTGAAGCTTGGACAGAACTCTAACTGCGGCCGAGCTCGTACGCTCGTTTGAAGGGCTTCGACCTGATGTCCGTTTGATCGGATGAGCGTAGACGATTGACTGAGTTCCATCCTGATGATAGCTCGATAGCCGAGCTCTGAAGTTCCACTGATTCGAGCTCGGTAGATCAGACTGAGGCAAGCTCGGTTGGTCGGAAATGATGGAGCTCGGCTGGTTGGATAGAGATGGCATCCCATCGAATTGCTTGTGGGCGTTGCAACTGGATCCATCGTATGAATCAGTCCCCAATGGGGAGCCTTCAGGCGGGGAGCATCGCAACGCGATTCCGGGCAGAGAGCACCGCATCATCGGTGACGCCATTTGAGAGGCGAGTCGGATCCAGCTTCTCTGCTCCTCCGTCGGTCTCAGCAGCAGGTCCAGCACCGTACCTGTTGAGCTTGAGGCCGGAGATGTAGCTCGCCACGCACTCGAGGGCCTCGTCTGGTAAGCTGCCGAAGCTCATCGATCTGTTTGAGGTTATGCGCCTCCATGGCGTCAGATCTAGAGACCAAACCGTTAAAGGATCCAAGGGGCCACCGCTACAGACGATCACTTCACGAGGAGGTGAAAGGGGGTTCCTCGGAGAACTTCCCCTCGATCGCCTCCTAGCTGTATAGGGGTTCGTCGGAGGCAGCGCCGGCACCGACGGACGATGAGGGTCGAGATCCGGAGAAGGAGCTGAGCGAGGACGGCGAGAGCGGTAAGGATCTTAAAAGAGCGGTTCTCGTAGAAGGAGAAGGTGGCCAGTGATTCGGGCTTGGATTTCCTCATTGCTGAGATTGTAAAAGTCCAAAGCCCTAATCCTTAACCCTCATTCTAGCTCTCTCTTGAAGAGTCTTGGTTTGATATTATTGCATTGTGTGATTTCTCCTACGCTTGCACCTTCAATAAGAACCAAATGTTGACGCTCTGGCGGGGCTGCCACTTGTGTGAGGTTAATCGCCTTGGGGAAGGGTCTGCGTAGAAATTGTGGTATCTTCAGCAAGAACATGCGCTAAGATTTCCCATGGGCCAAGCTATCGCCTTTGGTGGAGAAATGGGTAATATCGATGAAGAGAAGGTGAGGGGTCGCGAAGGCAGTGAGGTTGCCTCTGTTGCCTCGTAATGTGCCTCTCTTCGCTTTCTCCTCACCCCTTTGTCTTGAGGGTGGAGGCTAGATTTTGATGACGGGAACGATTAATTGTCAGTGTGGTTGATGACGTGGATGTTGATCGATTCCCACAGACGGCGCCAAATGTTTCTGCTATTTTTCGCAGAACACATTAATAGTATGGAAGGTGCGTGGTCAACGCGGTCAAAGAGGGGACGTGCGGGACCCCCGGGTTGTCGTGGCTGTCGCTCGAGACGGAGATGACCGGTGGGGTCGACCGACGGCGCGTTCGCTCGAGCGGGAAGGCGCGGCTCCGTTCTTTGGCGGGCCGAGGGGTAGCCTCGGCGAGATGACAGCCTCCGGGATCGGTTGAAGGCAGAGTCGCTCGCAGCGGGGCGCGCGGATCCTCGCGTCGGCTCGGCGAGGGGTAGCCTCGGCAGAGCGACGTCCTCGTGGCGGAGGAGACGAACGAGGTCGGGGACGAGGGCGCTCGGCTCCGGCTGGAAGGACGCCGAGGGGTAGCCTCGGCGTCACTGGAACTCATGAACCTGAATAGACGAGAGAGCTCGTCAGGGGGGTCGGACCTTGGTTCCGACCGAAGCCCCTCCGATGCCAAAGTCAGATCTGGCCTGATAAGTGCTCAGTGGGATCGAGTATGGCTCGCGGAGAGACCGATACTCGAGTCCTCGGGCCGAGCTTTGGAGGAGAAATATTCAAGGTGGAAGAAGGTGTAAGATGGGAGTATGAGGTACCTCCGTTGTAGGTGGTGAAGATCCGGCCCCCGGTGATGATGCCTCCCGCCTCTTCATATAGGCGAGTCCCATAGTAATGGGCCATGATGAGACATCATGGTCGACATTGATGAGGTCGTGCTAATGGGGCATGTTGACCCCAATAATTGCCATGCTTTATGGAGGGATAAATGCCATGAAGGTGGAGTGATGGCATTGAAAGTGACCGCCATCATTGGCTAGTCATGGCCATGAAGTCGGTTGCCATATTTGGCGAGCCATGAAGGTGGCTGCCATAGTTGGCAGATCATGATGGCACGGGGCGGCTGCCATATTTGGCGAAGGCTTCCTCGTTTTGGGCCCCGATTTCCTCCACTACAGAAGTGGGCAATCTCTTGGGCCTTCGTCGTGGGTGGAGAAACGCGACCCGCCCGTAAGATCCTTGGGCCGGAGCCCGAGGCCGTAGTTTGGCTGGTTGACTTGGCTCCTCCGGACCCGGTCAAAGTAGTCGTATCAACACTGAAATTTTTGCACCCACAAAACTAAATTCGGCACACACAAGAAATTTTGCACACATTGAAATTTTTCCACAAAGATTTATCACAGAAGGTCTTGCCAAAAAAAATCTTGCACACAACAAAAATTACCCCAAAAAAGATCCGGCCCTCAAAAATTTTGCACCCAAAAAAAAGGATGAAGATCCCTCAATTATTTCGGCAGACAAAGTGCTCTTTGATTAATTTCCCTCTCTTCCAACGAGGTGCTCCTTGGGAATTTTTTGTGTGGAAAAAACATGGAATTCTTAAAAGAGCACTCTTTGATTCCCTTGGAAAAATCAGTGCTGCTCGTTGGAAATCTTTGGAGAAGTCCTCTCTAAAAAAATTGGCAATTAAAAAACCACAGAGCTTCTCAAAAAAAATCCTTTGAAAAACAAAACCCCCTTCTTTTTTCGGCAGCTTGGAGAACCCCCTATTTCAATGAGTGCGGCTGTGGGGTTTTTTAAGAGAGGGTTAAATAATTTTAGGATGTGAGATGATTAACCAAAAAAACTCTTAGAAGAATTCGGCTGCCCTTGGTTTTTTGAAAAGTGCGGCGCCTCTCTTCCAACCCGACTTCCGGTTGCAAAAAAAACCCCCCCTCTAAAAAGTTTCGGCTCCTTTGTATTATGGGTTAGGTTTTGGGCTCTCATTAATAGTTAGGGCATTTTGGATTATTTGAGGGTTTCACATTTCCTCTTAATAATATTCTATCAATTTTTCCAAGGAGGCCGGCCTGTGTATTTTTTTGGGCCTTTTAATCACCAATGCAAATTATTTAATCACCAATGTAAATGGTGCGTGAGTGCTCCCATTGAGTCTCGGCAAGCTTTGTCATTCCTGAAACACTTAACACACACGTTAAAAACATTCATGCACGTTTGTTATCATCAAACACGAAGTTTATTGATCGTTGCTACCAACAGAGTCTTCGACCGAACCAATGTAACGTCTTGGGCTCATTTACTTTCGTGCATTTGTTGATTGTATGCAATCGTTTGCTCAATTTGCTCCCGCAAGATCCGGTTAGAGCAAAAGTTGTTTGGTTGTTGTGTTGATTTTTGTAAGCCCCACTTCCTAGCTATTTGTAGGGTTTGATACCTCGGGTGGATCTTTTCGCAACATATGTTGTTCATCAAAACCCCATTGCTCTCTCCGGAGATGTTTCTTCTATAATCCATGATTTCAACATTGAGGTATGCTTGGATTTCCCTCGGCTTCTGCATTCATGAACCTGCAACCTACTCTAGGCAGCTAAGGGACACATCCAGTAATTCCAATGTATTTATTCAACGAAACAATTTAAAAGAGAATAACAAAAGAATCTGATAAAAAGTACATAGTAATGTTCCTCACAATCTGCACTCTATTATTCTGGTAACTTTTCACCACAATAACTTCATATTATAAAATAGTATGTTCCTTTTTTCAAAACTTGAGCAAATCCTTCATAAGAAAAAAAATAACATTCACGATTACTGAATTTTGCAGTTCATTCTCCTTCAAACAAGAATGGATGACATTAGGGATAAAAAACACTCATTTACCAGAAATAAAGATTTTTGAGCTCCCATATAATCATTCAAAAGTGCTAGGATCACTAAATGTCTTGTATGCTGTCGGATTCTTTTAAATCCCAAAAATTCTTTTTTTAACACAGTTCCACAGATCGCTTCACAGTTCGTTGAGAAACCAAATATCAAATTTCATGCATTCCTAATACAACGCCACCCAGAGATTGATTATCGAAACACACACCCAATGCATTCCAAAACTTCTCATCTTAAACGACGAATTACTGGCACTCGAGCAACAAGACATGATTGAGCATCAAGAAAGGCATCATAATTTCCAATTGTTTCAAATCAGCCCTAGATCCATATCAAAACCTAGAAAATCACACGCTAATTTCACAGATCTGCATATTCAAGAAGCAAATTGACGGGGAGAAGAGTATATGATTGCGTTCGACTCACCGACATTTGGCCGATTGCTTTGCGGATCTGCAAGGGCACAAGAGATCGAGCTCAGCAGAAGAGAAAATTGCTAGGGTTAGGGTTTGGATGGTTTGAATCGAAGAAAAGAGGAGAGCAAAAGGAAATTACTAATAATAACAAAATAATAGGAGTTATATAATTGAGAAGAGTGTAGTTTTGGCTAACGACCGCCACGTCGGATGGGTGTTTAGCGGGAAGCGCGTTTTGAAGTAAGAAAAGTATTTCAGTTCCTCTTGTGATGCGCGGTGGGAATCTGTCGGAGATTGCGCCGAGTCCGTAGGTCATATTTGTGGGAGTGGAGTCCACTTTTTTTGTTTTTTTGGTGATGCCACTTACACCCTTATTCACAGGTGTATATAACTATTTTTCCCTAATTTGAAAACATATTAACTCGTTTGTTCAATTAAATTGCTTACTTTTCTATTTTAGGAAAAATTAGACACTGAAAGTTATATACATTCCTACTCTTAGGGCCTGTTCTTTTCCAGGAATAGGAAAAATGGAATAGAGTGAAAGGTTGTATTCCCAGGAGAGAGAAAATGTAGTTTTGTGTTCTTTTGGGTGGAATAGAGTATGGAATGAGTGTTTGGAATAGAAAGTGGGGTCCACTCTCTATTCTTGTGTTCTTTTGGGATTGGAGAGTTTGAATGAAAAAGTGGAAAGGGGGTGAGTTGGAGGGGAGAGAAAGAGAGATGAGAGATTGGGGCCCACCATTCCCAAGGATTCCATTGTATTCCAAGCAAAAATCTTGGAATAGAAAAGTAGTCATCATTACCAAATTGGAATAGCCACGTATGATTCTATTCCACGCCCAAAAGAATAACCGTTTGGAATACAACCTTGGAATAGGGTGAATAGTGCATGAACAGTGTCTCTATTCCCATTCTCACCTCTATTCCGCGCAAAAGAACAGGCCCTTAGGGGTGTATATAGCACAAAACTTTTTTTGATGGAATTACTTCGCGCACCTGTCGTTTTATGCTGAACACCTGTCATTTATTTACAAATTTGTTATTACTCCCGCGCACATATCACTTATTTACAAGTTTGCCATTGAAATTGCTCACCACGCGGGCCAAATTTCCTAAAATGACCATGTATATACGCTGTGAGTAAAACGGCCGAACGGCGGCGGACGGCGATGCTGCCCCCTCCTCCGACCTCCCTAGCCCCCCTCCCTGACCACCCCCTCCTCCGACCTCCCTAGCCCACATCTTTCTCTTCCGATGCCCCCTCGACAGCCCCCTCTTCCGACCTCCCTCTCTTCCGACCTCCCTCATCCCTCTCCCTTTTCCCCTCGAAGGGTGAACATCGTCGTCATCCTCCGACATCTGCAGCCCCATCCCCCTCCTCCGATCTCCCCAGCATCACATGCCCCTCCTCCGACCTCCCCAGCCTCCCACCAGCCTCTTCCGACCTCCCCATCCCCCTCTCACTCTACCCCAATGCACACTCCAAATCCTAGTGATCGTTGTCGGAGTCCCCGTCATCGTCGGTGTGGTATGGCGGGGGGCGGGGGGCGGGAGGGCAGATGAGGGTAAAAGAGAAACAAGTGGTATGTACATATAATGTAATTGAATGGCAAACTTGTAAATAACTGGTATGTGCACGTGAGTAAAACAGTGGGTGCGGAAAGCAACTCCCATTTTTGTGTCAGGCCAGAGACACTAAATACCATTTATATGGTTCATGGACTATATGCATCTTCACGACTAGTGACAAACACCTCTTTTCCTTTATTTTTTTTCGACGATCAAATTTGTTCATTTTAATCTTCATGTTTTAAGAAACTACTAGAAATTACACGTGCACAAAGTGCATGTGGACCCACCCAAAACCCCCAAAAAATTCAGAACCCAACCCGGATCAAATGGAAAGAGTGGGTGTGAGTGTGGGTATCGTCCGGGGTTTTCTGGGGATTTTTTAAGTGGTGGGTGTGAAGTTGGGTTCTTGTTTTAGGTTGGGAGTGTGTATTTGTGGGTTTATTTTGAGTGGACTTTGGGCCATTGGGTGAGGTGGAGTCCCATGTGGCTCACATACAAACTATGACTGGGACAAAGGCGTCACGTAGGACAACTTCATCATTTGCACAAAGTGCACGGGGATCCCCCAAAAAAACCCCACAAAATCAGAACCTGAGCCCAAATGATCACAAAAAATCAGGACACTGGACCCAAAACGGATCAAATGGAAAGAGTGGATGTGAGTGTGGGTATCGTCCGGGGGTTTTGGGATTTTTTGAGTTGTGGGTGAGAAGTTGGGTTTTTTTTGTGGGTGGACTTTGTGCCATTGGGGTGAGGTGGAGTCCCAAGTGGCTCCCATACAAAATATGACTAGGACAAAGGCTCACGTAGAACAACTTCATTATTTGTATAAAGGAGATATCAATTTTCAAGTGAAACCAAGAGGTATTTTGCAACAATGTGATAGAGTCTCTTTCGAGGTATTTTGCAACAAAGACTTCGAATATACATGCGACAGTATCAAGCAAAATAACAAGCTCCACTATGCATTGAAATAAGTCAGATAGGATAACATGTTCGCCAACTACACCCTGGAAGGGCGGGCTCTAATCAAAAAGCATACTTATGTTCCATGCTAGCTTTAGCGACCCATAAATATTACTCTCATGTGGCATTTCGTAGGGGCTTCTCTAAACGCAAAAGTTAGTGAGGGGATGGCCCAGATCATCCAAGAAAGCCCTAATTATCCATCCTGCTTTATCAAGATGCATAGTTTGTCTTGATGCAGAAACTCGCACGTCATCGGATGCAAGGATCTCGCTCCAACAAATAGCCTGGGCAAGGCTTTGCTGGGCCGAGATGAGAGACACTCCCTCGCCAGCCTATCTAAAACAGAAAGAAGAACGGATCAGATAGGGTGGCTTCCAATTTGTCTCTAATGATTAAGTCAATTCCAAGCAGGAGAAAGGGGCTAAGGGTTTTTAGCATTTTTGTATGTGTACCTGGGGTCACGTTGATGTAAGGATCGCCTTACCCTTGCAATACTAACAATAACACACTAGAGTGGGTGAATAGTGTAATTGCACAAATTGCGTATTTAAAAATTAAACTTGCAAATGCGAAATTATAAATGCATGAGGAATTTAAACACCACAAAAATCCAAACGCAAACACAAGATATTACCCTGGTTCCACAAACTTGGGTACGTCCAGCCACACCAATATCCAATATAATTCTCACACAGAGAAAGTGAATACAATCTCACACAGAGATACCTCACACAGAGGATTTGGATTCGCACACAGAGAAATCCTTGCTTTCACACAGAAAGACTTTTGCTCTCACACAGAGAGACTCAAACACACACACACAGAGAGAGAGAGATCTCAACCAACCCTCACACAGAAGGTTATACTCTCACACAGAGAGCAACTAGCTCTCACACAGAAAACTAGAGTTTCGATGAAATAACAAAGTAAAACAAATACTCTTACATATGCCTTCAGATGAACTTACTCATTAATGAATGCAAGGCATGGAAGAGGATCTCCAAGTGATGAGATTTGCTAGAAATGCACTTGGATGATTTCCCTTGAGCTTGACTTCAATGCATGAAGAGGAATACTAGCTCTAAGAGGGAGATGAGAGAGTTTGAGAGTGGCTTAATTAAACTCTAAAGATTTTCAATAGCATCGAGAAGTTCTAATGAACTTAGCCCACTCATATATATAGGAACCCTATATCAACTCTCAAAATCCAAGGAAATAGCCAAAAACAAAAGGCTGTAACGGCTAGTTTCTGGGCTGAAAAGTCAGTGACAGTCGACTGTCCAACGGCTAAATAATTACCAACGGCTATAATCTGAACCATGACAGTCGACTGTAGAAGACTACATAGTCGACTGTAAACAGGACATGCACTTGTAAATCCTTCAGCAGGCGATTGCTGCAGGGGATGGAATAAAACAGAGAGTTGTAACTTACTTCCAGTATACATACAGGCGACTGATGAACAAATGACAGTCGACTGTAAAAATAGACAGGCGACTGTATATGCTTTATCGGTCGACTGCTGCAGGGGATGGAAACAAATAGAGAGTTCCAACATTCGCACTTACGCCTTTCAGACGACTGTTGACCATTTCACATGCGACTGTAAATATTCAGGCGACTGTAAATTTCGCATCAGTCGACTGATGCGAAAAGCTCAAGTAGATTCAATAGAAATGTTGACTTGAGCAGTGCACCACAGTCGATTGTAGAAGGCTCGACAGGCGACTGGAATCACCCAGTCGACTGTAAATCCTTCAACAGACCACTGATGGAAAGCCAGAGACTCCAAATGAGTCTTTGATCAAGATGAACCTATTGGGTTGGATTCTTTTATAATCCTAAGGCTCACTAAGATGGTTAAATGCATATACATGAATGAATAGACCATCTATCAAGGCATTACATTAAACCTATACTCAAAGAGAGAGAAAGCAATGAATGAAATATTACATGGATTACAATGCTTTCCTTAGAGTCTATGGCTTCAATCTTGATGCCTTGATGCTACCCATCATCTCCAAGCTTTGGCACACCTTGAGTCCTAGCTTTGGCCCTTCTCCACTTGATGTCCATCCTTGCACCAAGTGTTTAGTCTCCAAAAATGATATCCTTGAAAAGTAACTAAGCGACTAAAACAAGAGAGTCATTAGCAACAATATAATGTTGTGATCATCATCAACATAACATTGGTATGAAACACCAAACTCAACAATCTCCCCCTTTTTGATGATGACACACATTATGTAAAACCTAAAGAAATAAAGCACAACTGCTAATGAGATCCCCTTACTTATATGCACCAATTATAAAATGAGATACACAATTGTAAATACTCATTATACCAAATGAAGCTATGAGACATCATGGTGACATATAATAGGCGTGGATTACATAAACCAATTGCAATAGAAAATAATCATGCACACATGAATGGTTTATACAATCCCACCTATCTCTCCCCATAGATATACCTCTCTCCCATAGATATATATCTCTCCCAATATGCATATATATGAAATACAAGATTTACATAATGTATGTATCTCTCCCCCTTGACATCGTCAAAAAGATGGACATCAAAATTATCCCCCATGACATCTTAATCAAAGATGCGACAATATGCGAGAGTAAAGAAATGTATGATACCAAATTGTAAAAATTTAGTGGGTATCAATCACTATTACATGCTCCCCTAGATCATAGAAATGGTCAAATTTTTGACTTCTAAGATCTAATATCAATTGTAAAGTAAGAGATAAACAATATCTAACAATTGAGGTACTACCAATTGTAGAAAAGGAATCTTGGAAAATAATCCGACTTACCAATTGAAAAACATAAATTTGAGCCATGGGCCTAAAGTTGTATCAAAGTAATAGATATAAAAATCAAGCTTCATTGATACACAATGACATTGCCAAAATATAATATCACATGAAATATGTTGGTAGTATCAATGGGTTAAGATCAAGACCATAATAACCAATTGTAAATCATGATCTTTATCAAAACCCAAAATGAGAGTTAAAATATGTTTTAAAGTATTTTAAACATATAACGTATTAACTCCCCCTTTGACGTACACATGAATCAACAAATGCATGTATGCCAATGTATCCCCAATGTCACCACTTCCATGAAAAATAAATTTGAAAACATTTTCAAAATCATGAAACACACACAAACAATGGGTATGCTAAAAATACACATTTAAGCATAATACCCATGCAATATGCATATGTGTGAGGAACCTAAACATTAGGGAACGAAACCCAAAAGGAGTTTGATTTCCTAATGTTATCACATGATGTGATCACATCCCTAACTAGAGAGTTGATGTAACTATCCCTCTCTTGCACACTACACCTAATGGAAATTCATAAACTCAAGGATTTCCTTGGCAAGTGGTTTGCCTTTGCAAGAGGGGTGGATGTGGCATGCGTAGGTGTAAAAAATATTTTCTTAGCATGCATGAAGTGAGGATTTTGCTTTTTAGCAAAAAATGAAGAGTTTTCATTTTTCCTCACCACCTTGTGATTTACATGCTTCTTGTTGGTGTTATTGTTATACAAGAAAGCATGGTGATTCTTCGTAGGTGCTCTAGCAATATTTCTTGAATTTGCACCAAAAGAAGAATTAGAGGTGGGTTTGGTAACCACCTTTGAAGTGTATCCCAAACCTCCTTTATGGTTTGCCGGATGTTGTTTTTCAAGCAAACCGTAGAGTGATATCCCGAGAATAAACAAAGCTTTTGAGCTTACGGGATTCCTCTTCGCATTTCAACGTAAGTTGTTGAATGTGAAATTCTAAGCTAAGATTTTCAGCTAATAATTTTTCATTAGACATGCTCAAATCCTTAACTTGAGAGAGAAGTGTGTCTCTCTCACTAATGTCACAAATATGCAAAGCATCATTAGAATTTACACTAGTAGATTCTAAAGCTTGTACCCTACTCATAGCATTCTTAAATTTTGCTTTCAATTTATCAATAAGTCGATGCAGTTACTTGCCACGTTGGAGGCCATATTGAAGCGATACTCAAGCTCCTCATATGGTAGTTTTGGCTCCTCCTTTTCTTCACCATCGCTTTCCTCCTCGCTAGAGCTTGACAAAGACTCTTCCCCATCAACCATGAAGCACATTTCTTCGTTGGAGTTGAGCCACGCCTCTACCTCTTCATTGCTTGATCTTGAGGAGATTGATGAAGAATCATCAAAAGCCGCGAAGCACATGTGAGCTTGCTTCTTGTCATCCTCTTCTTCATCACTTGATGTGTCCTCATTGGAATCATCAAATGTGCCGACAAGCCCCTTCTTCTGGTTCTTGAATTTGGACTTGCCTTTTCAATGCTTCTTTATTTTCCCCTTGTAATTTTCTTTGTCGGGTTTGGAAGGGCATCCGGTAGAAATATGACCTTTTCCTCTACAATTGAAATAAATAGAATTGTTAGACTTGGAGGCAAACTTTGACAAAGATTTACCTTACTTGCTCTTGAGAAATGCCTTGAATTGCTTGGCAAGCTCGATGTAATCATCATCGAAAACATCATCTTCTTCATCTTCTTCACTTGAGGCTTCTCGATGGAATTTCTTTCTCCACTCGATTGGCTTCTTCTCGGCAAGGAATGCAACACCCTTTTACTTCTCCGGCTTCTCGGTCTTGGATGGTTGAATCTCTTTCTTATGTTGAAGCTTTACTTCATATGCCATGAGATTCCCAATGTACTCCTCAACGGTGTATTTGGACATGTCATTTGACTCCAAAATCCCGTTGGCCTTTGACTCCCATTGAGTCTAAGAACTTATCCACTCTATCCTCTTGGAAAATCACCTTCCCAAATCCTTCCAAACCGTTCACAATTTCGGTGAACCTTGTGAACATCTCCGAGATGTTTTCATCTTCCTGCATCTTAAACAACTCATATTTAGATCTAAATAAGCATTGTTTAGATTTCTTTACCTTCGAAGTCCCTTCATGAGAAATCTCCAATGTATGCCAAATTTTGTTGGCCATTTTGCACATGGAGATGCTGTTGAACTCATTTGAAGTGAGGGCACAATCGAATGCATTCATAGCCCTCTCATTGACTTTGATCGAGTCCTTCTCTGCCTTCGTTCTTGAAGCCGCGGGTGAAGTAGGCTCCTCAAATGGTAACTCTATGATGTCCCATAGGCCTTGACCCTTCATGTAGATCATCATCCTGATCTTCCAACTTGGGTAGTTGGTTCCGTTGAAGAGCGGGGGTCGAACGGTAGAGTGCCCTTCTTCATGAGACATGGATGAAGCGTTGCATGCCATCGTTGCAGTATGTTATATCCTCGCACTGATACCAAATGTAAAAATCGCCTTACCCTTGCAATACTAACAACACATTAGAGGAGGTGAATAGTGTAATGGCACAAATTGCGTATTTAAAAATTAAACTTGCAAACGCGGAATTATAAGTGCAAGAGGAATTTAAACACCACAAAAATCCAATTGCAAACACAAGATATTACCTTGGTTCTCCAAACTTGGGTACGTCCAGTGATTCGTGGTAAAAAGTGTATATTTATACAACCTAACTACCCCTATTTTGTGCTAAGGATTAGGCTTAATCTTGCTCTTTTGGGTATAATCTCACTTTATGTTGCATATAAGGGCTCATTCGTATTCTTTGCACAAAACATCATTATATGGACTAACTTCTCCTTCTCCTATTATTTAGGTACTCCTGGGAGTCTCGGAGATTTTCCAGAATTTTCTGGGATTTTTCTGGGATTTTTGGGTATTTTCGTGAATTAAATGGAGGAGAAATGGCATTTTAAATGGGAAAAAGGGATTAATGGGGGTGCCACGTGGCGCGATTCCACGGCGCCACGTGGCGCCAATCTGGAGATTGCATTTCCGCAAGCGGGCTTCGCCCCGCACTCCGCAAGCGGGAATTACTCCCGCTATTGATGCGGGATGGCCTAGCGGGCCGGCCCACGTGGCCGGCCCGCCCGCCTCGCAAGTGGCCAGGATGAGCATGGGGCACGCACAACGCGCGTGCCCCAGCGAATCAAATTCGCTCCGCATGCAGGCTAGCGGAATTCGCCTGCATTTCGAAGCGGGACCAGACCCGCAACCTTTGAGTTCGCGCGCTTGTAAGCGGAGCGGGTCCGGGCGCCATTTTTCGACTCGTTAGCCCAAAAACTCAGCCCGATAGTGGATTTTGGGGTTATTTGGGCGCCTGTAGCTTTTCCAGCAAGGGGGGAACTTCGGCCTGGCGATTTTACTGTTCCATTAGGGAGTTTGAGACACCCTCTTTTTCCCCAAGAGCTAGGGCAAGGGCTTGGAGGCCATTTGAGGCTAGGAGAGCTGGGAGGAGGAGCAAGGAAGGGGAGAGCTTGGGGTTTTAGGGCTTCATTTGGTTATCTCTTTCCCCTCTCTTGTAAACATTTGGTTGCTATTAATTTGTATGAATATTTGAATGATTGTTGAATGAGAGTGAGACCCATTTGATAGTTGTTTGATTAATTGCTTGTAATGAAGATTGGTGTGTTCAAATTGCATGATTATTACCCTATTTTCATTATGAAGGCCTAGGGCCATTTGTGTGTGGATTGGGCTAATTAGGGCTTGTGAGGTTGATTATTAATTGCTCATTCCTAGCATTTAATTGGATTAGTATACCTAGAGATGGGTGCTAATAGTGTTGATTAATGGGTTGTGCCCTAGGTTTAATTGAGTCGTGCACCACTCTTGGCGGGCCGAAGAACGGTGGTGTACCTTAAGGGTCACACCTACGTGCACCATCCTTGCACCCTATTGACACAGATGAAAGGATTGACTCACCGGCTTAAGTTAGGGATTCCAACCCACTAATCAACACACGAATGAATCGTGCATTACTCTTGGTGGGGCCGTAGAATGGCGGTGTGCCTTAAGGGCATTACCTACGTGCACAACCCCGCATAACTTGAAATGGATGCGTGGGTTGATTCATTTGGGATGAACCGATTGCTAATCAACTCACAACCCTAATGACATCCCATTCCACACACTTCTCCTCGCTTGACTAGCTTCCTACTTTGGTCTCCACCCTACCCACCTTCGGCTTGGCTCGACCGTCTTACCACCACACTCCCTCACACGATACTTGTTAGTTTAGTTGGTTGTACCAACACCTTTAGCATTCCATAACCAATTGAGACTGTGAAAGTGAAATGAATTGTCTCTGTGGATTCGACCCCGTACTCACCGGATTATATTGAATTGACACTCCTACTCTTGGGAGGTAAGCGTGTGCATCCTACTTGGATTGTGCATGTTTCGCGGTCAATCAAATTGGCGCCGTTGCCAGGGACAACGGTTTTCATATTTACATTTTTGGTTGGTTTTGGACACTTTAGGTGTAGTACTTCCAGCTTAGTGTTGAGTCTTTTTGGTTGTTTATTTTATACTTTTTGAGTCGTTTTTCTTTCTTTCTTTCTTTTATTTCAAAAATCTTTTGTGGATAATTTTTTTATGGATTCATCTTCAAACTTTAGCGGTGCTTATGTGGAGGATTTCCAACTCCCACCGTTCTTTCACGGTATGGGATTGGAAAATCCTAGTTCATTTATGCAAAAGTTTGAAAAATGGTGTAGAAAAGAGTTTTGGGATTTGTTTGATTAGACCACTTGTGTAGATTTTATTTATTTTAAAGTGTTCCCATATACGTTGAGAGATGATGCTAAAATTTGGTTTGATGCTTATCCTCGAGATTCTTTTTCTGCATGGCTTTCTTTTCAGACTGATTTCCTTCGAGCTTTCTTTCCTATTTATTACAGGAATCAAGTACATATGCGACAGGCATTTGAGCAGTTCATGGAGAGCTTTGTCCAGTTTGACGGTGAGACTTACTGTCAGGTTTTAGAGATGTTCGATGGTTTAGTGCTTGGGTGTCCACGCCATGCTTTCAGCGCAGAGGACCTACTTCGGATTTTCTACACAGGGTTGCATCCGTATATGCGTGACTTTGTGCAGATGAGCAGCAGTGGAGAGTTCTTTGCCTACACGACAGGTGATGCATGGTTGTACCCGAGGGACCTTGTAGAGTGGGAGTGGACTGCGCCATCTGGAGAGCCGTCACTTAGATATGATGATGATGGCCAGTCCTTGGTTCCATTTCAGGATGCAGAGCAGCAGGTCCAGTGTCAGTTTGAGGAGCCACCTTTGGGCTCTTTTTCTTGCGACCCCATAGGATACAGAGCAAAATAGAAGGATGGGTTGCATGAGAGCCATGTAGAGGATATTGACAGATTATATATTGAGGATCAGGAGGAGATGGATGATGGAGTGTGTGCCTCCCACATTGGAGACACGATGCAGTTTAGTTGGGTTGGTGATGATGATGAGATGGAGATGTGTCCAGGAGAGAGTGAGATAGATGACATCAGAGAGCCTGAGTCACATTGCCTGTCTGATCTATTACCACAGCTGGAGGTGTGCGAGCATCTTGGATGGACTGCTGAGATGGTTTACTACGGTGATATTGAGGAGGATGAGTGCATGGGATACATCCTACAGACTACTTTGGAGACCGAGCCCACCCTCCCTTCAGATTCAGTTCAGCAGCCATCACTTCAGACACCTCAGGACACGCATCAGTCCGTCATCCAAGATGAGGACATTCAGGGTGGACCACAGAGTCCAGAGATGACTGCAGAGGCCATTACCTTCGATGGTGAGGGTTCGGCAAGCGACCGTGACTGCGAGATGATCTACATTGAGCCTGTGCTGTCATCTCCTCCTCAGTTGCCCCTGCAGCCCTTTCACCCTCCTCCTGAGGATTCACATCAGCCGGACGACAGCATCGCCATTCAGGGAAGTTCTCATCACACTTTTCCCTTCATTTCTGAATCTCAAACTTCATATCCATATATCTTAGATTCAGAAAGTCGTCATACACATTCATATTCTCATTTTTATTATGACGACCCTATTTGGACTTCCTTCATTGGAAGTCTAACTTATTTTCCTTGGATTGACAGAGCTTGTCTCCCGCAGGACACGGTAGCACATTCTAGGGAGATGCTGGGAGCTGTGTTGCTAGGATCCACAGAGAGTAGAGGAGCGGCGTTTCCAAAGCAGCTGGCTGAGGAACGCAAGGATATGATTGAGCAGCTGCCTCTACCATTACACATTCGGGATCCGCCTTTTGCTAAGGTGTATTCCTTCCTTTCTTTGGTGTAAATAAAAAAATAAACTTTTTAGGCTAGTTTGCTTTAGTATGTGTGCTTTCCCTCTAGCATCATTGAATACTATCTAGTTTCATTTCAACCATTGAGGACAATGCTCATTTCTAGTTGGGGGGGAGTGAATTATGAAGTTGGATGCTAGTTTTGGGTAGTTTTGAGAAATTTCGATGTTAATACAATTTTTTTCTCATTCATCATCATCACTCATTCATTTTGAGAATATCATTTTAATGCCTCCATCCTTGCTTCCATCACATTTCTTTTGCTCAGTCCCTACATGCATAATGCAAAGCAATTTTTTCGGATTATTACTTTGGTATCAAATTTATAGATGTTTGATTGGCGTGTTTTAATTTCTTTTCCATTTTGGAGTCAAATGCTAATATGCCATGAATGAAACGATTTTCTATGTTTTGATGCTCTCTTTGAAATAATTAGGGAATAGTTTGGTGTAAGTAATTGCACGAATTGGGATGAATGGCTTAGTTTTTGGTTGGATTGTGTCACGCCCCGCTTCCCAAAAATATGGAGGCGAAGCGTGAGAAGGTCCGCTCAGACCTGAAGCTACGAAGCTGCAAGTCCGATAAGCGTCAATTCAAATTTAAAACTGCAGGTCCTTGCAACGCGAACGAAACAAAGATAATAATAATGAAATGAGATAAAGAGATATCTCAGAATATCCATAAAATAAGTTTCAACATCACAGAAAAGCCACCAGGCTGAAAGAAAAGAGTCTAAAGGCCCAAACATGGTCAATAAAAGTACAACGTACAAAACAAAGGTGCCACGTACCGACAACTAACAACAAAACCTAAAACAAAAGAAAGCTCAGTAAAGTCACCAAAAAGGCCACCGATGTCCACAAAACTCCTCCTGGCAGACATGGACTCAGGCTCAGCGTCAGCTACACGTCACGTACACAACAATGGTCTCTGGCTCAGGGTCTAACATGTGACACCCAAAAGAGCAAGGGGCACATGTCAGCAAGTCTACAAGAGACTTGTGCAAGGAAACTGAAAGTATGCAAAAGTAAAGCAACCTAGCAGTTCTAGCATGAATGCGATGACATGGCAGTTAAAGTATGAGAGCAACAGGTAAAGTAAAGTAACGTAAAGTAAAGTACGAGCATGGCATTTAAACATGGCATGGATGACAAGTATTACATGAATCATTCACAAGACAAGTACAAGACAAGGAAAGTAAGCACCTCGTGCACAGAGATTCCGTCTTCTGGCTAGAGGGCTGATCGGGCCACTCCTAAGCTCAGTTGACCGTTTATCCCTACCCCTCCACGTGTATCGAGCCAGGGCCTTACCCCCGAACGGGAATGCTCGCTTCTGGATCACGGGCCAGGAAGTGTTTTTAATAAGTATGGCATAGGGGTGCACCTAGCCGACCAGGAAACCGGGCATTGGCTTTTGACCAACACATGAGGCTCGTTTCCCCGGAAGTAGTATTCAAGGAGTACAAGTATTGTAGCGTGTGCTACGAATGCAACAATCAACTGGGATGACATGTAAGATGCAATGCATGGCAGTTAAAAGTGCGTACAGATAAGGAAAGTAAACGTGACGGTTTAGTATGCATGAACAACAAGTTTAAAGGGTTGGATCTAGCTTCGTTGTCAAGCTAGATCAATTAGGTGACAGATCTAGTTTCGTTGTCAAACTAGATCAAGTAGGCGTCTAGCCAGCTATCATTTCACTGACTAGTCTCTTTTACGCTAGGAATAGGAAAGTGGCCTAAAAACATGGCCCTACACAAGAGTTGGCAAGTTTCACTTGCCTGCAAGTACGACGTCTGAGCACACCGTCCAATGAGTCCAAAAATCACAATTATCCTACGTGCACAAGTCCACCGGCCTAAAGTCCATATTATTAATCTTGATCAGTGAATTTAAAACATTTAAAATACTTTAAAAATACTGATTTTAGTCTTGATTAGTATGCAATAGGTTGGGGGTCCTAAGGGTGCAAATCGTTACCTCAACACGACGCGAAAGCTACACCGGCGTCGGGTAGCGACGCCGGGGGTTGGAATAGAAGATCGCGCTCCAAGTCCTGATTCCAAATTAGTTTCCTCGCTGGAAAGTTCAGAGCATCAACCGGAGCAACGGTTCCAGATTCCAAAGCTAGCACGTGCGACGACGGGCTACGACGTGTCGCAACGTCGTACGCGGCAAATCGTCGGAGAGAAAGCACCTAGGTGGGGCCCACAGTAGTCCTAGGGACCTATGGGGGACCCACAATACCTCTGGAGAACTTGGGGGGGCCCACGGTGGTAAGTGGTGCGACGGGTGCGGGGTTGCGACGAATGGCCCTCGGTCGTACACAGCCAATGCGGGGGATTCCATCGGTCGGTGCGGGGGACGAGGCTTGCACAGCGCAGCGGTCGGTGCGGGCCTTGGTGCGGAGAGATCTGTCGGTCGGTGCGGGGGACAGCACCGGTCGGGCGCCTTGGATGCGGGGGTGCGGGCGCTGCAACGTTGCAGCCGTTGCAACGTTGCAGAGGGCGGGTGATGCGGGGAATCCCTTCGGTCGGGCACGGGCGAAGCGGGGCGACAGAGCGGGTCGGTGCGGAGGGTTGGTGCGGAGCGGGGATGCGGCTGTGCGGAGCGGGGTGCGGATTGAGCTCTCGGTCAGACCGAGAGCTCCTCTCGGTCGGTGCGGAAGAACGGAGTGGAGCGGTGCGGGCCAAGCTGGGTACGGGGGCGGCCAGCAGTCGGAGCGGGGGAACGGGCTCGGTTTCCTCGGTCAGAGCGGGAGATCTTCGTTGCAACGTTGCGACGATTCGTCACAACGTCCAATTTGAGTTTTGGGAGCGGCTAGGGTTATTTTCTTGCGAAAATAGGTCTTCCTAGAGGTTGTTTATATAGTGTTGATGGGTTGACTAGGTCTAGGGCTAATCCTAATGAGATTAGGAGTTTAAAATAATTTAAAATTCGTATCTCGCCCTCTCTAACTCACACAAGGAGTTGCTGCGATCCGAATGAGCTGGAAATTGGCTCAAAAATTCTTTAATATGTTTAAAACTCAAATAAATTTTATTTGTCCGAAAATAATTTAAAAATTAATTATTAAAAATATTATAAACCTTGTTAAAAATATAAAAGTGGTCAAATAAACTCCAAAAATTATAAAATAAATATCGGGGTGATCGTGGTGACGAAAGTGAGCTAACTAAGAAGACGGATCTCAATTTCGACATCGGACGATGAAACTAAAAATAGGAACGTCTCCCGTCAGAAGTGAAAACCGCAACGTCTCATCGAATAGGATTAAATTGTGGGAAGACGACTCGAGAAACGTCGTTCCAAATTAGTGCCACTATTTAATATTCTCAGAGACGTTCACAACGGCATATCACACTAAAGTGTTCACAAACAAACAAAGTCTAAAATAAACACGTGCACGGCCAAAAGCACGTGCACGAACAACGTACAACGAAAAGTGGTCGTTACAGATTGGATGTGGCCATTGGTGTATGTTTTATTTTCCTCTTAAGGAGTGGGTGGATGAGTTGATAATTCATGTTAGAATGAGACATAGAATTAACATAAGTGAATGGTTTTTCTAATCAAATTGAGTAGCCGGTGCCCCACGAAAATTGGGGAGGAAGCCAAAAATGAGATTTCGGGGATCATTCCATCCATTTGCCTATATAGAATCATCGCGTGTATGCAAATGTGGCCGTGTTTGCATTTCATAGCATTATTGCGTGAATGCAAAACATAAACATACTAAAACAAAAAGAATACAAAAAAGAGAGGAACTAAAAAGAAAAAGAAAAATTGAATGAATAAATGAAAGAATAAGCTTCATGAATGATGTAATCTCATCTCCTACAACTTAGAAGAAATTTCTTTTGGTTTTGGCCATTTCCATGAAAATTGAAAATTGTGCCATGTGTGCTTCGTCCCAAAGAATGTGATATGCGCTTACTTCCTTACTTTTCTTAGAATTGGATTGAGGAGAATATCATTTATTGTTTACTTTCATACATTGTGTATATTAGCTTTGAAATCATTTGGAAATAACATATGAAGGATGCCATGATGATATTTTGAATTTGGTGCATGTTTTTCCATTTAATATGGAATTATCGCTTCTTTTGCTAAGGACTAGCAAAATGCAAGTTGGGGGATGTGATTCATGGTAAAAAGTGTATATTTATACCCCCTAACTACCCCTATTTTGTACTAAGGATTAGGCTTAATCTTGCTCTTTTGGGTATAATCTCACTTTATGTTGCATATAAGGGCTCATTCGTATTCTTTGCACAAAACATCATTATATGGACTAACTTCTCCTTCTCCTATTTTTCAGGTACTTTTGGGAGTCTCGGAGATGTTCCAGAATTTTCTGGGATTTTTCTGAGATTTTTGGGTATTTTTGTGAATTAAATGGAGGAGAAATGGCATTTTAAATGGGAAAAAGGGATTAATGGGGGCGCCACGTGGTGCGATTCCACGGCGCCACGTGGCGCCAATCTGGAGATTGCATTTCCACAAGCGGGCTTCGCCCCGCACTCCGCAAGCGGGCTTTGCCCCGCACTCCGCAAGCGGGAATTACTCCTGCTATCGATGCGGGATGGCCCAGCGGACCGGCCCACATGGCCGGCTGGCCCGTCTCGTAAGTGGCCAGGAGGAGCACGGGGCATGCGCGTTGCGCGTGCCCCAGCGAAGCAAATTCGCTCCGCATGCAGGCTAGCGGAATTCGCCCACATTTCGAAGCAGGACCCGACCCGCAATCTTTGAGTGCGCGCGCTTGTAAGCGGGAGCGGGTCCGGGCGCCATTTTTCGACCCGTCAGCCCAAAAACTCAACCTGATAGTGGATTTTAGGGTTATTTGGGCGCCTGTAGCTTTTCGAGCAAGGGGGAACTTCGGCCTGGCAATTTTTCTGTTCCAGTAGGGGGTTTGAAACCCCCTCTTCTTCCCCAAGAGCTAGGGCAAGGGCTTGGAGGCCATTGGAGGCTAGGAGAGCTTGGAGGCGGAGCAAGGAAGGGGAGAGCTTGGGTTTTTAGGGCTTCATTTGGTTATCTCTTTCCCCTCTCTTGTAAACATTTGGTTGCTATTAATTTGTATGAATATTTGAATGATTGTTGAATGAGAGTGAGACCCATGTGATAGCTGTTTGATTCATTGCTTGCAATGAAGATTGGTGCGTTCATCTTGCATGATTATTACCCTATTTTCATTATGAAGGCCTAGGGCCATTTGTGTGTGGATTGGGCTAATTAGGGCTTGTGAGGTTGATTATTAATTGCTCATTCCTAGCATTTAATTGGATTAGTATACCTATGTTGGATATGGACGACATGAATACACCCATGAGGGGATGTATGAGGGTATACGGACCTCAGATGTCGCGTGTACGAAAGCGTACACGAGGAACCTTTTCTCGTGTGAAAAGGACCACTCGATAAGTGGAAAAAGTCACTTTATAAGTGCATAAAGGCACTCGATAAGTGAATGAAGAAGAGGATAAGTAAAAGGGCTAATATAGGCTAATAAGCTTATAATTGGTTATTTCCTACAATAACTACCCCTAAAGCCTATAAATAGGACCCAAGGGTATGCCTTTTACACCAATCTAACCATGCCATAAGTATGCATAAGGCAACTTATGTTCTTCGTCTCCCTTCCATTAAAATCCTCTTCTAAATAGAGATTTAGGCGGTGAAACTCTGCTTCGATCCTCCGTGACGAAGTACCGACCGTTGTGGCGAATCCGAGGGTGAAGTTCAGAGACTACGGTGCCGCGTACGCAAGCGTAAGTCTATGTTATTATTCGATCCTAATGTCGTTGTTTTGACAGGATCCTACATTGGTATCAGAGCCATACGGGTTCGCCCCGGTCTAACCGTCGCCCTGGTCTCAACGATGAACGCGGCGTTGTCTCTTTCACGAATGAGTCTCCTTCATTATGGATATGGTAGGAACGCATCGTGACGGAGAGAATCGCAATAGTTGTTCTTTTCACGTTAGGGTCTTCTGCCATTACGGATATGGCAGGAACTCTCCGTGACTGGAAGAACTTACCGTTCATATCGCCAAACTCGCGCTCCTCATGGATGCTGAGTCTCCATTCAATTGAGAATGTGAAATCTCTTCATGAAGAGAGTGAAGTTTACTGCCTTGAAAACGCGTTCTCTTCATTTTTTGGCACACGACCATTGAAGCAAAACCGTTTTCTCAACGAACGGGTGCTTCATCGGAGAAGACGATGGTGGTTATTTTCAACGGAGAAGATGAAATTTTTTGTGCATGATCACCATGGCCATATGGGCTATGGAGGCAATGCATCCCCCCTCCCCATGCGGAGGGGGTTGGCTACGGCCAATAACAACCACGGCCACCCCTCCGGCGGGGGGTGTGCGGCTAACCCCATGCAAGGGGGTGGCCGGCCATGGCCAAAGGGCCATGGCCGGTAATGGCCATGGCCGGCCCTCGCCGGCCCTGGCCAGGGCCTGGCCGGCTCTGGCCGTGGCGAGGGCCAGGCCTGGCCGAGGCCAGACCAGGGCCAGGAGGCCCTGGCCGGCCTCGGCCAGCGCCAGGGGCCGGCCTGGCCGGCCCTGGCCTCAGGTCAGGGGCCTGGCCGGCCCTGGCAGAGGCCAGGGACCGGCCAGGTGCCAGGGCCGGCGCCCTGGCCGGTCCTGGCCTCTGCCAGGGCCACGGCCGGCCCTGGCAGTGGCCAGGGCCAGGCCAAGGCCAGCCCAGGGCCACTGCCGGCCCTGGCCGAGGCCGGCGCCAAGCCACTGCCAGCCCCGGTCTCGGCCAGTGCCGAGCCCCGGTTGACCCTGTATTTGGGAGGGGGGCTTGCATGAATGTGACATGCATGGCCAGCCCATACGGGGCCGACGACAGTCGTCTGCGGCAAAATTCTCCTATATGGGGAAGCGCTTGGATCCATACGGGAGCCGACGACGATGGCTTGCAGAAAAATCCCCTCAGGGGGGATCCGGCCTTGGCACGACTACGGCTCAATCCCGGCAATGGCCAGGGATTGCCATATATTTCGCTAGTATCATAAGGGTACTAAGTTGAAATATCGCATTTGCTTTTGAAAAATACGTTTTCAAAAACTCTTTTCCGCTGCGAAGTACTATAAGAGTACTATCGTTTGATAAGTGAGGGGGAAATATTGAAAGTTGTTCTAGATGGTGATTGGAATCGTAGAGACCTTTCCGATTCTAGAGCAACATCTTCAATATTTTTTGAAAGTAACTTATCAAATGTAATAATATCATTCCAAGTGGGATATTCCAAGTGGGAGTGATATTTATGTATAAGAATTTTATGCAATGATTTTTGATCGAACCTTCGGTTTTGTGTCTTTTGCAGCATTTTAAAATTAAATTGTCTTCCGCTTCAAAGAACATCGTCGCTGAGTTAAACAGAGGTGAAAAACTCAACGGTGATAATTACAAACTATGGTCCATCAAGATACAATACGTTCTAGAGGAGCAAGACGTGCTCGAAACTCTAAAGAACAAGATGATTGAACCCGAGTTGGGCACTACGGCCCAACACAGACGAGACAAGGAAGCTTTTGATGCTTGGTCTCGAAAGAACAAGATAGCTCGCATTACGTTATTGTCCAGTATGGCCGATGACATAATGCGCATCTTCCGAGAGCATGACCTAGCCATGGACATATGGTCCAAGCTAGAGGAGAAGTTTGGTGGCACCTCGGTGTCCAAACTTCATTCTTTAACTATAAGATTTGATTCATACAAGAAACGTCCAGATCATTCCATGGGGAAACATCTGCGACATATGGCGAATCTCATCTCAGAGTTAAAGGATGCAGGTCATGTGCTCACTGACGAGCAACAAATCCAAGCAGTCATACGTTCCCTACCAAATGGGTGGGACCAAATGAAGATGCATCTCACTCATAATGAGAGCATCAAGAACTTTAGCGATGTTTCAAAGCACCTCGAGTTAGAGGAAGAGCGGCTTGCGGCCGCCAAGCCAAGTGCAGAAGTGCACATGGTTGCTAGTTCCTCACACGGGGGAAAGAAACGGAAAGATCGTTCAAAGTTTACTAATGAACGTAATAAGCAACCTGAGTCTAACAAGAAACCCAAACATAAGGGTGGGCACAAGAAATGGCACAAGAAGAAAGACTTGAAGAGGATCAAGTGCTTCAAGTGCAACAAGTTAGGTCACTATGCCCGTTCTTGTACGGATGAAGGTGACAAGGTAAATTGTAACGATAGTTACATATGTGTTTCTAGTTCAATATTTCTTGTGGAATCTAATCCATTTTGGATAATTGATTCAGGTGCCACCGACCACATAGCAAGGGACAGACGGTCCTTCGTGGAGTATCGCCGGATACCCCAAGGAACAAAGTGGATTTATGTAGGAAACAACACACGTGTTGAAGTGAAAGACGTTGGGACTTGCAAGCTAGTCTTAGACAACGGCCGCACTATCTTACTACATGATGTCGTCTTCACTCCAGATATTCGAAGGAATATTATATCTGTGGTCGTGTTAATGGGTCTTGGTTATAGCTGGTTCTTTCAAAATTGTAAAGTGGACTTGTTTTGTAATAATTCCTTAATTGGTACTGGGTATGTATTCAAAGGATTTATTGTATTAAATACAATGTATGACTCTTCATTTTGTAATGAAAATTTCCTTGTTACAAATTCTTCGACTTTTGAGTCTGATATAATTTGTTGGCACGCAAGGCTTGGTCACATTGGACCAACACGAATGGATAGACTTGCCAAACGTGGCCTTCTATCCAATGTTTCAAAGGTCGAAATGTTGACTTGCGAACATTGCCTTGTAGGGAAATCTTGTCGCAAGCCGTTTGGAACCGGCACAAGGGCCAAGGTTCCATTACAGCTCATCCATTCGGACATATGTGGTCCGATGAATGTCAAGACAAGACGTGGGAAGTCCTATTTCATCACTTTTATTGATGACTTCACCCGATTCGGACATATCTATTTGATATCCCACAAAAGTGAAGCATTAACCTGCTTTAAAAACTATATGAGTTTAGTGGAAAATCAATTAGATCGCAAGATTAAGGTCTTACAAACCGATAGGGGCGGTGAATATCAATCAGCAAGTTTTAAGGAACTTTGTGATGAAAAGGGCATAGTTCATTAGGTAACTATGCCTTATACTCCGCAACAAAATGGTGTTGAAGAAAGGAGAAATAGGACTTTAATGGAAATGGTCCGTTCAATGATGGCGCAAGCTAACTTGCCAATCACCTTTTGGGGTGATGCATTATTGACGGCCGCTTTCATCTTGAACTGCGTACCCTCGAAATCAGTTAGCTCCACTCCTTATGAGTTGTGGAACCAAAGGTCTCCTGACTTAAACATTTTAAAACCTTGGGGATGTGCATCCTACGCACATATTTCCTCCCATAAGTATGGCAAACTTGGGCCACTGGAAAGGAAATGTATCTTTGTACGATACGCAGAGAACTCCAAATGTTATGCTTTCATTGGTCAGGAAGACAATGGAGGTCTAATTGAATTTGAGTCGAGGGATGTCACTTTCTTGGAAAACGAGTTTCCAAGACAGGGCGAGATAAGTCAGGACTTATCTCTATTTGAGATTAATGATCAAGAAGGATTACCTCATTCGAGTGGGAGAATTCTTGGTGAAGACGAAAATACGTTTCAACCTTCACCAATGGATGATACGAATGATGCTAATCCTATTCCATACGGGAATAATGATCCAGTGGGAGCAATTCTAACGACATTCCAAGTGGGAGTGATATTAGAATCGATCTAAATTCATGTCAACAAGGACTTGAAGAATCTCAAATACGACGTAGTAATCGTACAAGGTTGGCTCATCTAAGATTTGAGGATGAATTTCCGCAAACCTTTATGACTTTACTACAAGATGATGACGAGCCTGCTACTTTCAAACAGGCCGTATCATGCCCTGCGAAAGACAAATGGATGGAAGCGATGAAGGAGGAGTTGGAATACATGAAAGTTAACCAAGTCCGGGACTTAGTAGACTTACCCAGAGGACGTAGAGCTATTGGGAACAAATGGGTTCTCAAGATCAAGCATAAGGCTGATGGCTCTATAGACAGATATAAAGCTCGCCTTGTCGCGAAAGGGTTTACGCAACAGGAAGGGATAGACTACGAAGAGACCTTCTCACCTATTGTTCGTTTTACCTCGATTCGCCTGATTCTGGCTATGGTAGCTTGCTTAGACCTCGAATTACATCAGATGGATGTAAAGACTGCCTTTCTCAATGTAGAATTGGATGAGGAGATCTATATGGAACAACCAACATGGTTTGTAAAAGAAGGAAACGAACATAAGGTTTGTAAACTTCGTAAGTCCATATATGGTCTTAAACAATCCTCGAGGCAATGGTATATACGATTTCAAGAAGTTGTCTTATCAAATGGTTTTTCCATGCTTGATGAAGATAACTGTGTATATATCTAGAGGATTAAGAGCAAGTATGTTATTATGTCTCTATATGTAGATGACATTTTAATAGCCGAAAATGATAAGGGCTTTGTGATGGATATCAAGGCTTGGCTTTCATCAGTTTTTGAGATGAAAGACATGGGAGAAGCCGCATATATCCTTGGAGTTAAGATTTCAAGGAATCGTTCGAAGAAACTTCTTTCTCTTTCACAGGAGACTTATATAAAGAAGGTTCTAGAACGTTTTAATATGCAGGACTGCAAGTCCATTGATACTCCTATAAGCAAATGCGATAATTTATGTCTGAAACCGTGTCCAAAGAACCAAAAGGAAAAGGAAATTATGGAAAAAGTTCCATATTCCACTGCAGTTGGTAGTCTTATGTACGCTATGATGTGTACAAGACCGGACATCTGTTTTGCCGTTGGAATGGTAAGTCGTTACCAATCCAATCCAGGGCAAGTACACTGGAAAGCGGTTAAGAGGATAATGCGGTATCTTAAAGGAACTGCGGACTATGCTTTATGCTATCAAGGAGATGCCTTGAGGCTCGAAGGCTACACTGATGCTGATTGGGCGGGTGATCTCGATGAGCGATGATCGACCTCAGGATATGTTTTTCTACTCGGATCTGGTGCGATATCCTGGAGTAGCAAGAAACAATCCTGCATCGCACTTTCAACTATGGAAGCCGAGTTTGTAGCATTTAGCATGGCAGTCCAAGAGGCTGTTTGGCTTAGGAAGTTCTTAGATAGGCTAATTGATGCAAGTGACTCAGGTGCTGTACCAATACACAGTGACAGTCAAGCATCTATAGCCTATGTCAAAGATCCAAGATTCCATTGTAAGACCAAACACATAGATATCCGCTACAAATTTGCAAAAGACTATGATAAGACCAAGAAGGTAGACATAAGGTACATATCTACGCATGAGATGATAGCGGATCCGCTTACGAAGGCGATCCCCAGAGATGTGTTTTACAAACACTTATCATCTCAAGGATTGCGTAAGAGCTGAGTTGTACCAATGTAAATTCCCATGTTTGTAAAAGATCAAATTTAATAAAAGAATAAGTTCTTTTTTAAACATTGCATATGAGTTTCTTGAAAATGTTTGTGTACAATTTAAAATCTCAGCTATATTATCTAGTATATCGGACAGATTGAGGTTGGCTCTCTCACATGAGAAACCGCCTTTGAGACCTGTTTAAAGTCAAAAATCGTCAAACGGATGATTTAGAGTCATGACTTAAACAAAATGGTCGTATGAAAGATCTACATCATATGGATGCTTACAAAAGATCTAAGAGGATTCTTAAATCCTATCTGTCTTATGCGGGATGTGGGTCCAGAAGATTATTTGAGTAGTAAAAGGGACTCAAAATCAGACATTGTGGTGTCTGATCATCATCCTTACAACATCATTAAGACATACGCTCCCTGGGAAAGGAGTGATGTTGTAATACGTATTCATACTACGTATGCATTTGACCATTGGGTTAGAATAGTAATTGTGTTTACTATTATGTGAGACCCAAAGATCACATGGGTCTTAACTCGTTACCCTTATGGACTCTGATTGGTTCCTTTAGATTTGACTGGGTGATTGCTATCTTAGCATGTTACTTATGGACTATGGTCAATTCGGTCCGGCGGGGCATGTTAGAAAAGCAAGTCAAGTCAAGATCGAAATGATCACAAGAAGAGGAAGATTAATTTCATATTCACATTTGGACTTTAGAGATTCAAAGCTGGCCAGCCAATTGTAATCCAGATGGGATTCAATTGTTGAATATAAAGTATAAGAAATGTGAAGAAATAATCTAGGGTAAAGCATGCGTTGATCTACTCAACTTTGCACCTCGAGGGGTGTTGTGTATCTCTAACAAGTGCACAACAGCGGACTCTATGCATATGACGGTCACACGGCCTATTTCTCGGTATGATAAACAGAAGAGTTAAAGGAAAGATGTTTCCTTACAATCCCCTCAAGTGTGAGTGGGAGATGTTGGATATGGACGACATGAATACACCCATGAGGGGATGTATGAGGGTATACGGACCTCAGATGTCGCGTGCACGAAAGCGTACACGAAGGGAACCTTTTCTCGTGTGAAAAGGACCACTCGATAAGTGGAAAAAGTCACTTTATAAGTGCATAAAGGCACTCGATAAGTGAATGAAGAAGAGGATAAGTAAAAGGGCTAATATAGGCTAATAAGCTTATAATTGGTTATTTCCTACAATAACTACCCCTAAAGCCTATAAATAGGACCCAAGGGTATGCCTTTTACACCAATCTAACCATGCCATAAGTTTGCATAAGGCAACTTATGTTCTTCGTCTCCCTTCCATTAAAATCCTCTTCTAAATAGAGATTTAGGCGGTGAAACTCTGCTTCGATCCTCCGCGACGAAGTACCGACCGTTGTGGCGAATCCGAGGGTGAAGTTCAGAGACTACGGTGCCGCGTACGCAAGTGTAAGTCTATGTTATTATTCGATCCTAATGTCGTTGTTTTGACAGGATCCTACAACCTAGAGATAGGTGCTAATAGTGTTGATTAATGGGTTATGCCCTAGGTTTAATTGAGTCGTGCACCACTCTTGGCGGGGCCGTAGAACGGTGGTGTACCTTAAAGGTCACACCTACATGCACCATCCTTGCACCCTATTGACACGGATGCAAGGATTGACTCCCGGGCTTAAGTTTGGGATTCCAACCCACTAATCAACACACGAATGAATCGTGCATTACCCTTGATGGGGCCGTAGAACGGCGGTGTGCTTTAAGGGCAATACCTACGTGCACAACCCCGCATACCTTGAAATGGATGTGTGGGTTGATTCATTTGGGATGAACCGATTACTAATCAACTCACAACCCTAATAACATCCCATTCCACACACTTCTCCTCGCTTGAATAGCTTCCTACTTTGGTCTCCACCCTACCCACCTTGGGTTTGGCTCGACCGTCTTACCACCACACTCCCTCACACGATACTTGTTAGTTTAGTTGGTTGTACCAACATCTTTAACATTCCATAACCAATTGAGAGTGTGAAAGTGAAACGAATTGTCTCTGTGGTTTCAACCCCGTACTCACCGGGATTATATTGCATTGACACTCCTACTCTTGGGAGGTGAGCGTGTGCATCCTACTTGGATTGTGCACGTTTCGCGGTCAATCATCCAGCCACACCAATATCCACTATAATTCTCACACAGAAAAAGTGAATACAATCTCACATAGAGGATTAGGATTCTCACACAGAGAAATCATTGCTTTCACACAGAAAGACTTTTGCTCACACACAGAGAGACTCAAACTCTCGCACAGAGAGATTTTAACCAACACTCACACAGAAGGTTATATTCGCACACAGAGAGTAACTAGCTCTCACACAGAAAGCTAGGGTTTCGATGGAATAACAAAGTAAAACAAATACTCTTACCTATGTCTTCAGATGAACTTACTCATTAGTGAATGCAAGGCATGGAAGAGGATCTCCAAGTGATGAGATTTGCTAGAAATGCACTTGGATGATTTCCCTTGAGCTTGACTTCAATGCATAAAGAGAAATATTAGCTCTAAGAGGGAAATGAGAAAGTTTGAGAGTGGCTTAATTAAACTCTAATGATTTTCAATAGAATCAAAAAGTTCTAATGAACTCAACCCTCTCATATATATAAGAACCCTATATCAACTCTCAAAACCCAAGGAAATAGCCAAAAAACCAAAAGCTGTAACAGCTAGTTTCTGGGCTGAAACGTTATTGACAGTCGACCGATGTACAAATGACAGTCGACTGTCCAACGGCTAAATAATTCTCAACGGCTATAATCTGAGCCATGACAGTCGACTGTAGAAGACTACACAATCAACTGTAAACAGGACAGGCACCTGTAAATCCTTCAGCAGGCGACTGCTGCAGGGGATGGAATAAAACAGAGAGTTGCAACTTACTTCCAGTATGCATACAGGCGACTGATGAACAAATAACGGTCGATTATAAAAATAGACAGGCGAATGTATATCCTTCATCAGTCGACTGCTGCAGGGGATGGAAACAAACAGAGAGTTCCAACGTTCGTACTTATGCCTTTCAGATGACTGTTGACCATTTCACAGGCGACTGTAAATATACAGGTGACTGTTAATTGAGCATCAGTCGACTGATGCGAAAATCTCAAGTAGATTCAATAGAAATGTTGACTTGAGCAGTGCACCACAGTCGACTGTAGAAGGCTCGACAGGCGACTGGAATCACCCAGTCGACTGTAAATCCTTTAGCAGACGACTGATGGAAAGCCAGAGACTCCAAATGAGTCTTTGGTCAAGATGAACCTATTGGGTTGGATCCTTTGATAATCCTAAGGCTCACTAAGATGGTTAAATACATATGCATGAATGAGTAGACCATCTATCAAGGCATTACATTAAACCTAGACTCAAAAAGAGAGAAAGCAATAAATGAAATATTACATGGATTACAATGCTTTCCTTAGAGTCTATGGCTTCAATCTTGATGCCTTGGTGCTCCCCATCATCTCCAAGCTTTGGCACCCCTTGAGTCCTAGCTTTGGTCCTTCTCTACTTGA
Organism: Scilla litardierei; assembly: GCA_030789695.1. Lineage (NCBI taxonomy): Eukaryota > Viridiplantae > Streptophyta > Magnoliopsida > Asparagales > Asparagaceae > Scilla > Scilla litardierei. The sequence goes on from CM061131.1 coordinate 75,412,883, forward strand.
TGTCCTAGCTTTGGCCCTTCTCTACTTGATGTCCATTCTTGCACCAAGTGTTTAGTCTCCAAAAATGATATCCTTGAAAAGTAACTAAGAGACTAAAACAAGAGAGTCATTAGCAACAACCTAATGTTGTGATCATCATCAAAATAACATTGGTATGAAACACCAATACTCAACAGTTGATCCGATGTATTTACAGGCTGAAGGCTGGTTACGCCATGTCAACGGGAGCTATGGAAATCCCATATCTTTAGAGTGTAACCAAGTCCTCAGATTGCATGGTGAATGGATAAGGAAGGTGTCCATAGACTTCCAAATTAAGCATGCATGCCCATCATACGGTTGGAAGCATCTGGATAGTTTCCTGCTCGTATGGAGAGGGGGTCAACGGAGATTGCACAAGGCATTTATGGAACTTGAGCTTGTTGGATCCTGTCATGCCCTACTTACGGAAGGCGAGACGTAAAAAGGTCTGCTCAGACTGAAGCTGTGAAGCCACAGTCTGATAAGCGTCTGTGTGTTCATCCATTCGCAGATTCTTGCATTGCAAAAGAAACAACAACAACATAATAATTGAAAGCAGTTAAAGAGTAACCCACATTCAACATAACATCCAACATTATTCCAAACATCCACAGATAGTCATAAAAGAAAAGTACAGAGTCTAAAAGAAGGCCCAAGCATGGCCGAAACAAAAACAACATAAGGTGCTATGCACCGAAGAATCTAACGGCAACAACTAGAAAACTAAACATCAACTACAAAGAAAGCCTTCTGTTGAGACTAAGACTGCTCTCCGGTGTCCTCGAACTGGACGTCAGCTAAAAGCCTCGGGCTCGACGTCTGCAAACTAATCGTCCTCAGCAATAAACTCAGACTCTAAACCTGACATGTGACACCCAAAGAGAAAAGGGCACATGTCAGCAAAAATCTCCAAAAAGGGAAGGGAGATTTTTGTGCAAGGAAACATAAAAGCAAAAGAGTACAACTAGCAGTTCTAAAATAATGATGATGACATGGCATGATATTTTAATGAATGTAGCAGTTTAAACATGAACATGATATGACACGTCGTAGCAAAAGCTACTAAATAATATTTCATTAAAAGCGGTAAAACATGAGTTTGCGTCGTGCACAGGGTTTACGTCTTGCAGCTGAAGTTGCTGATCAGGCACACTTCTACGCTGAGTGACTGATTCGGGTTGAATATTGCATATTTAACCCCCCATTTAGCCCTATTTTGTGCTCATATGATGCTTAATTGGTCTTTAATACGTTTGTATTTTGTATATCGCCATTTATTAGAGAAATCACCTTATTTGAGTACTAAACAGCAATAAACTGAGCATTTCTGTACTTTTTATATTTTTCATGGCTAGATCTCGATCTCACGATTCCAACGACTATTTATTTGTATTTTTCTGAGATCTGTCTAATTACTATGATTTCTTGAATGCAAAATACCAATTAAATGGGGAAATACGCACGAAATATGGCCTAAAATACGAAATACGGTCGCCGCCGTACGCCATACCGATCATCCATCGACCACGTGGCGGCATCCGAGCGGCGGATCGCTCAGATCGAAGGCTGCCAAAGAAGCAGCGACGCAGCCAAAGATATACCGTTGGATCTAGATCCAACGGTCGAGATCATCTCGAAATCGTGTCTGAGGCGATCAAAGGAGCGGGCTATCGACGCTACGTGGCACAATCGTGCGAACTCTCGCTCCCATCCGATGGGCCATATTTCTCCCGCTCGAAAGTAATGCGGGGGCGACGTGGCTCAATCTGACCCGTCTCCCCCGAATCCAACGGTGGATAGCGTTCCCGCCTGAAGCAAAACGAAACGGCTACGCGGCCGCATCCTGCCCGTCGCCTGCAGATCGAACGGCCCCGTTAATTTTGACGTCGAGCAACGGAGCGATTCAAATCGAAATCCTCGGGGCGACGTGGCACTTCAAAGACCGCGCGATCCAACATCCAATGGCCAGAAGCTCTCCGAGTTCGATCAGAACTCAAGAATGAAGCGGGCGAGATTCGCAACCTGCATTGCCACGTGGCGTGCCCAGGTTTAATCCCGCCTCCTATCGAACGGCCAGGAGCTGAGTGGGTATCGGATAGCGGTTTTCGAACCCAATAAGACCCTAAAACCCGTAATGCGTAATATATAATGTATTTCTAGGGGTTTTGAGCGTATTCTGGCGTATTGGAGGCTCTAGGAGCCGTATTTCGCCACCAAATTTGGAGGCCCTATGGTCAAAGGCTAGATCTACTATCTGAAGGAGATTTGGGGCTATTTGGAGAGGATTGGTGATATTTTTCCTAACTTTAGCCTTGTATTTCACGTATTTGGCTTAGAATTGAAGTATTTATCACGTATTTTGATGTTTTATGATGTATTTGTTTATGGATACTGATTATAATTTCTCCATGCATGGTTAATCTTTATATGTGTTGGTGTTGATGTATTTAGGGTGCCGTAATCATTGATTTTGCTATCTTTTCGCCCTATTTTCATTGTATAATCGCGTATTTTGCTAGTTTCTACATGTATTGCTCAAGTATTATCGTTGTTGATGTGCTTGTATCAGATATAATCTCTGAAAATTTGTTTGTGGCGTGACCCTTGCGGGCACATACGCTTATTTTCTCATGAAACTAGCACACTATTCGATATTTAAGGCACTTTTCGATGTACGTTTATCGTAAAATTTTCTGACGTTCTCGTGCCCTGACCGGACGAGACGTTGAGTTATAGAAAAGATATTAATAATCGTTGATTGCACACACCCTAACAAAATCAATGCCGACACATACTCTCCATATTAGTACCCCAAATCGAATTCACCGTAGTTATCGTAGGATTTTCTTTTATTATTCTAAACTTTTGATCATATATCTTTGTGTCTTTAGGTGGCTGGTTATTACCGTATTATTACTCTTTACAAACTGAAGTTCGTGGTTTTGCAGGTCAGTTGTCCCGTGGATTCGATACCTGGACTCACCAGGATATTACTTGTTCGATCTCCTGCGCTTGGGAGTAGTTCTCACATCATTTGAGACGAGGCAAGCTTTTTGGCGCCGTTGCCGGGGATAACAGTACTTGTAAGCTACAATTTCAGTTCGTTTGGAGAAACATTCGGTGAGATCCTTCCATCTTATAGTTTAGGATTTTTTTATTAATTTTTTCTTTTGTTTTCTCTTTATTAAAAAAAATTTTCAAAAAAAATGGAGGATGTGGAATCGATGGAGGATATTGAGTATATGGAATACATGAATTTTTATCGCACAAACAATTTGTATGATGCAGAGTACGATATTGCACACAAACATATGAAGGAGAAGCTCAAGATCGTGGGTTTTAATCAGACTGATTGTGAAACTTTCTTTCAGGCTTGGAGGAGGTTCACAGACATAATATTGAGCTATCCGCAGCATGGGTTCACAAAGAAAGAGCTTATGGAGTCCTTCCTAGGTGGACTACGACCACAGCTGCAGGAATTCTTGGGAGTCATGACACCGACAGAGGCGTGGAATTACATGGAGTCTTTAAAATAGAATGAAGAAATCATGAAAGAGACTTCAGAGTGCGATTCAACGGAGCCTTCAAGCCTTGATCAAGGGGAGCAAAGCGTAGACGTACCATTGCAATCCTTGAACGAGGAAGTTTACTTTCTCATTCAGACACAGGAGGCTACATCCTATCAATTCCAAGAGAATTTCCTTGCTCGGAGTCGGCTGATTCAGAAATCCATTGAAAATCTTACTCTGATTGCCACTTGCTTCGAAGAAAATAATTCTTCTGAAATTCAATTTCAAGAATCTAATACGAGTCTATCTTCTATTGCAGGTACATCGAGCGAGCCATGTCACGATGAAGTCACAAATCAGAACATTAACAAGGCTGGAAAAGTGTGCAAAAAATAGGACGAGCTAGCAATTTTGGATAAACAGGAAGATGCAATAGCGGGGGACATGTGTTTAAAGATTATCGTTATGGAGCCCGAACCACCCCATCCCCCATTTTTTCCCAAAATCAATTATCCCTCTCCCCAATGATTGAGCATCATACCGAGAGTAGTGCACATCTTTCAGGGAGTTATCATCACCATGCTTTATTTTATTTTACTTACTTTGATTACTATATTTGGAATATGTTTGTGGCGAAGAATTTTAAACTAATTTGGACTGACATAACTCATCTTGCAGGACATTGGTAAACAGCTTATAGAGATGCTTGGAGTTGTGTTGCTGGGGTCCAATTTAGCTTTTGGAGGAAGGACAGTTGCCAAGGAGCGCAAGGAGCAAATTGAACAACTTCCTCCACCATTAAAGATTCGGGATCCGCCATTTGACTACGGTGTGTTCTTTCCAGTAGTGTAGATTTTATATGCTTTCTAGGTTGCTTGCTTGAATAAACTCGTACCCCTTTCGACATTGAGGACAATGTCCATCTTTAGTTGGGGGGTGTGTATGAGACCTTAGGATTTTTTTTTCAAAAACAAGGCAAAAGAAAAGAATAACCCACCAACCATATGATTTTTTTTCAAAAACAAGGCAAAAGAGAAGAATAACCCACCAATCTCATCATTTATATCTCCTTCTTATACCACAAATGCGGATGATTATGCGTTATTTAAGTTCTAAAAATTGTTTATGGCATGAATTAATTTTTATTCCTTCATGGAATTACCGTTAATATGCTATTCATGAAAATTTTCAATTGTCATGATTAGTATCTCGAAATAGCTTGAATTTATTTCATGCATGCTAATATGATGAAAAGCGTAAGTATACATGATTTATTAGAATAGTATTCAAGTTGAAGAGGAATTTGGCCATTGATACTAATGATAATGTTCATATTTAAGGGTGTTGAGTTGCTTACAAAGAAAAAAAAGAGAGAAAGAAATGAAGAAACAAAAAAAATGATGATGAATAAGTGTGTCACTAAATAAATAACTTGGTTGGCTCGAGTAGTACAGTCAGAGGGGTCCTTTTTGGCCTAATGCCCTATGATCGTCTGATTTGGGAGCCATTGACCGGAAACTCACTCATTTGATGGAGCGATCCAAGTTATACATTTTTTTCGCAAATATTGCTTTATGGGCGTTACGCGGAACTAATAAAAGAAAAGAAATGGTGAACAAACTAAGCATCCTCAATACCCATGATTTGAACGGTTACTTTTTGAGATGCCAATTCCTTGGAAACAAGAAAACTAGAATATAACGACGTGTTATACTTTCGCTTGCGCAAAACGATGCTTGCATGTTATTTATTCAAATTAAATTAGAGAAAATATCATGTGATTGATCTTGTTCATGAATTGTGTATATTGATGGTCAAGATCATGTTGGAAAGCGTGTTATTGAGCCATGCCATAAGCGATTGATAGAATTTATTATTTTACTAATCATCCGTATTCATCGCTCTTTTTGCTAGGGACTAGCAAATCGCTAGTTGGGGGGTGTGATTCGGGTTGAATATTACATCTTTAACCCCCCATTTAGCCCTATTTTGTGCTCATATGATGCTTAATTGGTCTTTAAAACGTTCATATTTTGTATATCGCCATTTATTAGAGAAATCACCTTATTTGAGCACTAAACAGCAATAAACTGAGTATTTCTGTACTTTTTATATTTTTCATGGCTATATCTCGATCTCACGATTCCAACGACTATTTATTTGTATTTTTCTGAGATCTGTGCTAATTACTATGATTTGTTGAATGCAGAATACTAATTAAATGGGGAAATACGCACGAAATACGGCCTAAAATACGAAATACGGTCGCCGTCGTACGCCATACCGATCATCCATCGACCACGTGGCGGCATCCGAGAGGCGGATCGCTCAGATCGAAGGCTGCCAAAGAAGCAGCGACGCTGCCAAAGATATACCGTTGGATCTAGATCTAACGGTCGAGATCATCTCGAAATCGCGTCTGAGGCGATCAAAGGAGCGGGCTATCGACGCTATGTGGCGCAATCGTGCGAACTCCCGCTCCCATCCGATGGGCCACATTTCTCCCGCTCGAAAGTAATGCGGGGGCGACGTGGCTCAATCTGACCCGTCTCCCCCGAATCCAACGGCGGATAGCGTTCCCGCCTGAAGCAAAACGAAACGGCTACGTGGCCGAATCATGCCCGTCGCCTGCAGATCCAACGGCCCCGTTCATTTTGACGTCGAGCAATGGATCGATTCAAATCGAAATCCTCGGGGCGACATGGCACTTCAAAGACCGCGCGATCCAACATCCAACAGCTAGAAGCTCTCCAAGTTCGATCAAAACTCAAGAATGAAGCGGGCGAGATTCGCAACCTGCATTGCCACATGGCGTGCTGTAACGACCGCTTTTCGACCGTTCGTATTTTCTGCGTACACGTGCTTTATCGTGCACGTATTTTTATTTGGGTTTTCTGAGCTCCGGCATATGCGATGTCATATGCCGTTGCGATCGTTACGGGGTGTAAGATTTTAATGTAATTTTTGAGAACGTCTTTTCGCGGCTCGTTTTCTCGCAAAACGACTTTGAACGATAGGGGCGTTTTAGTCATTTGACTCAAAATGCCGTTTCCAATTTTTTCCGTAAATTCTTGGTAGGCGTTATGCATGATTGGGCTCTGTAGATCTGTGCGTCTCGTCTCCACGATCATCCCGGTATTTTCGGATTATTTTTCCGATGCCCGTAGTGGAAGATATCCCCTAATCAATTTCAACCGTTGATTAGCCCGTAATCCATTTGAATTTCAAATCTAAACCAAATCTAATCAAATCCCTAATATCCCTCCTACGTACCAACATGTGATTTCATTTGGGCTATCCTCACCTAAACTAAACCCTCTCCCTCTCACACACCCTCTCTCCTAGTCACCCTAAGCACACCCCTTATACCCTATATAGCCAACTCCTTCATGTTAAAACCAAACTTAAAAAAAAAGCCCTAGAGGAAACCCACGCATGACAGCCGTCACCACCTCTCCACCGACGCGCGCGACCTCCTCCCATCGCCGCCGGATGCTCCGGCGATCTCCGGTCATCCCCCACCTTCTCTCTCTCTCTCTTCTCTCCCTCCTCTCTCTTCTCTTCCCCATTAAAAACACCCAAAAACACCATGGCCAAAAAGCTTGACAACCCAGCCCCCATGGCCGGCCCAACCTTTTCCGGCCATCTCCGGCCACCACCGACCACCACCGACATCCCCACGTCTCCCTCTACAACCCATCATCCCTCCTCTCTCCTCTATCACCCTCAAACCCCTCAAAACTCCATGAAAACCACACAAAACACAGCCCAGGCCAGAACTGCGCCCCGCCGGAAAACACCGCCGGCCGGCCACCTCCGGCCACCCCCTCTGGCGACCACCATCCCCGATCAACTCCTCTCTGACCCCCCAAGCATCTTCACCTCCCCTTACCCTCTTCCCTCATCTCTATCTCCCTCAAAACGCTTTCAAACACAATCCAAACGACAGTTTTACAGATCTGCACCACCGCCGGAAAAACTCACGTCCACCGGCCATCCGGCCACCTACGACGACCACCCTACCGCCGTTGGATTCCTATCGAAACCACCTACCAACTGCAATTTTCCTCACGCTCATAGCCCACCTGTATCTCCCGGAATCCTCGTCGGAACACGTCGCATCTGCTGTTTTTCACAGATCTGGCAGCTGAACTTCGCCGCCCGCGCACGGTCACCTCCGACCACCCCCGGCGACAACTCCACTGCCATTGGCTTCATCTTGAAGTCCTTTACCCACTGCAAATTCCCGTTTCCGCTGTTCGTCTCTGAAATTTCACTGAGACGCGCGAAAACGGACGTGACGCGAATCTGTCCTCCCCGGCTTCTCATGGCCGCCCACCGCCGTGCGCTCGCGCCGTCGGCCATCCACAGGGCCGAGCATCTTTCTTTGGTCCCACTTCATCTACCAACAGCCCCCTTGGACTCTCGGAGTTCACGTGCATTGCCGCACGCACGTACTTTTAGCCGACGTCGCCGTTATCGTGAAGAACCGTTGCGCTACTCGCAACGGGAGGAGGATTGCTGATTAGCTCGCTGATTTCACGCCGCCGCCCCACTGTCCAGAGGTATCTCGCTACGCTACCCGCGGCCGAGAAGTTCCAGACGACGCCGACGTTGCGCCGTTCAGACCCGACTTCCGCTTGTTGGACGACATTACGAGGTTAGTTTCCCTAACGAGTAGTAAAACCCACACCGTAGCAAAACTGAACCCTAAACTAAAACTGGACAACTACAATTAAATTTACTTTTTAGCATCAGTAAAATGTTGTCACTATAGAAAATCGACCATCGGACAATTTTCTGTGCATATAGGGTAGTGGTCGATTTAGGCTGAACAAGAACACCAAATTGTGACTTTGACAAATAGGGTAGTCCCGATAACCTAGAAACGAACCTAAATAGGATTTATTGAAATCGCGACCTAACATCGTCGCCGTGACACTGTTTCAGACGGACTATCGCGGACGCGACGACTGGACGAGACGCCCCGGACGGACGACACACTCGCCATCGCAGGCAAGTGTATCCACTTGCACTTTTGGCCGTGCTTAGGCCCTAGTTGGTTAGAATTGTTAACTATGAACAAAAAGAACCGGACGTGAAATGATAGCATCCGAGACGACTCCTGACGGCTTAGACTTGACGACGAAGTCTAAGCCTGACAACAACAACTGTTTACATCATAGAACTATCTTGCATGTGCGTGCGTGTGGACACCCTAGAATAACAACTCCCTACACTTGTCATGTCATGTCCTGTTACACAAAAAGCCTTCGGGCGTGTCGGATGCTTTCCCCCGCGAAAGTGATCCCTGTTACACAAAAAGCCTTTGGGCGTTTCGGATGCTTTCCCCCGCGAAAGTGATCCCTGTTACACAAAAAGCCTTCGGGCGTTTCGGATGCTTTCCCCCGCGGAAGTGATCCATGTTACACAAAAAGCCTTTGGGCGTTTCGGATTCTTTCCCCCGCGAAAGTGATCCCTGTTACACAAAAAGCCTTCGGGCGTTTCGGATGTTTCCCTAGCGGAAGTGATCCCTGTAATTCTTGTCCTAAGTTCCTGGGTTTGGGGTTGGGTTGAGCGTGCGCACGGCAAGAGGGTCTGATCCCCCTCGAACCGTAAGGCGTGAACTCTTTCGTGTCTCACTTGTCTTGTCTTGTCTTATCCCGTCACGTCCCGACTTGTCCTGACACCTGTAGGCTAGTCCCGTAGTTGGTAGCACACGCTACGACTACTACTTGTTGCGCTTTACTTTCCTGCTGCGTTACTTCTGTTTGTTACTCAGTTATAACCCCAGCATGCTAATCAACCAGTAAAACGATGTCTAAAAGTTGATACACTTGCAGTAGAGTCTAACCCTTTTTGTAGACTTTACCTGACGTACAGTTCCTTTCTTTTGGGGTGTTGTACGTCTGGTGCTCAGCCAGAGTTCGTGGACGAGGCAGACTCACTGGAGTACGAGGAGCCGAGGACGTCGACCCAGAGTACGTGCCCGACGAGGACAAGACCTAAAGGTCTTTTTAGTCGCCACTTTCAGAGGTTACTGCTTTTAGTTACTCTTAAATATTTCGTTGCCATGCTTAAGATTCTTTTTAGACTTTGTACTCGTTGGATATTATATCTCTAATTTAATGAATGCAACTTTCTTTCTGTACTTTCTGTGTTTCGAACTATATTAATGCAAGAACCTGAAATTTTAAAATGGTACACCTACATACGCTTATTGGGTCTGAGCTTCACAGCTCCGGCCTAAGCGGGCCTTAGTCACGCTTCGCCTCCGTCCATTTTGGGAAGCGGGGCGTGACAGGTTTTAGTGGTGGCCCATGCAGGTCTTGCAAAAGTTCGGAACAATAAAAGTACCGCATTCATTTAATATCCACGTACAAGTCTGAATTAGTTTCCCAGTCTTAGATAGTAGGAAGACTTGGGTAGACGTCCCAATTTGATAGTCTGACGCCTTGGTTAGGAATTAGTCATCCTCGTCCTAGAATACCTTAGTAGCCACTTGACTCTGACCAATTAGATTTCTAGAGTCCTCCTTCTAGTTTAGTCGCTCGCCCAGCTCCATCGACTTCGAGCCCAGCAGAACGTAACCTTGATTCTCTTAGGAACTTCCCCCCTAGATCCTGATTGTAGATTAGCTCGTTAGGAAATCTTAGCGCCGAGCTCTCCTGATCTTCAGACGACCCGATAATTAGAATCCCTGACTTCTAGCATCTCCCTGATCATTACCCTTTTCGTGATATCGACCGTAGAGTTCCATCGTAGCTTCGTGAATCGTATCCTAAGTGTATCCATCATGCGATCTTTTCCTTTCTTCCAATTCACGTAATCGTTCCTGACGAGTGTCGTTGATCCTTCGAGTCTTTTCCCTTGCCAAGTCTGCTGCCTCTAAAAGTATTTTTGAAATTCCTATTAAGTTTTTTTCGCTCAGCTTAACTTCTTTGAAAACCCCTATGTTATATATTTCAAAATTCTTGTTTTTCGGTTGAGTTAAAATTCTTTCACTAATCTTGAAACCTCCCTGGTTGTAAAATTATTTTACTATTTTAACCTTGTTATCAAATTCTATAATCCAATATATATATATATATATATATATTACTTTTCCAAACTACAAAATTTTTATTGCTAATCACTTACCGCACGTACTTTTAAAATATTTTCTAAACCAGAGGGAACTCCAATTATTAATTAATTATTATTGTTATATCAGTTCTATGTTCTTCGTGACCACATTTCAAAATCTTTGTGTAAACTTATTTTCATTTGCAAAATAATCACTTCTCATCCTACCTTTCTTTCCTTCGTCTCACTCTTTCCCAGAATTGTAATTTACTACATCTGCCCACTTTTTCTACGTATTTTTTTAATAAGTATAAAAGTATATGATACCATATTTTACACGTAATTCTTCTTCCATCTATTTAATTATTTTGAGAAATATTTTTGTCCCATCCAACCAACTATCTCCTTATCCCGCCTTATTTGAACTCTTTCCTTTCGATTCATTTCGTTACACTCCTGGCTTCTGTTTTTCCTTAGGTTGTGTAGACATTAGTCCTTGTAGTTGTCTATGTTATCTCCGGTTTAGGAGAAGGCCCTTTTGGTAGGTGATGTCGTTGTGGTGCATGAGTATAGGTAGAGTGCGTAGACCTGTATGAGTGTGTGTTATTTAGGATCCCGATGATTGCCTTTTGTGTCTTGAATGTGTACTCAGTGTTAACCATGATATGATTGAAGTTGTCTGAATGACGGTATTCAAACGTATATGAATAAGGTCATAGCAGGCAATTTCCTTAGACGTAGTTTTTCGCGATTATAGAATAGCTTATCTTTGACTGCATGCGATTGTATCAAAACTCTGTTTTTCTTTTAAACCAAACCTTTAAAGTTTTTGAAATTAGCTCACAAGATCACAAATCAATTATCTTCCTCGTCCATTACCACGACTCCACACGTTTTTCCAAATGTTTTAAATGTGTCACTGGTTTTAAGTTTCCCTTTTCTTCTCTATCTCTCCTTTTAGAAATATTATGTTATGGTTGTTATAGTTTTGGGACTAGCTATTATTGTGGTAGGATTTTGTTTGCGGGTAGGCTCAAGGAGAGATGAGATTTGTTATAGCAATGATTAACCGATTTTGGAACAATAAGGATATTGGAATAGATTTCTTTCGGATGAAAAGAATGGGCTGTCCAAGCCTTATTCATAATACCGATGTGAGACGGACTCAATGGAGAATTCTGGTTGAATGAGATTATATGCGTGAAGATGAGAACTTATCAGATTTGAGGCTTAGACGAATGGTAGATAGGGATGGCTATAGAGTATGGTAGGAGTTAGGGTGATCATGAGATTGAGTAGAGCTTTTATTAGCATCGAGACTTGATTGTTGAGTTGACGTGAGAAGACATTAGGAGTAACACGACGTGTTGGTTGTTGGATTTAATATTGGTTGAAAAAAAATTATAATAAGTGGGAGGAGATGTGATTTTGATAGTTCAATTATTTGGCGGATAAATTTATGGGAAGATATGACACGGCGATTGTTGATTTGTAAAGGTGTTATGAGGTAGACAAAGTTGTTGTCTTCGATTGGTGACTGACTAGAACATCATTTTTAGTGACTGATTAGTTTTGGGAAGAGATCAAGAGTTTAAAAGATTGTTTTTGAGCAATGATGTTTAGTGGAGTGGTATGGTATGTGAATATGATTATTATCCTTTTATGAGAACTTGGAGTCGGAAATTTGAACAGCAGTGATGGATCTATAGTAAAGTGTTAGGATGTGAGTTTAGTCGTGGCATTATCCAATGACAAGATGGGTTATAATGGATTAATTGAGGAACAATGATGAAATTATAGGAATTAGGGATTATTGTGTGGAAGATGGGAGCGGTCGGCTTAAGTGCTTATAGATATTATTACTATTATTATTATGAGTGATTCCGAGGGCGGAATCATTTCTAAGGTGGGTAGAATGTAACGGCCGCTTTTCGACCGTTCGTATTTTCTGCGTACACGTGCTTTATCGTGCACGTATTTTTATTTGGGTTTTCTGAGCTCCGGCATATGCGATGTGATATGCCGTTGCGATCGTTACGGGGTGTAAGATTTTAATGTAATTTTTGAGAACGTCTTTTCGCGGATCGTTTTCTCGCAAAACGACTTTAAACGATGGGGGCGTTTTAGTCATTTGACTCAAAATGCCGTTTCTAATTTTTTTCGTAAATTCTTGGTAGGCGTTATGCATGATTGGGCTCTGTAGATCTGTGCGTCTCGTCTCCACGATCATCCCGGTATTTTCGGATTATTTTTCTGATGCCCGTAGTGGAAGATATCCCCTAATCAATTTCAACCGTTGATTAGCCCGTAATCCATTTGAATTTCAAATCTAAACCAAATCTAATCAAATCCCTAATATCCCTCCTACGTACCAACATGTGATTTCATTTGGGCTATCCTCACCTAAACTAAACCCTCTCCCTCTCACACACCCTCTCTCCTAGTCACCCTAAGCACACCCCTTTTATACCCTATATAGCCAACTCCTTCATGTTAAAACCAAACTCAAAAAAAGCCCTAGAGGAAACCCACGCATGACAGCCGCCACCACCTCTCCACCGGCGCGCGCGACCTCCTCCCATCGCCGCCGGATGCTCCGGCGATCTCCGGTCATCCCCCACCTTCTCTCTCTCTCTCTCTTCTCTCCCTCCTCTCTCTTCTCTTTCCCCATTAAAAACACCCAAAAACACCATGGCCAAAAAGCTTGACAACCCAGCCCCCATGGCCGGTCCAGCCTTTTCCGGCCATCTCCGGCCACCACCGACCACCACCGACATCCCCACGTCTCCCTCTACAACCCATCATCCCTCCTCTCTCCTCTATCACCCTCAAACCCCTCAAAACTCCATGAAAACCACACAAAACACAGCCCAGGCCAGAACTGCGCCCCGCCGGAAAACACCGCCGGCCGGCCACCTCCGGCCACCCCCTCCGGCGACCACCATCCCCGATCAACTCCTCTCTGACCCCCCAAGCATCTCCACCTCCCCTTACCCTCTTCCCTCATCTCTATCTCCCTCAAAACGCTTTCAAACACAACCCAAACGACAGTTTTATAGATCTGCACCACCGCCGGAAAAACTCACGCCCACCGGCCATCCGGCCACCTACGACGACCACCCTACCGCCGTTGGATTCCTATCGAAACCACCTACCAAATGCAATTTTCCTCACGCTCATAGCCCACCTGTATCTCCCGGAATCCTCGTCGGAACACGTCGCATCTGCTGTTTTTCACAGATCTGGCAGCTGAACTTCGCCGCCCGCGCACGGCCACCTCCGACCACCCCCGGGGACAACTCCACTGCAGTTGGCTTCGTCTTGAAGTCCTTTACCCACTGCAAATTCCCGTTTCCGCTGTTCGTCTCTGAAATTTCACTGAGACGCGCGACAACGGACGTGGCGCGAATCTGTCCTCCCCGGCTTCTCATGGCCGCCCACCGCCGTGCGCTCGCGCCATCGGCCATCCACCGGGCCGAGCATCTTTCTTTGGTCCCACTTCATCTACCAACAGCCCCCTTGGACTCTCGGAGTTCACGTGCATTGCCGCACACACGTACTTTTAGCCGACGTCGCCGTTATCGTGAAGAACCGTTGCGCTACTCGCAACGGGAGGAGGATTGCTGATTAGCTCGCTGATTTCACGCCGCCGCCCCGCTGTCCAGAGGTACCTCGCTGCGCTACCTGTGGCCGAGAAGTTCCAGACGACGCCGACGTTGCGCCGTTCAGACCCGACTTCCGCTTGTTGGACGACATTACGAGGTTAGTTTCCCTAACGAGTAGTAAAACCCACACCGTAGCAAAACTGAACCCTAAACTAAAACTGGACAACTACAATTAAATTTACTTTTTCGCATCAGTAAAATGTTGTCACTATAGAAAATCGACCATCGGACAATTTTCTGTGCATATAGGGTAGTGGTCGATTTAGGCTGAACAAGAACACCAAATTGTGACTTTGACAAATAGGGTAGTCCCGATAACCTAGAAACGAACCTAAATAGGATTTATTGAAATCGCGACCTAACATCGTCGCCGTGACACTGTTTCAGATGGACTACCGCGGACGCGACGACTGGACGAGACGCCCCGGACGGACGACACACTCGCCATCGCAGGCAAGTGTATCCACTTGCACTTTTGGCCGTGCTTAGGCCCTAGTTGGTTATAATTGTTAACTATGAACAAACAGAACCGGACGTGAAATGATAGCGTCTGGGACGACTCCTGACGGCTTAGACTTGACGACGAAGTCTAAGCCTGACAACAACAACTGTTTACATCATAGAACTATCTTGCGTGTGCGTGTGTGTGGACACCCTAGAATAACAACTCCCTACACTTGTCATGTCGTGTCCTGTTACACAAAAAGCCTTCGGGTGTTTCGGATGCTTTCCCCCGCGAAAGTGATCCCTGTTACACAAAAAGCCTTCGGGCGTTTCGGATGCTTTCCCCCGCGAAAGTGATCCCTGTTACACAAAAATCCTTCGGGCGTTTCGGATGCTTTCCCCCGCGGAAGTGATCCCTGTTACACAAAAAGCCTTCGGGTGTTTCGGATGCTTTCCCCCGCGAAAGTGATCCATGTTACACAAAAAGCCTTTGGGCGTTTCGGATGCTTTCCCCCGTGAAAGTGATCCATGTTACACAAAAAGCCTTCGGGCGTTTCGGATGTTTCCCTAGCGGAAGTGATCCCTGTAATTCTTGTCCTAAGTTCCTGGGTTTGGGGTTGGGTTGAGCGTGCGCATGGCAAGAGGGTCTGATCCCCCTCGAACCGTAAGGCGTGAACCCTTTCGTGTCTCACTTGTCTTGTCTTGTCTTATCCCGTCACGTCCCGACTTGTCCTGACACCTGTAGGCTAGTCCCGTAGTTGGTAGCACACGCTAGGACTACTACTTGTTGCGCTTTACTTTCCTGCTGCGTTACTTCTATTTGTTACTCAGTTATAACCCCAGCATGCTAATCAACCAGTAAAACGATGTCTAAAAGTTGATACACTTGCAGTAGAGTCTAACCCTTTTTGTAGACTTTACCTGACGTACAGTTCCTTTCTTTTGGGGTGCTGTACGTCTGGTGCTCAGCCAGAGTTCGTGGACGAGGCAGACTCACTGGAGTACGAGGAGCCGAGGACGTCGACCCAGAGTACGTGCCCGACGAGGACAAGACCTAGAGGTCTTTTTAGTCGCCACTTTCAAAGGTTACTGCTTTTAGTTACTCTTAAATATTTTGTTGCCATGCTTAAGATTCTTTTTGGACTTTGTACTAGTTGGATATTATATCTCTAATTTAATGAATGCAACTTCCTTTCTGTACTTTCTGTGTTTCGAACTATATTAATGCAAGAACCTGAAATTTTAAAATGGTACCACTACATACGCTTATTGGGTCCGAGCTTCACAGCTCCGGCCTAAGCGGGCCTTAGTCACGCTTCGCCTCTGTCCATTTTGGGAAGCGGGGCGTGACACGTGCCCAGGTTTAATCCCGCCTCCTATCGAACGGCCAGGAGCTGAGCGGGTATCGGATAGCGGTTTTCGAACCCAATAAGACCTTAAACCCCGCAATGCGTAATATATAATGTATTTCTAGGGTTTTTGAGCGTATTCTGGCGTATTGGAGGCTCTAGGAGCTGTATTTTGCCACGGAATTTGGAGGCCCTGGGGTCAGAGGCTAGATCTACCATCTGAAGGAGATTTGGGGCTATTTGGAGAGGATTGGTTATATTTTTCCTAACTTTAGCCTTGTATTTCACGTATTTGGCTTAGAATTGAAGTATTTATCACGTATTTTGATGTTTTTATGATGTATTTGTCTATGAATACTGATTATAATTTCTCCATGCGTGGTTAATCTTCATATGTGTTGGTGTTGATGTAGTAGGGTGCCGTAATCATTGATTTTGCAATAATCTTCATATGTGTTGGTGTTAATGTAGTTAGGGTGCTGTAATCATTGATTTTGCTATCTTTTCGCCCTATTTTCATTGTATAATTGCGTATTTTGCTAGTTTCTACACGTATTGCTCAAGTATTATCGTTGTTGATGTTCTTGTATCAGATATAATCTCTGAAAATTTGTTTGTGGCGTGACCCTTGCGGGCACATACGCTTATTTTCTCTTGAAACTAGCACTCTATTCGATATTTAAGGCACTTTTCGATGTACGTTTATCGTAAAATTTTCCGACGTTCTCGTGCCCTGACCAGACAAGACGTTGAGTTATAGAAAAGATATTAATAATCGTTGATTGCACACACCCTAACGAAATCAATACTGACACATACTCTCCATATTAGGACCCCAAATCGAATTCACCGTAGTTATCGTAGGATTTTCTTTTGTTATTCTAAACTTTTGATCCTATATCTTTGTGTCTTTAGGTGGTTGGTTATTACCGTATTATTACTCTTTACAAACTGAAGTTCGTGGTTTTGCAGGTCAGTTGTCCCGTGGATTCGATACCTGGACTCACCAGGATATTACTTGTTCGATCTCCTGCGCTTGGGAGTAGTGCTCACATCATTTGAGACGAGGCAAGTTTTTAGCGCAGTTGCCGGGGATAACAGTACTTGCAAGCTACAATTTGAATACTACGTGCAAGGGAAAGGAACGCCGGCGCGCTAACGGCGGCGAGCAACACGAACGTTGGCGCAAAGGGAAGGGCAGCCTGCAGTCGGATTTAGGGCTGCGCGTGGGTTGCACAAGGATCCGGCCTATTGTCGACGGAGTGCACGGTGCGTGGCCTGCTGTGTGCAAGGGAAAGGAAAATGCGGCAGGGGCTTACAGCCTGATGGAGGATCTTGCGCGGCAGCGATGCACACGGGGGAAGATCTGAGTGGCAGTTGAAGGGGGTTGTGTCCTATGCAAGGGAAGGGGGTCCGGCATCGGCGGCTTGCTGTTGGCCGTGAGTTTAGGGGCTGTAAGCGGCAGTTTTCAATGGGTTTCGACAGTTTTCAATAGGTGTAGCAAGGGTTTGTGCGGTGGTTTAAGGTAGGAGGAGGAGGTCTTGCCGTGGAGGAGGGTGGCCGGAGCAAGGGGACGGCCTGGGTGGCTGGCGACGAGTACTAGGTCGGAGGGGAGAAGAGGCAGCTAGGCAAGGTGTGGTTGCGTGTTGGTTTGTCCTAGGGCTTGCTGTGCGTGGAAAATTGCTAAATAGGGTTGAGAATGGGGTGCACTTAGGTTGATTGAGAGAGAGGGTGTAAGAGGGAGGTGGTGCAACTAGTGTGACCTATAGCTATGAAAATCACATGCCATACGTATCAAATCCTAATGATTTAATTAAGTTATTTGAAATTTGAATTAATCAGGGCTAAGTAGATTAGAATGTGATTAGGGGAAAAGGTTGGTCTTGCGGTATCCGATAATTATAAGAAAAATACCAGAATGATCGTGTCGACAAGAGGGTCGAGACTAAGACGGTCGGTCATGAGCTAGGTCAACGAAAAATGGGACTAAAAATAAATAAGATCAAGCGACGAAGTCTAAAGTTACGACACCCCTTCAAACAAAGCTGTTTCGTGGGAGAATGAGCCATGAAATGACGTTCACGAAAAATCCCACAAATAAGTACCCTCTCAGAGGGTCACATCGACATATCACTTTGCACGTTTGGGTTACAAGAAGAGATCACAAAAATTCGCGTACGAACAAGAAGTACACGCACGAAAACATACGGTCGAAAAGCGACCGTGACTTCCTACCCACCTTATGAATGATTCCGCCCTCGGAATCAACATCATCTACTGCTCCAGAAATAAGTGCAAGAAGCACTCTTTCATCTCTTCCTCGTGCTCCCAGGTAGACTCCTCAGGTGAACCATGATGCCACTGCACTCTAACCAGGTCGACGATCTTATTCCTCAACTGCGTCTGCCATCGATGCAGAATCTCAACTGGTTGCTACTCGTATGTAAGGTTCGGGCAAATCGTGATCTTCGAGAAATCCACAGCGTGAGATGGTTCATTGACGTATCGACATAACTGAGATACGTGAAACACGTCCTGAACTCCCTCCAGTGATGGCGACAACGCCAAGCGGTAAGCCACTGCTCCAACTCGCTCTAGGACGTCAAAGGGTCCAATATACCTCGGACTCAGCTTGCATCTCTTTCTAAATCAAATAACTCCTCGATTCGAAGAGATCTTGAGAAAAACATGGTCTCCAGGCTGGAACTCCAACGGTCACCGTTTAGCATCTGCCCAATGCTTGAAACGGTCCTGAGGATTCTCAGCTTCTCCCTGATGTTCCTCACAACATCACCGTCTCAACAATCATCTCTGGTCCTAACAGCTCCCTGTCTCTAATGTCATCCCAGCTTAGTGGCGATCGACATTTCTTTCCATAAAGTGCGACAAATGGCGCCATGCCAATGCTCGCCTGGTAGCTGTTATTATAGGCAAACTCCACATGATGAAGATGGTCCTTCCAAGATCCCTTGAAGTCCAACATGCACGCTCTCAGCAAGTCCTCCAAAATCTGAATCGTCCTCTCGGACCGGCCATCTGTCTGCGGATGGTATGCGGTGCTGAAACTCAGGCTTGTACCCAGACTCTTCTGCAGACTCTGCCAAAACTGAGATGTGAATCTCATGTCTCTGTCCGATACGATACTCATGGTGACTCCGTGAAGTCGCATGATCTCCAACACGATTCATGATACATCACTATCTATACTAGGGAAAGGAAATAAAAATGGAGAGTAAAAGAATTTACCTCCATGTATCTCCTCGCTAGCGTTTCCGTGGACTGTCCCACTCAAAAAGGGAAGAAGTGCGTTGATTTGGTCAATCGGTCTACGATTACCCAAATCGCGTCATTCTAGTTCGGACTCCGAGATAGTCCAGTCACGAAATCCTGATGTGTTGCCACTTCCACTCCAGAATCGGAAGCGGCTGTAGCAACCCAGCCATACGCTGATGCTCCGCCTTAACCTACTGGCATACCAAACACTTGGCAACACTCCATGCCACACTCTGCTTCATGCCATGTTACTAGTAGTTCAGGCAAAGGTCCTTGCACATCTTGGTGCCTCTAGGATGTACGGAATACGACGAACTATGTGCCTCAACAAGCAACTCCTCTCTAACATCTCCAACTGGCACATAAACTCTGGCTCCATACCTCAGTGAGCCATCCTCATGAATCAGAAAGTTAGTCCGTAGACCGGCTTCTACCTGCTCACTGATGTGCGTTTATATTTTATATATTCACACACGCCATCTCCATGATTTTCCGTCGTTTTTCATTATTTTGAGTCCGTCTTTTTGTGATTTTTAGTTCCTTTCACTTTCGTTGTGTTTTTTGTGTTTTTGCAGGATTACTGGCACAGGGGACATACAACGCTAACATCGTGAGTCCCCGAAACAACGGGAGGTGTCACGAGACCCTAGGAGCCAATCTTCAAGGACAAATCATGTATCAGCTCCCAACCGATTGGGTGGACAGATCCACCCGATCGGTTCGTGTGCCCGTATCAGACCTGAGGAAGAACCAAGGAAGGAGCAACCCACCCGATCGGTTCAGTGATCGGGTGTTCATGACAGATATCTTTGTTTTTGTATGCCACTCCACCCCATCGTTGACTTGTCAACCGATCGAGTCACCTGTAGCAGATGTTTCCCCAGCTCAAGAACCCAACGGCTCATCCGATCGGTTCAGTGATCGGTTGAGGATTTTCAGAAGCTGAAGACCAAGTCCAACCGCTACCTCACCGGATCGGTTGATGTTTCAACCGATCAGGTGAGCGTGTATTTTTTTCTTCTAGTGGAAATATTCACTGGCATCTTGCCAGAATGTATAAATAGCCCTAGGTTTCCCAGAAAACGTAATCCCCATTTTCTTAAGCTATTTTAGGGGTTTTTTGGCTACTTTCAATTAAACTCATTTTGTAAGTTCTTTGATCTTTCTAATACTTTGATATTGCGTTTATAATACCGTTTGCTCTAGTTATCTATTGCTTGATTCTCATTTTGATGGCTGAAATTTGTTTTATGCATCTATTGACATGATTATTGAGTAGTTTCCAAATCTGGGACATTGGTGGAAGCCCCTCCGTGGGTTCTCCCTAGAACGACCATAGGATTAGGGATTCGATAGGATATATGGATTTAGATGGTTACACGTGGTGTTTTATTGTCTCTGGCGGGAGAAAGACAGCCTTTGACCGTCGGGCCAAGGGGAAATAAAACGGGAGTTTGATCTCCTAGCCACAGCTCACACCCCTAGCATAGACATTGATTCCTCGCGCGTGGGAACGGCTTGGATGAAATATCGGGAGCAATCGTTGCCAGCTTAGTGCTCTCAGAGTCGGTTAGTGCTGGACATGGGAATGCCCACCGTCCGAATTGGGTAGACCTAGCATATCATCATAGGCATCGACCAGAAAATCAGGCCAATAGGACGCTTGGTACCACTCTTAGAGGCAACGTCTCACTTCTAAACCCTAGAATCCGATCACATTCCTATCCATCGGTCGTAATAGTGAGAACTCATGATAGGGCGAAAGCCAAGGTCCTAGGTTGCCTTTTTTTATCTTACACCCTTTTGCATTAATTTTCTATTGTGACAACCCATCAAGCGATTAAGTTACCTCACCCACCGGGTGATCAGGATCCCAATTGCTCACAAGCACAACACACGCCTCCCTGTGTTCGACCACCAAGCCACACCTCGACACCGTGTGCTTGCGGTTACAAATTTTAATTCTAGTATCACCGTCCCGATTTGAGTGCCAAACGGACGGGCGGTCAAGCTTTATGGCGCCGCTGCCAGGGAGGCAACGTGCTTATTTCATTTAGGACCTTGTAATCCCTCGAGACTAGCTCACATCCTTACCCCGTGATAATTTTCACATTCTACACCCTTTTTAATTTTGCATGGACATATTGTACATATTCGTTTAAGAGGGTTGGTGGACTAACCTGCGCTATTAACGTATTCTCTATTGTTGCAGTCCCCTTTCTCTCCTTTTCTCGCAGGTTTTCTACTCTACAACAAGAATGTTGTGTGCCGTTTCAGATGATAGCTGGTCATGTGCACCCGACACCAGCTATTTGGTCCAGGGTCTAGCAGAATCTCCAAACTCCTCGAACATCCTATCTTTCCTTACAGCTGCAGCGGAAAATCAACAGAGGAATCATGGTATTCAGCAGCATCCTGACACGACATTCTTTTTCCCTTCTGATGAAGCGGTGCCTATTGACGTACCCAGTACAGACTTCAGTGAGGGGGATCTATGCACCAATGGGGAGATTTGTCTGGAGGATCATCTGGCAGGGCTTGTCGAGTACGGTGAGCAGGAATCTATCTTTTCCTTGCAGACCTCTACAGAGCACACTGGAGTTTGGGACCATTATGAAACTGAATGTAGTGGTGGAGAACTAACTACTATTGAGACCTATTTCCGTGTTGAAGCCTTTTTGCTGGATAGTTGTCATACACTTGAGATGGACCCAGAGCCTTTCTCCATAGTATCCTCACTAACTTGTAAGGCTTCGCTGGGCAGACCCATGGTTGAAAGTGAAGATCCGGATGTTAGCATCCCGGAGACCCAAGAAGAGGCTCTTTCATTTGAGGATGCACAGCTTGAAAAATATGTATCGGGACCACACGAAGTTGAGATGAAGGAGTTACCTCCGGGATTGAAGTATGAGTATTTGGGGGAGGATTCAAAGCAACCGATCATTGTGAACTCCTCGCTACCCGAAGACCAAATGACCAAACTGCTTGATGTTCTGAACAAATCTAAGAACGTTTTCGGGTATGCAATTGAAGACTTGAAAGGAGTAAGCTTGGGGCTTTGCTCGCATATGATATTACTTGAAGATGAGCAAGCCACTTCCATCGAGCCACAACGAAGATTGAACCCCATTATGATGGAAGTAGTTAAGAAGGAGATTGTTAGACTTCTCCAGCCGGGATTATCTACCCAATTTCCGATAGTCGTTGGGTTAGCACGGCACATGTTGTGCCCAAGAAGGGAGGAATGACAGTCATTCGTAAGGAGAAAAACGAGCTTATACCCACGAGGACCATCACCGGATATCGGATGTGAATCGATTACCGGAAATTAAACAAAGCCACGAGGAAAGATCATTATCCCCTCTGATTTATTGATCGATGCTCGAAAGACTGGCCAAGCACAACTATTTTTGCTTCATAGATGGATACATTGGCTTCCTGCAAATTCCCATCCACAATGATGACCAAGAAAAGACTACTTTTACATGCCCGTTTGGGACGTATGCTTATAGGAGATGCAGTTTGGTCTTTGCAATGCCCCAGCTACATTTCAAAAACTGATGGCCGCAATTTTCTCCGATTTCTCCAAGGACATAATGGAGGTCTTCATGGATGATTTTTTCGTCTATGGAACAGAGTCTGACTCGTGTCTCCGTAACTAGCTAAAGTCCTGAAAATATGTCAAGATAAAGGGCTAGTTCTAAATTGGGAGAAATGCCACTTTATAGTACAAGGAGTCGTATTGGGGCACATTATCTCTTCAAGAGGGATTGAGGTGGACAAAGCAAAGGTAGATGTGATCGAAAAGCTTCCGCTTCCACTTAACCTTCGGGGAGTCCGTGGTTTCTTAGGGCATGCGGGATTCTACCACCGGTTTATAAAGGATTTTTCTAAAATTTCTAGGCCCTTGACTCAGCTCCTCGTGAAGGATACACCTTTCGTATTCGATGACAAGTGTATGGAAGCTTTCCGCCTCTTGAAGCAAGCCCTTATTTCTGTACCTGTGATTCAACCGCCAGATTGGAATCTGTCATTCGAATTGATGTGCGACGCTAGCGTCTATGCAGTTGGGGCCGTCCTGGGGCAAAGGAAAGAAAAAAATCTGCATGGCATCTATTATACAAGCAAGACACACTTGACGAGGCTCAAAGGAACTATACGACGAAGGAAAAGGAACTACTAGCCGTCATCTATGCCATGGACAAGTCTCGGTCATATCTTGTTGGTGATAAGGTTATTGTGCATACCGATCACACCGCCCTCAAGTACCTTTTGGGCAAAAGGAGGCCAAGCCGCGCCTCATAAGGTGGATTCTCCTCCTCCAAGAATTTGACTTGGAAATCAAGGACAAGAAAGGGGCGGAGAATCTTGTCGTCAACCATCTATCTAGGTTATCTACTCTCGACCCGGAGGCCACCCCTATTGATGACTCACTCCCCGACGAGCATCTTTTCTCTATCTCTCTTGTTTGGACTCCATGGTATGCCGACATTGCCAACTATCTCACGTGCGCCATCATACCCCACAATGTTAGTTACCAGCAAAAGAAGAAGTTCCTTCACGAAGTTCGGAAATTATATTGGGATGACCCTTATCTATACAAGACTTGCAATGATGGGGTGATATGGAGGTGTATTCCCGAGACAGCGACGACCTCCATAATTTCTCATTGCCATGATCAACAGTGCGGAGGCCATGCGAGTTCTTATAAGACCACAGTGAAGATTCTCCAGAGTGGATTCTATTGGTCGACTCTTTTCAAGGATACATATGCTTATGTCCAGGCCCGCGACAAATGCCAAATGACAGGAAACATATCCAAAAGAAACGAAATGCCACATCTTTACATCCTGGAAGTTGAGATCTTCGATGTTTGGGGGCTCGATTTTATGGGGCCGTTTCCCTCTTCCTCTGGTAACCAGTACATCTTGGTGGCCGTGGACTATGTGTCCCAGTGGGTGGAGGTGATAACTAGCCCTACCAATGATTCCCGGGTGGTGGCTAAATTCTTGAAAAACAACATTTTCCCGAGATTCAGCGTGCCTCGAGTCCTAATTAGCGATGGAGGGAGCCACTTCATAGAGAAGAAATTTGAAGCCCTCTTGAAGAAGTACGGAGTGCAGTACCGGATTGGACGTGCATATCATCCACAAACTAGCAGCCAGGTGGAAGTCTCAAACCGGGAGATAAAGAGCATCCTAGAGAAGATGGTGGCTAGCTCAAGAAAATATTGGCCGTCCAAGCTTTCAGATGCGCTCTGGGCCTACTGAACAGCATTCAAGACTCCGATCAGAACAACCCCTTATCGACTCGTCTCCAGGAAGGCATGTCATTTACCTGTGGAATTGGAGCATAAAGCATTTTGGCTTGTCAGACATCTGAACTTCAATGCCAAAGAAGTAGGGAGCCACTGATAACTCCAGCTAAATGAACTTGATGAGATCTGGCTCAACGCATACGAAAATGCCAGGATCTACAAAGAGAAATTGAAGCAGTGGCATGACAGGCGTATCTTAACGAGAAAATTCAAGGAAGGAGACTTGGTTCTCCTATTCAATTCGAGACTGAGGCTTTTCCCCGAAAAGCTCAAGTCTAGGTGGTCGGGACCCTACCGAGTAACCAAAGTCTTCCCACATGGAGCCATCGAGATCATGCGAAGAGAAGAACCATTTAAGGTCAATGTGCAGTGCTTAAAGCGCTACACAATCAGTGAGCCCGGAATCTCTCCAGTCGGGAACTCGACGATCGATAGCTCCGCTGCAAACCCTCTGGATCCGCATTGATTACGAACCGAGGAGTCGAGCTGCTGACTATAACCAAGCGCTTCATGGGAGGCAACCCATGTTCTAACCCGCTACTCGCTTTCAATAAAATTGATTAGTAGATAGTATAAATTTAAAGCTTGGGGAAATTCATTGTCTCGAAACTTAGCAATTTTAGAAATTTTGTGCAGGACTGTGAATGGACAGTGTTGGTTCTGTGGAAGAATCACCCGATCGGGTGACACGACCGGCGAGCTGGTGGCCGATCAGGTCGTATTTAACAGTAATCAGGGGTACTATCTAAGAGGCGATGACCCGATCGGGTGAACTCCCAACCGATCGGGTGAGCTGTAGCTTCATTTCTCATTTGGAACTCACCCGATGCATGAACCGATCGGTTGGATCCCACCCGACCGGTTCACTGCCTCTCAATAAAATCCCCATCTTCCCGACACGACCCATTTTGCAGGAAAAGAGGGGACTCACCACCCAAATACCAAATTCGCCTCCCGCCACCAATTTCTTGGCATCAAACCAACCCACAACCACTACCCAACACAATAAACATCATCTACTCCCCCATCTCCTCCTATTAAGCCCTACATCATAATCCCCCAAAACCCTAACCCTACCAACCTATTTTTTCCCAAAACTCCAAAATCCCAACAGTTACATCTGAGAAATGAAGCAACTGCTCTCCGCATTTCGCCAGGGGATTTAGAGGGGAGCATCTCGCTTGGAGTTGCATCATTGCTGGGTAACCTATTTCCAAGCTTTATGTTTCCCTTCTTGTGTGCAATGCTTTGATTTTGTGTCTGCCTCCCACATCTGCTTTATCATCATCGTAGACACCATCCCCCACGTTATTGTTCTTCTCCTACACCATTACCATGTCTAGGAAGGGAATAGAACCAGCATCATCATCACGCTGACACTACCTACACGGCCCTTTTTCCCCATCTTTACTTGGCATAAATCCTTCGTCTGAAGAAAAATTTGCACGTGTGCACTCCCTTCTCCCTCGCCCCATGCGACCTACCCTTTTTGCTGATCGCCCCATGCTCGAATCCCTCGGACTTTTGAGGGACGTCACCAAACTGTTCAACTGCATTGTGTGCGATTTCCTACTGCGTGCTCATGTCCACACACATCGGAATCTCACACTCGAGTTCCTTTCTTCACTCGTAGTGTACGATTGGGGATTCGCTTTCTGCGCTTTTAACATCGACTTTACAATGACGTTTGTCGAGCTTAACAATTCGCTGAATTTCCCTCACCCCGATCATTACGTTGAATGTTCAACTCATGATCGGTCCGATATCTATTCTTACTTCCGGGAAGATGGCGTTTGGCAACGATTCATCTGGTATCCCGCCTTTCCATCGGAGTCACTTGCCTCCTACATTATACACCCATGTTACTGCTTCGCCCACTGCCTCTTTGCCAACACCATCTTTTCCCGCGTGGATGTTTCCACGGTGTCTAGGGACGAACTTTTCTTTCTGTATGCCATGTCTCACGACAGGATCCGTGGACATGACCTATTACCCATCAACACCGGCCATTGGATCATCCATGAACTTTTATTTGTTAGCCGTGCAACCTTAGGATCTATTTGTTGTGGTGGGATTATCACTCTAATTGTCAGTCATGTTTTGAGGCTATCGTCTGACCTCCAAATTTTACCGGGTCGGACCCGCATCGATCGCGACTACTTGATCGATATTGGTATGATCACTTATTTTGGTCGCGAACGTGTATTTTACCTCTATGGTCCTGACAATACTCCTTTTGCCGTCCTCCCACCATCATCTCTTGAACGAATTCCCATTCGCACTTCTCATTTACCGTGGGAATTCTATCCCGATCCTTGGTACGTGACGTCCCCTAGATTTGAGCATACAAGTGCGATAGGATCGGGGATACCAGTTTTAAATATATATACATCAAGCGTACGGTGTTGTAGTGTGGCTTGGGGGTCGAAAACAGGGAGGCGTGTGTTGTGCTTGTGTCAAAGAGGAACCGGTTCACCCGATGGGTGAGCTAGCCTGAACGATCGATGGTTGTCACAGAATATAGATACGAAGGATAAACGATATAAAAGGAAACCTAGGACTTCGGTTTCCACCCTATCACGTGTTCTCACTATTACGACCAACGGATAGGAATACGATAGGATTCAGGGTTTAGTGGTGAGACGTTGCCTCTAAGAGTGATACCTAGCGTCCCATGGGCCCGATATTCCGGTCGGTGCCCATGATGATATGCTAGGACTACCCGGGTTCAGTCGATGGACATTCCCATGTCCATTAACACCGAACGACTCTGAGAGCACTAAGCTCGCAACGATTACTCCCAACATCTTATCATGCCGTTCCCACGCGCTAGGATTCAATGTCTACGCTAAGGGTGTGAGCTGTGGCTAAGGAGTCAACCGCCAAGTTTATTCCCCCTTGGCCCGACGGTCAGAGGCGGTCTTTCTCACGTCAATGACAATGAAACACCCTGCGTAACCATCTAAATTCCTAATCCCTATCGAAATCCTATTCCTATAGTCGCTCTAGGGAGAACCCACGAAGGGGTTTCCACCGAAATCCCAGATTTGGGAACTACTCACAATTCATAGCTAAAATGCAATCTAAACAAAAATCAACAGTAGAAATCATGATCAAGCAATAGAAATCAATTGATAGCAATGATATTAAGACAATATTAAAGTTTGGAATCAATCAGAACACTTACAAAACATGAGAAAATTCCAGCCGTCACAATACAAAAAAGACAAAAAATAACAAGATTCGTTTTCAGCAACCCTAGGTCGACTATTTATAGAAATCGATGTCACCCGATCGGTTGAAGCATCAACCGATCGGGTGAGCTGCTTGACGCTTCGCTATCGGGCGTTAGAACTTCAACCGGTCGCAGTCCTCGAGCGGTTGGCGCCGTCGGTTCACCAATTGAGCAATTGTGGCTACAGATGAACCGATCGGGTGATAAGTCACCCGATCTGTTGGAAATCAGCTTAAAAGAACATAGAACTCTGTTGGATTCAACCGGTCGCAGTCCCCTAGCAGTTGAGCTCTCCGGGTCATCGATCGGTTGGAATTCAGCTTCAAATGGCCGAGAGCTCTGTCGATCGCACCTGATCACTGAACCGATCGGGTGAGCTGCTCTTCACTTCAGCCTCCATCTGGGTCGGATATGCGTGCATCAACCGATCGGGTGGCTGGTCCACCCGATCGGTTGAGGGCTGAGATATAGCAATCTTCATCGTTTGACCCTCTAGATCGCGCGTGACTCCTCCCGTTGCTCCGGGGACTCATAATATCTTCTTTATATGTCCCCAATACTGGCAATCTCCTGCATTTAAACAAAAACACAAAGAAGTGAAAGAAAACTAAAAAACACAAGAAAATGGGTACGGGACGACGGAAAACAACGGAAAATCACAAAGAAGACGTGCGTGAATATATAAAATATAAACGCATGTTAAAATCCTCCAAGCTGAACCCTTTCTCGTCCTCGAGGAAGACGAGTGAGAATAGGAGCTCGGAGGGAAAAAATAAAAAGATAGAAACAGAAAGCGAAATCAAAACCCTAGATTGCCCGTCAAGGCCAACAAAATCAATCACGCCACACTAAGCAAGCATACGACAAAACACAATGCTAACCCAAGGAATATGAGTCCAAACAAGTGTCGTGGGCCCACGTGGTGAAGCGCGAGTGAGTGTGGTCGTGTGTTAGCAGACGTTGTTACTATCTACGATGTGCAATAAAGCTCCATATACACATACCCAAGGAATGACCCAAGTATCGATTCAATTCGAAATTGCGGTGAATAAAAGCTCAAGCATGCATGAAAAGAGCGTAAGAATAGAAACGTATCATGCATCGGGGACTCCACAGCTAGGGACTAGGAAATCACCACATTATCGCCTAGATAATAGCTAGAAAGTTCCTATTCCAAGTGTTTTCGAAAACGATGGAGGTTGAGAAGATGTGGAGTAGAACACTTGGTGCAAATTCTCGCCTTCCCTTTATTCTCGGTAGATAGGAAGAAATATTTACATGGGAAGTTTTTTGGGTTTTGGGTATTTGTATTTTTTTGGATTTTTGGCTATGCATATTTTTTCTTTCTTTTCTCTTTTCTTTTCTTTTTTTGGGTTTTTCTTTTCTCTCTTTTTTGGGATTTTTGGGATTTTGGGATATATACATGTGTACTCTCCCAAGTGGGAGAACAGTACACGACGAGGGGATTTGCACCAAGTAAAATAAAAAAGAAATCGAATTCTAAACACTTGGACAAAGGAGATTTTTCTCGCTTATCAGAGCACAAGCTAAATGGGTTATCCTAGTCCTATTTGTGGAATCCCGACACATGCGAATTGAAATATACGATATAAATATATTCCATGCACATAGAAGCAGACAGGAGAAGCAAATACCACAAATTCAAATCGAAGCATGATAATCTAGGGGTCAACCAAGGACATGTATATAAATCAAAATCACAAAGTAGAAGCACACTATAAGCTAGTCACAACACACGACTCACATAAAAGCAAAGTGGACCCATAAAGCATGAAATGCAAGAGGACTCGGCTTCCTAGGGTTAATGAATGTGATAATCGTGGCTATGCTAGGTGTGTGTGTGACTCTGCAGCAATTCATCATATGTGGTCATCTCTAGGAGAGAGAGGACAAAAGATGGGAAGAAAAAAGAAAAACACGAACGACTCGAAAACGAAGAAAAAGACACAACTGATGCACGAAGTGCGACTCCCCCAAGCTGAAACTTGCATTGCCCTCAATGCAATAGGAGTGAATACGGGATGGCAATGAAAATGGTGGGGGAATATGCACCGACACAAAAGAATAAAAAAACGAGAAAACACACGGACGAAACTGAAAGATAAAAAGGAGGAAAAAGAAACATAGAAAATAAAAGATAGAAAAAGCACAACCACACGACATATATAAACAGGCACACAACAACGAAAGAAACCGACAACACACATAAAATTCGATTTTCCCCAAGCTGGACATGACAATGCTAGCAAAATGATATGATCATGGTGATGCAGAAATATGCTAGGGGGAAGATCAGAAAAGAGAAAGAAATCAAAATGCAGGAGAGGAACTCTCCTCATCCTCCTAGGTAGAGGATGAAGGTGTGTGTGGAAGGGAGAGGAGGTGGGGAGATAAAACGACGAAGGAGAGAGGAAGTCGGGTGAAGAAATGAATCGGGTGAAGCAGTGCAGTTATTTATAGGGTTTACGCGAACCGATCAGGTGAGATGTCACCCGATCGATTGGGTAAATTTTCGAAAAATATTGATGGAAGGCAGCTACAGGCGAACCGATCGGGTGAGTTTTCACCCGATCGGTTGGCCGCTTCACGATTTTCCCGAGAGCTCTGCCGTTCTCACATGATCTTCCACCCGGTCTGCCACTTTTGCCACCTGATCGGTTGGCTGATGAGATGATATATGCCATCTTCAGACACGGCCCAACCGATCGGTTGACTCATCACCCGATCGGTTGGCGATGATTTCCTGCATAAAATACAAAATTCACCTAAGTTCATCGATGAAAGCTCCCGTTGCTAAATTTATTCACCAAAAATAAGAAAAATAATCCTAAAAATAAAGACGAAGGTTTAGAACATGGGTTGCCTTCCATGAAGCGCTGTTGTTTAACGTCGTTTGCTCGACGCCCGGTAGATGATTTTCAAAGGGGGACGTGGGTGATGCCCAATGTTTGGCATCCCTTAAGATTTTGGAGTGGTGGCCCTTGGTGTTGACAGTGGTGATAAGTAGATGCTTTCGATGATCCTCCCACTGGTGGTGTCCGAGGCTTCTCCCTCACATTGGCGTCGACCGCCACTTTTCGTAGGATCCGGATCTCAACAGCGGTGAGCCCCTTGGGCTCTTTTCCTTTTCTCCTCATCGGAGCAGCCTTCTGGAATCCGGGAGGGATCGTCACGGAGGAAAACACTTCTTCGACAGCTTCTTCTTCTTCCACCCCAGCATGCTCCTCAAGGTCCCATAAGCTTTCGGGGGGGGGGGGGGGGGGGGGGGTCCTCGAGAGAATTTCCCAGGCTCCAGCTTCTACAACTCTTTCTTCGTCAGCTTCCAGCACATTGCAACTCTGCTCCTCATGTGGGTGCTTCATAGACAACCCCAAATCAAATTCGACCTTCTGGTCGCCCACGTTAAGGGATAACTTCCCTTTCTTTACATCAATTAGCACGCCAGCGGTGGCCATGAAGGGCCTCCCGAGGATGATCGGCGTATGAGTGTCCTCTGGCATGTCCATCACAACAAAGTCTACAGGCACATGCACCCCGCTGACGTTTACTGGCAGGTCGTCCACAATCCCCACCGGGTATTTGACTGATCTATCAGCTAATTGAAGGGTCATACCGGTGGGCTCAAGGTCTCCCATTCCTATCCTCCTGTATAGTGACAGAGGCATTAGGCTGACGCTTGCTCTCAAATCGACGAGCGCCCGATTGATCCTCACTTCTCCAATCGAACAAGGAATAGAGAAGCTCCCTGGATCCTTGAGTTTCGGTGGGTTCGATCGCTGAATCAGAGTGTTGCACTCCGCCGTGAGAACGACTTTTTCTTTTCTGGAACCCCTCGTCATCAAATCTTTCATGAATTTCGCATATGAAGGATAGTCTCCATGGCCTCGAGGAAAGGGAGCTGTAAGCTCAAGTCTTTGACCATAGCAAATAACTTGCCATATTTTTCATCAATCTTTGCCTTGGCAAGTCGTTCTGGGAAAGGTACAACGTGCTTAAAAACTCCCAAGCCCCCTCTTCGTTCTTCATCTTTTCTTCCTCAGAGACTCCCTCCGAAGTCACGGTCTTTAATGACAAAGCTCCGTCGTCATTAGCTTGTACATTTGGTCGCCCATCGACTAACGGAGCTTCAGGTTCCTTAGCAGGCACCCTAGTTGGAATCTGAGTGCCGCTCCTCAATACTATAGCAGACACATTGGCATGATCATGTGTTAAGGCCAACGT
This sequence comes from Scilla litardierei, assembly GCA_030789695.1. Lineage (NCBI taxonomy): Eukaryota > Viridiplantae > Streptophyta > Magnoliopsida > Asparagales > Asparagaceae > Scilla > Scilla litardierei. The sequence goes on from CM061131.1 coordinate 75,445,003, forward strand.
TCGATTAGGCCCCCTTGGATTTACTTCCGGCTGACCCGGCAGCTGGTTATGCACCCTTTGAAGGTTTACCACCTGCAACCCCAGCTGGGTTACTTGGTCGGTTAGGGCCTTCTGCCCCATCTCCAGCCGCAAGTTAATCTTCTCCTGGTTTGTAATGTACTGGGTCAAGAGGCTCTCGACCAGGGAGATCACTCGCTACTGGCCATATGGCTGCTGCTGCATGGGCTGCTGGTTCCTGGGGGGATACTGCTGGTACATTTGTTGGGGCTGCTGCTGTTGCTGGTACTGCTGCTGCTGTTGCCGAGGCGGCTGATATAATTGTTGTTACAGTTGCTGGGGCTGCTGATATGGTGCACTATAGCTCAGGTTGGGGTGGTGCCGGTTATTGGGAGAATAAGCCGGATTTGAGCTAGTCCTTGGTGGATATGGCACGTTACCCATCGGGTTATAGAAAAGTGCGCTCGCTTGATCCACCGGTGGTGAGATATCACCACCCTCAAAGTCACCCAGGACTTCCGCTTCCACCGCTGCTACTTGTTGGGTGCTGGCACCACCAGCTCCTACCATAAGCACCGAGATCTGAGTCGATAGAAAATCGAATTTGCTAGATAATTTGTCGATGTCCTAGACTCTATGAATTCCCCTAGAACTGGGCATGGCATGCTCATCACACCACATCTCATTATTTGATGCCATTTTTTCCAAAATGTTGCTGGCATCTTCCTCGCTTCTAGACATAAAGGACCCCCCAGCCGCAGCATCCATCGAAGATTTCAGGTCGTCCAATCAACCCATTGTAGAACAGATTTATAATCTGCCATTTTGGGAGCTCGTGGTGAGGGCATCTCCACTGCATCTTCTTGTAACTCATCCAAGCTTCGTGCAAGGACTCGTGGCTGGCTTGGGAGAAGGAGGAGATCTCACTCCTCAACTTCATCGTCTTCCCCGGGGGAAAGAACTTGCTCAAGAAAGCGTTGGATAGCTTCTCCCAAGTCGTGAAGGTGTTGGGGTCCTTTCCCCTTAGCCATTGCTTGGCCTTGTCTCGCATAGAGAAGGGGTACAACTTGAGCCGGATAGCTTCAGTCGTGACACCGTTGATTCTGAAGGTGTCACACTTCTCAAGGAAGGAGTCTATATGCTCAATCGGGCTCTCCATGGGTGCCCCAGAAAATTGATCTTACTGGATCCACGTCACTAATGACGGCTTTAACTCGAAGCTCCCGGTAGTAATAGCCAGAGGCTGGATACTAGATGTAGACCCGATGGAAGGCATCGAGTATTCCAGCAAGGACTTCTGCGGAGGGGTATTCTCTCCCATGGCTGCAGACTCTTCTCTTCTTCTCTTCTCTGCGTTCAGACGCCTCACGGTGGCGTTAATCTCTTGGTCAAGAGGAATCAAGTCGTCAAGACTCCTTGTATTCCTGCGCATGAAAAACAAGAAATACCCGTGAAGCAAGTATGGTATAGCAACAGATAAAAACAGAAAATAAAGAATAGAAAATAAAAAATGAAAACGAAGAATGCGAAAATTATCGCGAGGTGAGGATGTGAAATAGACTCAAGGGTTCACTGGGTCCTAAAATAAACAAGCACGTTGCCTCCCCGGCAACGGCGCCATATAGCTTGACGTCCCCTAGATTTGAGCATACAAGTGCGATATGATCGGGGATACCAGATTTAAATATATATACAGCAAGCGCACGGTGTTGTAGTATGGCTTAGGAGTCGAACATAGGGAGATGTGTGTTGTGCTTATGTCAAAGAGGAACCGATTCACCCGATGAGTGAGCTAGCCCGAACGATCGATGGTTGTCACAGAATATAGATACGAAGGATAAACGATATAAAAGGAAACCTAGGACTTCGATTTCCACCTTATCACGTGTTCTCACTATTACGACCGACAGATAGGAATACGATAGGATTCAGGGTTTAGTGGTGAGACGTTGCCTCTAAGAGTGATACCTAGCGTCCCATGGGCCCGATATTCCGGTCGGTGCCCATGATGATACGCTAGGACTACCCGGGTTTGGTTGGTGGGCATTCCCATTGAACGACTCCGAGAGCACTAAGCTCGCAATGATTACTCCCACCATCTCATCCTGCCGTTCCCACGCGCTAGGATTCAATGTCTACGCTAAGGGTGTGAGCTGTGGCTAGGGAGTCAACCGCCAAGTTTATTCCCCCTTGGCCCGACGATCAGAGGCGGTCTTTCTCTCGCCAATAACAATGAAATACCCCGCGTAACCATCTAAATTCCTAATCCCTATCGAAATCCTATTCCTATAGTCGCTCTAGGGAGAACCCACGAAGGGGTTTCCATCGAAATCCCAGATTTGGGAACTACTCACAATTCATAGCTAAAATGCAATCTAAAAAAAAATCAACGGTAGAAATCATGATCAAGCAATAGAAATCAATTGATAGCAATGATATTAAGACAATATTAACGTTTGGAATCAATCATAACACTTACAAAACATGAGAAAATTCCAGCCGTCACAATACAAAAAAGACAAAAAATAACAAGATTCGTTTTCAGTAACCCTAGGTCGACTATTTATAGAAATCGATGTCACCCGATCGGTTGAAGCATCAACCGATCGGGTGAGCTGCTTGACGCTTTGCTATCGGGCTTTAGAACTTCAACCGGTCGCAGTCCCCGAGCGGTTAGCGCCGTCGGTTCACCAATTGAGCAATTGTGGCTACAGATGAACCGATCGGGTGATAAGTCACCCGATCCGTTAGAAATTAGCTTAAAAGAACATAGAACTCTGTTGGATTCAACCGGTCGCAGTCCCCTAGCGGTTGAGCTCTCCGGGTCATCGTTTGGAAAATTCAGCTACAGATGAACTGATCGGGTGAGATGTTGCCCAATCGGTTGGAATTCAGCTTCAAATGGCCGAGAGCTCTGTCGATCTCACCCGATCACTGAACCGATCCGGTGTGCTGCTCTTCACTTCAGCCTCCATCCAGGTCAGATACGCGTGTATCAACCGATCGGGTGGCTGGTCCACCCGATCGGTTGAGGGCAGAGATATAGCAATCTTCATCGTTTGACCATCTGGATCATGCGTGACTCCTCCCGTTGCTCCGGGGACTCATGATATCTTCTATATATGTCCCCAATACTGGCAATCTCCTGTATTTACACAAAAACATAAAGAAGTGAAAGAAAACTAAAAACACAAGAAAATGGGTACGGTGTAGGATCCTACCAAAACAGAGTTAGGATCGATAATATGAAGTTTAGACTTACGCTTGCGTACGCGGCACGGTAGTCTACGAACTTCGCCTTCGGATTCGCCACGACGGATCGAGTCTACTCACGAACGGAGTAAGGCTACTAAATCCACAATCTAAATCTCTACTTTAGATTAAGAACTTGGATAGAGGAAGAGAAAGGATTTCTGCAGAGCTTCGCTAGAATGAAGTTGCATGCATGAATTCCATGCACAAGGTGTAAGAAATGGCTTACCCTTGGGTCTTATTTATAGCCCCCAAGGTAGTTATTTTAGGGTAAGTTGTTCCTTTGGAACAACTTAATTAAGGTGTACCATGATACATGGCACATTATAAGCTTAAGTTGTACCATATGCATGGTACAACATAAGCTTAAGATATTCCCCCTTTATTAGCCATATGTCGCATGCACTTATGCATATATAATGCGACTTTCCCACTCATCCAGAGATCCTCTCCGTAAGGGAACAGATTCCCTTTGCACACGACTTCGTGTACGCGACGTTCGAGGTCCGTATTCCCTCGTACATCCCCTACAAGGGTGTACAAACGTCTTCCATATCCAACATCTCCCACTCACACTTGAGGGGATTGTAAGAGAACATCTTTCTCTTAGTTCTTTCATCTATCATACCAAGAAATAGACCGTGCGACCGTCATGCGCGTAGAGTCTGTTGTTGTGCACTTGTTAGAGATACACAACGACCTCGAAGGTGCAAAGTTGAGTAGTTCAACGCATGCTTTACCCTAGATTATTTCTTCACATTTCTTATACTTTGTATTCAACAATTGAATCCCATCTGGATTACAATTGGCTGGCCAGCTTTGAATCATTAAAGTCCAAATGCGAATATGAAATCAATCTTCCTCTTCTTGCGAACCTTCTGATCTTGACTAGTCTCGCTTTTCTAACGTGCCCCGCCGAGCCGAATTATCATAGCCCATAAGTAACACGCTAAGATAGCGATCATTTCGTCAAATCTAAAGGAACCAATTGGAGTCCTTGAGGGTAAGAGTTAAGACCCTTATGGCCTTTGAGTCTCACATAATAGCAAACACTATTGCTACTAACTCAGTGGTCGAAATGCATACGTGGTATGAACACGTATTACAACATCACTCCTTTCCCAGGGAGAGTATGTCTTAATGATGTTGTATGGATGAAAAGATCAGACACCACAGTGACTATCCTTTTGAGTCCCCTTACTACTCGTGAAATATTCACGGACTCTCATCCTGCATAAGACAGATAGGAAAAAATCCTATGAGATCTCTTTCAAATATCCTTGTGATACAGATCTCAGATCTTTTGTAAGCATCCATATGATGCAGATCTTTCATTCGACTATCTTGTTTAAGTCATGACTCTAAATCATTCGTCTAATGATTTTGACTTTAAACTAGTCTCATCTCTATCTTATCCATCTGATAAGATAAGGCGGTTGCTCATGTGAGAGAGCCAACCTTAATCTGTCCGACATACACACAATTCAGCTGAGATTTCAAAAATGTACACAAACATTTCTTAAGAAATTCATATGCAATGTTTGAAAAAAGAACTTATTCTTTTATTAATTTTGATCATTTACAGACATGGGAATTTACATTGGTACAACTCAGCTCTTACGCAATCCTTGAGATGATAAGTGTTTGTAAAACACATCTCTGGGGATCGCTTTCGTAAGCTGATCCTCTATCATCTCATGCGTAGATATGTACCTTATGTCTACCTTCTTGGTTTTATCATAGTCTTTTGCAAATATGCAGTTCCTTTAAGATACTGCATTATCCTCTTAACCGCTTTCCAGTGTTCTTGCCCTGGGTTGGATTGGTAACAGCTTACCATTTCCAACGGCAAAACAGATGTCCGGTCTCGTACACACCATAGCGTACATAAGACTATCAACTGCACTGGAATATGGAACTTTTTCCATAATTTCCTTTTCCTTTTGGTTCTTTGGACACGATTCCAGATATAAATTATCGCATATGCTTATATGAATATCAATGGACTTGCAGTCCTGCATATTAAATCGTTCTAGAACCTTCTTTATATAAGTCTCCTGTGAAAGAGAAAGAAGTTTCTTCGAACGATTCCTTGAAATCTTAACTCCAAGGATATATGCGGCTTTTCCTATGCCTTTCATCTCAAATACTGATGAAAGCCAAGCCTTGATACTAATCACAAAGCCCTTGTCATTTCCGGCTATTAAAATGTCATCTACATATAGAGACATAATAACATGCTTGCTTTTAATCCTCTTGATATATACGTAGTTATCTTCATCAAGCATGGAAAATCCATTTGATAAGACAACTTCTTGAAATTGTATATACCATTGCCTCGAGGATTATTTAAGACCATATATGGATTTACGAAGTTTACAAACCTTATGTTCGTTTCCTTCTTTTACAAACCCTGTTGGTTGTTCCATATAGATCTCCTCGTCCAATTCTCCATTGAGAAAGGCAGTCTTTACATCCATCTGATGTAATTCGAGGTATAAGCAAGCTACCATTGCCAGAATCATGCGAATCAAGGTAAAACGCACAACAGGTGAGAAGGTCTCTTCGTAGTCTATCCCTTCCTGTTGCGTAAAACCTTTCGCGACAAGGCGAGCTTTATATCTGTCAATAGAGCCATCAGCCTTATGCTTGATCTTGAGAACCCATTTGTTCCCAATTGCTCTATGTCCTCTGGGTAAGTTAACTAAGTCCCAGACTTGGTTAACTTTCATGGATTTCAATTCCTCCTTCATCGCTTCCATCCATTTGTCTTTCGCAGGGCATGATGCGGCCTGTTTGAAAGTAGCAGGCTTGTCATCATCTTGTAGTAAAGTCATAAAGGTTTGCGGAAATTCATCCTCAAATCGTAGAGGAGCCAACCTTGTACGACTACTACGTTGTATTTGAGATTCTTCAAGTCCTTGTTGACTCGAATTTAGATCAATTCTAATATCACTCCCACTTGGAATGTCGTTAGAATTGCTCCCACTTGGATCATTATTCCCGTATGGAATAGGATAATCGTCATTCGTATAATCCATTGGTGAAGGTTGAAACGTATTTTCGTTTTCACCAAGAATTCTCCCACTCGAATGAGGTAATCCTTCTTGATCATAAATCTCAAATAGAGATAAGTCCTGACTTATCTCGCCCTGTCTTGGAAACTCGTTTTTCCAAGAAAGTGACATCCCTCGACTCAAACTCAATTAGCCCACCATTGTCTTCCTGACTAACATAAAACATAACCTTTGGAGTTTTCTGCGTATCGTATAAAGATACATTTCCTTCCCTTTGGCCCAAGTTTGCCATACTTATGGGAGGAAATATGTGCATAGGATGCACAACCCCAAGGTTTCAAAATGTTTAAGTGAGGAGACCTTTGGTTCCACAACTCATAAGGAGTGGAGCTAACTGATTTCGAGGGTACGCGGTTCAAAATGAAAGCGGCCGTCAATAATGCAATAATGCATCACCCCAAAAGGTGATTGGCAAGTTAGCTTGCGCCATCATTGATCGGACCAATTTTCATTAAAGTCCTATTCCTCCTTTCTGCAACACCAATTTGTTGAGGAGTATAAGGCATAGATACCTGATGTACTATGCCTTTTTCATCACAAAAGTTCCTTTAAACTTGTTGATTGATATTCACCGCCCCTATCGGTTCGCACGACCTTAATCTTGCGATCTAATTGATTCTCCACTAAACTCATATAGTTTTTAAAGCAGGTTTAGTGCTTTCACTTTTGTGGGATATCAAATAGATATGACCGAATCGGGTGAAATCATCAATAAAAGTGATGAAAAATAGGACTTCCCGCGTCTTGTCTTGACATTCATCGGATCATATATGTCCGAATGGATAAGCTGTAATGGAACCTCGGCCCTTGTGCCGGTTCCAAAAGGCTTGCGACAAGATTTCCTCACAAGGCAATGTTCGCAGGTCGACATTTCAACCTTTGAAACATTGGATAGAAGGCCATGTTTGGCAAGTCTATCTATACACATTGGTCCAATATGACCAAGCCTTGCGTGCCAACAAATTATATTAGACTCATTAGTCAAAGAATTTGTCACAAGGAAATTTTCATTACATGAGGAAATACATTGTACTTATTACAATAAATCCTTTGAAATACAAACCCATTACCAATAAAGGAATTATTACAAAAATAGGTCCATATTACAATCATGAAGGAACCAACTATAACCAAGACCCATTAAATTGACCACAGTTTTAATATTCCTTTGAATATATGGAATGAAGAGAACATCATGAAGTAGGAGAGTGTGGCCGTTGTCCAAGACTAGCTTGCGAGTCCCAACGCCTTTCACTTCAACACGTGTGTTGTTTCCTACATTGATCTACTTCATTCCTTGGGGTATCCGGTGATACTCCACGAAGGACCGTCTGTCCTTTGCTATGTGGTCGGTGGCACCTGAATCAATTATCCCAAAATGGATTAGATTCCACAAGAAATAGTGAACTAGAAACACATATGTAACTAGTATTACAAGTTACCTCGTCACTTCCACTCGTACACGAACGAGCATAGTGACCGAGCTTGTTGCACTTGAAGCACTTGATTCTTTTCAAGTCTTTCTTCTTGTGCCATTTCTTGTGCCCACCCTTATGTTTGGGTTCCTTGGTAGACTCAGGTTTCTTATTACGTTCATTAGAAGACTTCGAACGATCTTTACGTTTCTTTCCCCCGTGTGAGGAACTAGCAACCATGTGCACTTCTGCACCTGGCTTGGCAGCCGCAAGCCGCTCTTCCTCTAATTCGAGGTGCTTGGAAACATCGTTGAAGGTCTTGATGCTCTCATTATGAGTGAGATGCATTTTCATCTGATCCCACCCATTTGGTAGGGAACGTTTGACTGCTTGGATTTGTTGCTCATCAGTGAGCAAATGACCTGCGTCCTTTAACTCTGATATAAGGTTCGCCATATGTCGCAGATGTTTCCCCATGGAATGATCTGGACGTTTCTTATATGTATCGAACTTTATAGTTAAGGCGCGAAGTTTGGACACCGATGTGCCACCGAACTTCTCCTCTAGCTTGGACCATATGTCCATGGCTAGGTCATGTTCTCGGAAGATGCGCATTATGTCATCAGCCATACTGCTTAATAACGTAATGCGCGCTATCTTATTCTTCCGAGACCAAGCATCAAAAGCTTCCTTGTCTCTTCGGTGTTGGGCCGTAGTGCCCAACTCCGGTTCAATCATAACGTTCTTTAGAGTTTCGAGCACTTCTTGCTCCTCTAGAACGTATTGTATCTTAATGGACCAAAGTTTGTAATTATCGCCGTTGAGTTTTTCACCTTTGTTTAACTCAGCGACGATATTCTTTGAAGCGGAAGACATTTAACTTTTAAAATGCTGCAAAAGACACAAAACCGAAGGTTCGATCAAAACATTGCATAAAAATTCTTAAAATATAACTCCCACTAGAAATGATAATAGAGTATCCCATTTGGATAGTTCTAAAAATTCAAATCCCACTTGGAATTATATTATATTTGATAAGTTACTTTCGAAAAATATTGAAGATGTTGTTCTAGAATCGAAAAGGTCTCTATGATTCCAATCACCATCTAGAACAACCTTCAATATTCCCCTATCACTTATCAAACAATAGTACTCTTATAGTACTAGCAGCGGAAAACGAGTTTGAAAACGTATTTTTCAGATATAATTCCCACTTGAAATGATAATAGAATATCCCATATGGATAGTTCTAAAATCAACTCCCACTTGGAATGATATTCATAATTTGATAAGTTACTTTCGAAAAATATTGAAGATGTTACTCTAGAGTCGGAAAGGTCACTATGTTTCCAATCACCATCTAGAGTAACTTTCAATATTTCTCCCTCACTTTATCAAATGTTAGTACTCTTATAGTACTTTGCAGCGGAAAAGCGTTTTTGAAAAACGTATTTTTCAAAAATTCAAAATACATTGGCTAATCTCCGTAGAGTAGAGCACAACGTCATAAGTACATTGGCTAATCTCCGTAGAGTAGAGCACAATGACATGGCTAATCTCGCATGAAGTAGAGCACTAAGGCTAATCTTCAAGGAGTAGAGCACAATTTCATAAGTACATTGGCTAATCTCCGTAGAGTAGAGCACAATGACTTGGCTAATCTCGCATGAAGTAGAGCACTATGGCTAGTCTTCAAGGAGTAGAGCCCAAAGAAAAACTTCATTAAAACGTTAGTCCCGTATGAACTAGTCGACACTGTGGTTAGCCCCGTATGGACTAATCGACACATTCGAGTTTGACCAAGGCCTTTTGTTACCCCGTATGGGTCATTTGGCAAATTTGCAATCGACCCAGACCTTCTGTCGGATTGGTCGACCAAAAACACCAAATTGGTCGACCAATTTTTGGTCTTGCAACTTCTTCCCGGCCAGGGCCTCTGCCCTGGTCGGGGCTTGGCCAAGGGCCGGCCAGGGCCTCTGCCCTGGCCGGCCAGGGGTATTGGCCCCCTCGGCCAGGGCCTCTGCCCTGGCCGAGGCCAGGGCATTGGCCCTGGCCTCTGCCAGGGCAGGCCAGCCGGCCCTGGCCGGCAGGCCTTGGCCAAGGCCGGCCATGGCCGGCCTGGCCTTGGCCGGCCACTGCCGGCCTGGCCATGGCCGGCCATGGCTTGGCCATGGCCGGTCATGGCCAAGGCCATTTGGCATTGGCCGGCCATGGCCCCTTTGGCCATGGCCGGCCACCCCCTTTGAATGGGGTTGCCGCACATACTCCTCCCCCTTGATGGGGTGGTCGCCGGTGGTTATTGGCCGTAGCCAACCCCCTCCGCAAGTGGAGGGGGGGGGGGGTGCATAGCCTTCATAGCCCATTTGGCCATGGTGCACATGCATCAATTTCCTCTTACCCGATGGAAATAACTACCATCATCTTCCTCGATGAAGCACCCGTTCGTCGATGAAGCACCCGTTCGTCGAGAAATTAGTTATTTCCTAATGGCCGTGTGCCAAAAATGAAAAATAACATACTACGTGAACGGTCGGTTCTTCCCGTCACGGAGAGTTCCTACCATATCCGTAATGATAGGAGACCCTAACGTGAAAAGAACAACCGCTGCGTTCTCTCCGTCACGAAGCGTTCCTACTATATCCGTAATAGTAGGAGACCCATTCGTGAAAAAGACAACGACTCGTTCATAGTTTCGACGGGGTGGTGGTTTGACCGGGGCGAACCCATATGGCTCCGATACCAATGTAGGATCCTACCAAAACAGAGTTAGGATCGATAATATGAAGTTTAGACTTACGCTTGCGTACGCGGCACGATAGTCTACGAACTTCGCCTTCGGATTCGCCACGACGGATCGAGTCTACTCACGAACGGAGTAAGGCTACTAAATCCACAATCTAAATCTCTACTTTAGATTAAGAACTTGGATAGAGGAAGAGAAAGGATTTCTGCAGAGCTTCGCTAGAATGAAGTTGCATGCATGAATTCCATGCAAAAGGTGTAAGAAATGGCTTACCCTTCGGTCTTATTTATAGCCCCCAAGGTAGTTATTTTAGGGTAAGTTGTTCCTTTGGAACAACTTAATTAAGGTGTACCATGATACATGGCACATTATAAGCTTAAGTTGTACCATATGCATGGTACAACATAAGCTTAAGATATTCCCCCTTTATTAGCCATATGTCGCATGCACTTATGCATATATAATGCGACTTTCCCACTCATCCAGAGATCCTCTCCGTAAGGGAACAGATTCCCTTTGCACACGACTTCGTGTACGCGACGTTCGAGGTCCGTATTCCCTCGTACATCCCCTACAAGGGTGTACAAACGTCTTCCATATCCAACATACGGGACGACGGAAAACAACGGAAAATCACAAAGAAGACGTGTGTGAATATATAAAATATAAACGCACGTCAGTACGCTACACTTGTACATCTTCCACCCTTGGATCCTCCCGATTGGCACCCATTTGCCGGGTCACCTGGTACCATCATAATCCACCACGATCCACCGATCAATTTTGATGCACCTATGATCGATCCCGTTGCCCCTCCTTCTCCTGTCGGCACACCTTCTCCATCGTCCTCACCATCATCTTTCTTCCATTATTCACCTCCCACCTCACCATCTCCCTACAATTCTTCCAATAATAGCTCAGATTGATTTTCCCCTATCCATTTGTTTCTTCATCATCTTGATCACATCTTTTTTAGCATTATTGAGATCAACTTGGGGAAAATCTATCTTCTGTGATTGTTGTTGTGTGTCTTGTTTGATGTGTACTTGTTTTGTGTGTCTGTGTGTATATCTTTTGTATAGTTGGTTTCGTTATTTATTTTCTTTAGTTTTCTATATTTCTTCTTGTGTGTTGTTCATGTTTTTCTCGTTTCTTTGTCGGTGCGTACTTCCCTCCCATATTTTGTTGCCCTCCCGCATTTACTCCTATTGCATTGAGGGCAATGCAACGTTCAGCTTGGGGGACTCGCACTTTGTGCGTCAGTCTTGTCTTTTTCACCATTCTGAGTCGTTTTTTGTCGTGTTTTTCTTTTTCTTTCTTTCCATCCTTTTGTTCTCCCTCTCCTAGAGATGACCCCACATGATGAAGTGCCACGGAACCACATGCACACTTAGCTTAGCTACGATAATCATTCTCACTAACCCTAGGAAGCCGAGTCCTATTGCATTTCATGCTCTGTGGGTTCACTTTGCTTTTGTGTGAGTTGTGTGTCGTGACTATCTAGTTGATGTGCTTCTACATTATGATCTTGTTCTATATGCCTATCCTTGGATGACCCCTAAACTATCATGCTTCAATTTCGAATATGCGGTATTTTGCCTCCACCGTCTGCTTCTTTATGCATGAATTATCTATATATTTACGCTTCAATTCGCATGTGGACTCTACTAATAGGACTAGGATAACCCATTTTGCTTATGCTCTGATTCGCGAAAAATTTTCCTTTTGCCAAAGTGTTTAGAATTCGAATTCTTTTTTGTTTTACTTGGTGCAAATCCTCTCGTCGTGTACTGTTCTTCCACTTGGGAGAGTACACAATTTTGCCAAAATCCAAAAAGCCAAAAAAAGAAAAAAAGAAAAAAGAGAGAGAAAAGAAAGAATGTGTATAGCCAAATTCAAAAAAATATACAAATATCCAAAACCCAAAAAAATTCATGTTATGAATATTACTCCTACCGTCACGAATAAAGGGAATGCGTGAATTTGCACCGAGTGCTCTCCTCCACACATATTCAACGCCCTTCGTTTTCGAACACACTTGGCATAGGAGCCTTCTAGCAATCATCTAGGCAATCGTGCGGTGATTCTCTAGTTTCTAGCGGTAGAGTCCCTGACACATGATATGTTTCTATTCTACTCTATTCTCATGCATGCTTGAGCTATTATTCACAGCTAATTCGAATTGAGTCGATGTTTGGGTCATTCCATGGATATGTGTATATGGAGCTTAATTGCACAATTTAGATAGTTGCACCGTCTGCTAGCTCACGACCTCACTCACTTGTGCTTCACCACGTGGACCCATGACACTAGTAGGGACTCATATTCCTGGGTTTAGTGCGATGCTTATCGTATGCTTGCTTAGTGTGGTGTGTTAGTTTTCGTTGGCTCTGATGGGTAATCTAGGATTTCTTTTTTCTTTTTCTGTTCCTTCCTTTCTATTTTCCCCTCCGAACTCCGATTCTCGCTTGTCTTCCTCGAGGACGAGGAAGAGTTCAGCTTGGGGGATTTTGACGTGCGTTTATATTTTATATATTCATGCACGCTTTCTCCATGATTTCCCGTCATTTTCCGTTATTTTGAGTCCGTCTTTTTGTGATTTTTAGTTCCTTTTCACTTTCGTTGTGTTTTTTGTGTTTTTGCATGATTGCTGGCGCAGGAGACATACAACTCTAACATCACGAGTCCCCGAAGCAATGGGAGGTGTCACACGAGACACTGGGAGCCAATCTTCAAGGAAAAATCTTGTATCAGCTCCCAACCGATCGGGTGGACAGATCCACCCGATCAGTTCGTGCACCCGTATCAGACCCGAGGAAGAACCAAGGAAGGAGCAACCCACCCGATCGGTTCAGTGATCTGGTAGTCATGACAGATATCTCGGTTTTTGTGTGCCAACTCCACCCAATCGGTTGATGTTTCAACCAGCTCAAGAACCCAACGGCTCATCCGATCGGTTCAGCGATCGGCTGAGGATTTTCAGAGGCTGAAGACCAAGTCCAACCGCTGCATCACCCAATCGGTTGATGTTTCAACCGATCGTGTGAGCGTTTATTTTTGTCTTTTAGTGGGAATATTCCCTGGCATCTTGCCAGAATGTATAAATAGCCCTATGTTTCCCAGAAAACGTAATCCCCATTTTCTTAAGCTATTTTTAGGGATTTTTGGCTGCTTTCAATTAAACTCATTTTGTAAGTTCTTTGATATTTTTATTACTTTGATATTGCATTTATAATACCGTTTGCTCTAGTTATCTATTACTTGATTCTTATTTTGATGGCTGAAATTTGTTTTATTGCATCTATTGCCATGATTAGTGAGTAGTTTTCAAATCTGGGACATTGGTGGAAGCCCCTTCGTGGGTTCTCCCTAGAACGACCATATGATTAGGGATTCAATAGGATATATGGATTTAGATGGTTACGCGGGGTGTTTTATTGTCTCTGGCAGGAGAAAGACCGCCTTTGACCGTCGGGCGAAGGAGAAATAAAACGAGAGTTTGATCCCCTAGTCACAGCTCACATCTCTAGCATAGACATTGACTCCTCGCGCGTGGAAACGGCTTGGATGAAATGTCAGAAGAAATCGTTGCGAGCTTAGTGCCCCCGGAGTCGGTCAGTGTTGGACATGGGAATGCACACCGTCCAACCCGGGTAGACCTTGCGTATCATCCTGGGCATCGACCGGAATATCGGGCCCATGGGATGCTTGGTATCACTCTTTGAGGCAACGTCTCACCACTAAACCCTAGAATCCGATCACATTCCTATCTTTCAGTCATAATAGTGAGAACTCATGATAGGGCGAAAGCCAAGGTCCTAGGTTGCCTTTTTTATAATTTACACCCTTTTGCATTAATTTTCTATTGTGACAACCCATCAAGCGATTAAGCTAGCTCACCCACCGGGTGATCAGGATCCCAATTGCTCACAAGCACAACACACGCATCCCTGTGTTCGACCCCCCAAGCCACACCTCGACACCGTGCACTTGCGGTTACAAATTTAATTCTAGTATCCTCGTCCCGATTTGAGTGCCAAACGGACGGGTGGTCACTCACGGATCTTCTTCATCTTTGGATCTCCAGCCTGACCTACCTTGATCCGATCCACGATCGTCGACTGTATCTACATACACATCAACGACGAAACCTCTCCAGGAAGCACAATCTCAATGCCTGACTTACAGAACTCCTACTACAACCTCCATTGTGAAGTCAACATCATAACTACTGGAAGTCGGCTTAGGGCATCAGGAACCACGTTCACCTTACCAGGGTGATACTGCAAGTCGATCTCGTAATCCTCTATGAGCTCCAACCATCGATGCTGTCGCATATTGAGCTCCTTCTGTGCAAAGATGTATTTCAAGCTTTTTTGATCAGTGAAAATCTTCACTTTCTCACTTAGCAAGAAATGCCTCCAGATCTTGGGCACAAATACGACTGTAGCCAACTCCAAATCATGCGTCGGGTAGTTCTTCTCATGAGCCTTGAGCTGTCGAGAAGCGTACGCGACCACATGTCCATGCTGATGCAAAACGCAACCGAGACCTTTGCCAGAAGCATCGCAAAAGATCTCGAAACCACCACTGCTAGAACAGGTGCTGACTTCAACCTCGCCTTCAAAATAGAAAATGCCTCCTCACAAGCATCGGACCAAACGAACGGTATATCCTTCCTCGTCAGTCTAGTCATCGGCTCTGCAATACGAGAGAAATCCTTGATGAAGCGCCGATAATATCATGCTAGCCCAAGAAAACTCCTGATCTCTGACGCTGTCCGTGGAATCGGCCACTTTCTGATAGCATTGATCTTCTCCGGATCCTCGGATATGCCACCTCCTGACACCACATGTCCAAGGAAGGTGTCACGACCCGCTTCCCTAAAATGGAGGCGAGACGTGAAAAGGTCCGCACGAGAGTGGAGCTGTGAAGCCCCAAACCCGATAAGCGTCCACAATTAGATAAACAGGTCCCTGTAACCACAACAGAATAACAATAATAACACAAGGAGAGACTGAAATAAAATTCCACATCTCACAAAATTGTCCAACATCGAAAATAAGTCCAACATCCAGAAAAGCCACCAGGCTAAAAGAAAAGAGTCTAAAGGCCCAGAACAAGGCCAACAAAAGAATACGACATAACAAAGTATAGGTGCTACACACCGATAACAAAACAACTGTCTAACAAAAGTAAAACACACGAAGACACTAGGACTGGTCCCCAGTGTCCACGTACTCCCCGTCAAACACAAGCTCGGGCTCGGCGTCAGCAAACGCCTCGTCCTCAACGAGGTACTCGGGCTCGGGATCTAACATGTGTCACCCAAAAGAGTAAAGGGGCACATGTCAGCAAGTCTATAAGACTCGGGCAAGGAAACTGAAAGTAAGGCAACTAGCAACCTAGCAGTTTAGTATGCATGACATGGCAGTTATAACATGAGTGCACAATTTAAAACATGGCAAGACAGTTTGTACAAGAGGACAATCATCGGGACAAGACAAGACAAGACAAGACAAGACAAGACAAGAGTAGCCACGCTACTATCAATCTCGATCAATTCACATTGTTGGTGTTTACGCCCTTCGCTGAATGGTAAACATTCAGACCGATCGGCACTAAACACGATTCACATTTCACGGTTGTTTTGTAGATGTTTGCGCCCTTCGCTGAATGGCTAGCATGTCAGTCCGATCGGCCCCAAACACTACCCCACCCCAAAGAGTTTACGCCTTACAACTGCAGTTGTTGATCAAACAGACTCCCAGTTGAATGGCCGCTTAACCCTCACCCCATCCCGCACTAAACAAGCCAGGGTCCCTGAACATGAGCCCAGCAAGTGAGCCAGGGTTGCCCCGCACGGGAGCTTGTTTCTTAGTTCGCAATTCAATATCGAGCGTTGGGGTTTCCAACTACAGGGCTCGCTTCTGGAACACGAGCCAGGTAACACAAGTAGTGTAGCAAAGCTACGCAATCACGGGATCACCAAAACAATGCAATGACATGACATTTAATTTGCGTACCGTTAATGGAAAGTAAACATGACATGGTATTTGTGCAACATGCTAAATGTCAGAATTAGCTTCGTTGTCAAGCTAATTCCCCAATTTGCGCCTAGGCGAGTATCATTTCGTCGCCTAGCCTCTTTTACGCCTATAACAAGAAAATGGCCTAAAACATGGCCTAAACCCTAAGTGGCAAGTTTCACTTGCCTAGCACCGGGGATGACGATCAACCTCGTCACACGGATGCTATCTACGAGGAAATCGCTGTTTAGGGGGAAACAAACACCAAACACATGAAATTAATTAGGGTTTCATAAAAATGTAAATAAGTTATGAAAACAACGGTAGATCGATTTCTTACCGAGAGGAGACGGAAGGAACACTCCGGGGAACCCTAGGATCAAATCTGGAAGAGATTGGAGAAGTTTGGGGAAACTAGGGTTTTGGGTGATTTTGGGGATTTGATGGATTTTGGGTGTGATTTGAGGAAGATGAGAGGTAGATAGGGTAGATGGATGGTTTGGATGATGGATTTAGGGCTTGGAATGAAGCAATGGAGCTTGGAGGAAGGTGGGGGATCAATGGGGGCGATTTTAGGGTTTAGGGTCGAGTTGGAGGGGAAGAAAACGTTTGGGTTGGGTATTTATAGGCTAGGCTGGCGGCTGCCCAGAAATTAGGGTTTTAACACAGACTAGTCGGTCAAAGAACAACCACTGACCGACTAGTTTGGCAACTAGTCGGTCGGTCGACCAACGCAGACCGACTAAGTGTAAACAGTAACTCCTGAACGAAAATATGATTTAGAGTTAGTCGGTCCATGAACAAATACTGACCGACTATTTTAGAAACTAGTCGGTTGATGAACGTTCTTAGACCGACTAAGAGTAAACAGTAACTCAACTAAAATTAAGATGATGTGTTAGTCGGTTCAAGAAGCATCGCCGACCGACTAGTTTGCAACCTAGTCGGTCAACCAACCTTCTTAGACCGACTAACGATAAACAGTAGCTTCCTCAGAAAATTAGAAAGCTCACTAGTCGGTCCAAGAAGGATTGCCGACCGACTGGATCGTCATCTAGTCGGTTGGTGGCCCTTCTTACACCGGCTAATGAGCACAGAAAAGTTCCGATACGGAGCGCGAGGCCCCGTGATCGAATCCTAAGACTCCTAGGCTTGATCTAATAGTTAGATATGACCGTTATGAAGCCCGTCACAAACGACGTACTTCGAAATCGACGATCCTAAGGAAGAATCGAGAAAATACGACGAATCGATCGAAAATGAAAGTTACGGAGACGAAAACCACACAAGAGGAGAAAACCCACCAAAACACATATTATATTATAATAAATTCAGATACAAGAAAACCAGTCGTTACATCCTCCCCAACTTAAGAAAAATTCCGTCCTCGGAATTTCCAAAAACTCACGAGTCCAGAAACAAAAGTGGGAAACGCTCTCGCATCTCATCCTCATTCTCCCAAGTAGACTCTCCAGGTGAACCGTGTCGCCACATCACCCTCACAAGATTGACAATCTTGTTCCGAAGCGATTTCTGACGCCTGTCCAGAATCTGCACTGGATACTGGTCATACGTCATATCGGGGCGAACGGTAATCTCCGAAAAATCCACCGCATGAGACGGATCGCTAATGTATCGACGAAGCTGCGACACATGGAAAACATTGTGAACTCCTTCCAAAGATGGCGGCAAAGCCAAGCGATATGCTACCTCGCCAACCCTCTCCAAAACGTCAAATGGTCCAATGTATCGCGGGCTCAACTTCCCACGCTTCCCAAAACGAATCACACCACGATTCGGGGAAATCTTCAAGAACACATGGTCGCCCGGCTGAAACTCCAAAGGACGACGTTTAGCATCCGCCCAATGCTTAAAACGGTCCTGAGCAATTCTCAACCTCATCCGAATATTCCTGACGATCTCCACGGCCTCCACGATCATCTCAGGTCCCAACAACTCCCGATCTCCAACGTCATCCCAACTCAATGGCGATCGACATTTCCTCCCATAAAGAGCGGCGAAAGGCGCCATGCCAATACTCGCCTGGAAGCTGTTGTTGTAGGAAAACTCTACCAGATGTAGATGGTCCTCCCACGAACCCTTGAAATCCAACATGCACGCCCTCAGCATGTCCTCCAAAATCTGAATCGTCCTCTCGGACTGGCCATCCGTCTGCGGATGGTACGCCGTGCTGAAACTCAGACGCGTACCCAAGCTCTTCTGCAAACTCTGCCAGAACTGAGACGTGAACCTCGTGTCTCTGTCAGACACGATACTCACGGGGACTCCGTGAAGTCGCACAACCTCCTGCATGATTCACGTTACATCACTATCCAAACTAGGAAAAAGGAAATAAAACGGAGAGTAAAAGAATTTTACCTCCATATATCTCCTTGCTAGCGCCTCAGTGGACTGTCCTACTCGGAACGGAATAAAGTGCGCAGATTTGGTCAATCGATCTACGATCACCCAAATCGCGTCATTCTGCTTCGGACTCCGAGGTAGTCCAGTCACGAAATCCATAGCGATGTGCTGCCACTTCCACTCTGGAATCGGAAGCGGTTGTAGCAACCCGGCCGAACGCTGATGCTCCGCCTTCACTTGCTGGCAAACCAATCACTTTGCTACACTCCGAGCCACGCTCCTCTTCATACCATGCCACCAATAATTCAGACGAAGATCCTGGTACATCTTGGTGCCACCAGGATGCACAGAATACGGCGAACTGTGTGCCTCCACCATCAGCTCCTCTCTGATATCCCCAGCAGGCACACACAACCTGGCTCCAAACCTCAGCGAGCCATCCTCATGAATCAAAAAGTCAGTCCGCAGACCGGCTTCCACCATCTCCCGAATCCTCACCAGCTTCGGATCCTCAGCCTGGCCAGCCTTAATCCGATCCACGATCGTCGACTGCACCTGCATGTACATCAACGACGAAGCCTCTCTAGGAAGAACAATCTCCACGCCAGACTCGCAAAAATCCTGCTGCAATCTCCACTGCGAGGTCAAAATCATCACCGCTGGAAGCCTACTCAAAGCATCCAGAACCACATTCACCTTGCCAGGGTGAAACTGCAAATCAATATCATAATCCGCCATAAGCTCCAACCATCGACGCTGTCGCATGTTGAGCTCCTTCTGAGTGAAAATATACTTCAAGCTTTTGTGATCGGTGAAAATCTTCACTTTCTCACTCAGCAGGAAGTGCCTCCAAATCTTAAGAGCAAACACCACGGCAGCCAACTCCAAATCATGCGTCGGGTAATTCTTCTCATGAACCTTAAGCTGACGAGACGCATACGCCACAACACGCCCGTGCTGATGCAACACGCAACCGAGACCCTTGCCAGAAGCATCGCAAAAGATCTCAAATCCACCGCTGCGATCAGGCACAACAAGAATAGGGGCACTCGTCAACCTCTCCTTCAGAATACCAAAAGCACCCTCACAATCATCCGACCAAACAAAAGCAACATCCTTCCGCGTCAACCTGGTCATCGGCTCAGCAATACGAGAAAAGTCCTTAATGAATCGCCGATAGTAACCAGCAAGTCCAAGGAAACTCCGAATCTCAGACGCAGACGACGGAACAGGCCACTCCCTGATGGCCCTAATCTTCTCGGGATCCACTGAAATACCATCTCCAGTCACCACATGCCCGAGAAAAGCAACTCGATCCAGCCAAAACTCGCACTTCGAAAACTTAGCGTACAACCGATGCTTCCTCAAGATCTCCAACACCGTCCTTAAGTGCGAGGCATGCTCTTCCTCCGACTTCGAATAGATCAGAATGTCGTCAATAAAGATAACGACAAACTTATCCAAAAAGTCGTAGAAAATCAGGTTCATCAGATTCATGAAAACTGCGGGCGCGTTAGTTACGCCAAAAGGCATAACCACGAACTCATAGTGTCCATACTTTGTCCTGAACGCTGTCTTCGGAACATCTCCCTTCTTCACCTTCAACTGATGGTAACCACTCCTCAAATCCAATTTAGAAAACACCCTCGAACCTCCAAGCTGATCAAAAATATCATCGATGCGAGGCAACGGGTATTTATTCTTAATGGTTACCGCATTCAACTCCCGATAGTCCACGCACATGCGACGCGAACCATCCTTCTTCTTAACCAGCAACACCGGTGCTCCCCACGGAGACACACTAGGATTAATATAACCCTTCAGCAAAAGCTCATCCAACTGCTTCCGCAACTCTTCCAACTCTGCAGGTGCCATACGATACGGCGCCTTCGAAATCGGCTGCGCACCTGGAACAAGATCGATAGAAAATTCCAAAGCTCGATCAGGCGGCAAACCAGACATCTCCTCGGGGAAGACGTCGCCAAAATCTCGCACCACAGCTGGCCACTCCAGCTCCATCTGCATAGCCACAGCCTCCACCGGCCTGGCCCGAAATCTGGCAGGACCAAGCGAACTGCTACCACGACTGAACTCAAACACTGGATGTCCGGGAATCTCGAACACCACCTTCTTCCTCCGACAGTCGATCGTAGCATAGAAGCTCGCAAGCCAGTCCATCCCAAGAACTGCATCATAGTTGATGATGTCGTGGACAATGAAATCAGCGAAAAGCTCATGTCCACAGACCACCAACGAGCAAGAATTACAACCACAATGCACCGAGACCACACCATTCCCTGTAACGATATTCCAACTCTTGGGGAGAGGGGACGTCGACAAGGAATGCCTCTCCACGAAGCTCCGAGAAATAATGCACATCGATGCACCAGAGTCAAAGAGGACTCGTGCAGGAAATGTGCACACCAAAATCACACCTAATCAATCAATTAACAATCAAACCCTAGTCTAGCAAACAAGCAAGTTCAAGCAAACAACATAATCTAGCAATCAAGACCAAATAGGAAAGTAATAGCTAGAATGAGGATTACCTGCGATAACCTCATCCACAGCCTCGCTCTCCGCAGCGGTCATCAGAAAAGCCTGCCTCCTCGGCGGAACAGCCTGCCGAAAAGCCTGCCCCTGCGGAACAAGAGCCGCTCCACGCCCAGCAGGAACAGACGCTCGCTGCTGCAACGGCTGAGCTGCAACAGGAGCCCTCCGCAGCGGACCCGCATGCCGACAATCCTTCGCGATATGAGAAGCATCACCGCAAACCAGGCACTGGCCCAAAAACTTCCGACACTGATCCTTGATGTGGCCAGGCTTGCCGCAGAAATGGCAAGTCTTCAGAATAGGCCCTCATGGCCTCTTAAACTGAGCGGACTGATTAGGCCTGAATCCAGGTCTAACCACAGCTCTCGCCTGTTCCACAGGCCTCTTCCCAGCACCAATAACAGACCCCCTCCTTTGGTTCACGAGCAGCTCCTGCCTCTTGGCAGCGACCAGAACCTTCTGATAAGATTCCCGGTCAGAAGAGGTCACAAAACTCTGGAGCTCTGAAGCAAGCCCCTGCAGGAACCTCTGAGCTCTCTCCTCAGCGTCCTGCACCATCTTTGGTGCAAACCGACTCAGCCTCATGAACTCTTGGTGATACATGTCCACCGACGAGTTCCCCTGCTTCAAATCGATAAAACGCTGCAGCATCTCCTCCTTAGCAGCCTTCGGGAAGAACTCACCCTCAAATCTGGCCTTGAAGGTAGCCCAAGCTATCGGCTCCACCAACAACTTCTCTTCCGCATCCCACCAATTCCTGGCGTTATCCTTGAGCTGCCTCTTCGCCAAATCAACCCATCCAGCCGGGGTGATCTTGGCCATCTTCAGATTGTCCTCGACGTTCCGAATCCACTCATCGGCAGCCAGAGGACCCTCAGAACCATCAAAATATGCGGGACCCAGCTCCCGAAATTGCTTCGCTCCTGGCTCAGAGCGAGGGGCATCCGGAAGAGCCCGGGCAGCTCGACCAAGTGGAGCATTCTGGACTTGCAAAAGCACGCCCTGCTGCACTTGCATCATCTGGAGCATCATCCGCATCATCTCACCGCTGGTGGGTTCCCGCTCAGGCTCCTCATCATGAGGGAGCGCACCACTGCCCCCACCACGGGTGAAACGCCTTCCTGCCATCTAATGACACGGAAAACAAATCAGATTAGACTCATAGCTTATGACTCGGACGTCGAACTTAATTTATTGGACATTCAAATATTATTATTGCTATTCCAAAAATCGCAGTTATAGAAGGACCTGCATGGGCCACCACTAAAACCTGTCACGACCCGCTTCCCTAAAATGGAGGCGAGACGTGAAAAGGTCCGCACGAGAGTGGAGCTGTGAAGCCCCAAACCCGATAAGCGTCCACAATTAGATAAACAGGTCCCTGTAACCACAACAGAATAACAATAATAACACAAGGAGAGACTGAAATAAAATTCCACATCTCACAAAATTGTCCAACATCGAAAATAAGTCCAACATCCAGAAAATCCACCAGGCTAAAAGAAAAGAGTCTAAAGGCCCAGAACAAGGACAACAAAAGAATACGACATAACAAAGTATAGGTGCTACGCACCGATAACAAAACAACTGTCTAACAAAAGTAAAACACACGAAGACACTAGGACTGGTCCCCAGTGTCCACGTACTCCCCGTCAAACACAAGCTCGGGCTCGGCGTCAGCAAACGCCTCGTCCTCAACGAGGTACTCGGGCACGGGATCTAACATGTGTCACCCAAAAGAGTAAAGGGGCACATGTCAGCAAGTCTATAAGACTCAGGCAAGCAAACTGAAAGTAAGGCAACTAGCAACCTAGCAGTTTAGTATGCATGACATGGCAGTTATAACATGAGTGCACAATTTAAAACATGGCAAGACAGTTTGTACAAGAGGACAATCATCGGGACAAGACAAGACAAGACAAGACAAGACAAGACAAGAGTAGCCACGCTACTATCAATCTCGATCAATTCACATTGTTGGTGTTTACGCCCTTCACTGAATGGTAAACATTCAGACCGATCGGCACTAAACACGATTCACATTTCACGGTTGTTTTGTAGATGTTTGCGCCCTTCGCTGAATGGCTAGCATGTCAGTCCGATCGGCCCCAAACACTACCCCACCCCAAAGAGTTTACGCCTTACAACTGCAGTTGTTGATCAAACAGACTCCCAGTTGAATGGCCGCTTAACCCTCACCCCATCCCGCACTAAACAAGCCAGGGTCCCTGAACATGAGCCCAGCAAGTGAGCCAGGGTTGCCCCGCACGGGAGCTTGTTTCTTAGTTCGTAATTCAATATCGAGCGTTGGGGTTTCCAACTACAGGGCTCGCTTCTGGAACACGAGCCAGGTAACACAAGTAGTGTAGCAAAGCTACGCAATCACGGGATCACCAAAACAATGCAATGGCATGACATTTAATTTGCGTACCGTTAATGGAAAGTAAACATGACATGGTATTTGTGCAACATGCTAAATGTCGGAATTAGCTTCGTTGTCAAGCTAATTCCCCAATTTGCGCCTAGGCGAGTATCATTTCGTCGCCTAGCCTCTTTTACGCCTATAACAAGAAAATGGCCTAAAACATGGCCTAAACCCTAAGTGGCAAGTTTCACTTGCCTAGCACCGGGGATGACGATCAACCTCGTCACACGGATGCTATCTACGAGGAAATCGCTGTTTAGGGGGAAACAAACACCAAACACATGAAATTAATTAGGGTTTCATAAAAATGTAAATAAGTTATGAAAACAACGGTAGATCGATTTCTTACTGAGAGGAGACGGAAGGAACACTCCGGGGAACCCTAGGATCAAATCTGGAAGAGATTGGAGAAGTTTGGGGAAACTAGGGTTTTGGGTGATTTTGGGGATTTGATGGATTTTGGGTGTGATTTGAGGAAGATGAGAGGTAGATAGGGTAGATGGATGGTTTGGATGATGGATTTAGGGCTTGGAATGAAGCAATGGAGCTTGGAGGAAGGTGGGGGATCAATGGGGGCGATTTTAGGGTTTAGGGTCGAGTTGGAGGGGAAGAAAACGTTTGGGTTGGGTATTTATAGGCTAGGCTGGCGGCTGCCCAGAAATTAGGGTTTTAACACAGACTAGTCGGTCAAAGAACAACCACTGACCGACTAGTTTGGCAACTAGTCGGTCGGTCGACCAACGCAGACCGACTAAGTGTAAACAGTAACTCCTGAACGAAAATATGATTTAGAGTTAGTCGGTCCATGAACAAATACTGACCGACTATTTTAGAAACTAGTCGGTCGATGAACGTTCTTAGACCGACTAAGAGTAAACAGTAACTCAACTAAAATTAAGATGATGTGTTAGTCGGTTCAAGAAGCATCGCCGACCGACTAGTTTGCAACCTAGTCGGTCAACCAACCTTCTTAGACCGACTAACGATAAACAGTAGCTTCCTCAGAAAATTAGAAAGCTCACTAGTCGGTCCAAGAAGGATTGCCGACCGACTGGATCGTCATCTAGTCGGTTGGTGGCCCTTCTTACACCGGCTAATGAGCACAGAAAAGTTCCGATACGGAGCGCGAGGCCCCGTGATCGAATCCTAAGACTCCTAGGCTTGATCTAATAGTTAGATATGACCGTTATGAAGCCCGTCACAAACGACGTACTTCGAAATCGACGATCCTAAGGAAGAATCGAGAAAATACGACGAATCGATCGAAAATGAAAGTTACGGAGACGAAAACCACACAAGAGGAGAAAACCCACCAAAACACATATTATATTATAATAAATTCAGATACAAGAAAACCAGTCGTTACAGAAGGCAACCCTATCCAACCAGAACTTACACTTGGAATACTTTGCATACAGACGATGCTTCTTCAAAATCTCTAGAACTGTCCTCAAGTGCTCAGCATGCTCCTCTTCCGACTTCGAATAGATCAAGATGTCGTCAATAAAGATAACGACAAACTTATCTAAGAAGTTGTAGAAAATCAGGTTCATCAGGTTCATGAAAACTGCGGGTGCATTGGTCACACCAAAAGGCATAACCACAAACTCGTAGTGTCCATACTTCGTTCTGAATGCTGTCTTTTGCACATCCTCCTTCTTCACCCTCAGCTGGTGATATCCGCTCCTGAGAACCAGTTTGGAAAACACCCTCGATCCTCCAAGCTGATCGAAAATGTCGTCTATACGCAGCAATGGATACTTGTTCTTGATGGTGACGGCATTCAACTCTCTGTAGTCCACACACATCTGGCTCGAACCATCCTTCTTCTTCACCAGCAGAACAGGTGCTCCCCATGGAGACACACTCGGAGGGATATAACCCTTCTGCAAAAGCTCGTCCAACTGTCTACGCAGCTCTTCCAACTTTGCCGGAGCCATACGATACGGTGCTTTCAAAATGGGCTGCGCTCCCAGAATAAGATCAATCGAGAACTCAAGAGCTCGATCGAGCGACAGTCATAACATCTCCTCAGGAAAGACGTCATCGAAATCTCTCACCACAGTTGGTCTACTCTCCTCCATCTGCATAGCTACAAGCTCCACCACTGGCTTGGGCCGAAATCTGACAGGCCCAAACGAACTGCTACCGCTGCTGAACTCGAAGGTTGGATGACCAGTAATCTCAAACACCACATTCTCCATCGGCAGTCGATCGTAGCAAAGGAACAACCAAGCCAATCCATCCCAAGAACGACATCATAATTGATAATGTCGTGGACGATAAAATCGGTATATAGCTCGTGTCCACGGACAACCAGGGGACATGATCAGCAACCAAGGTGCATCGAGATCACACCATTCCTCTTAACGATATCCCAACTCTTGGAAAGAGGGGAAGTCGACAGAGAATGCTTGTCCATAAAACTCCGAGATAAGATGCACATGGATGCACCTGAGTCGAAGAGAACCCGAGCAGGAAAAGCACAAACAAGGATAACCCATAACAAACAAACTAGCAATTAAAACCTATTCTAGCAAACAAGATCTAATCTAACATGCAAGATCAACTAATGAAAAGTAAAGACTAGTCTGAGGATTACCTGTAATAACTCCATCCTCAGCCTCTGCCTCTACTGCAGTCATCGTGAAAGCTTGCTTCCTAGGCTGATCTGCCTGTTGGAAAGCCTGCTTCTGAGGTATAAAAGGCGCTCCACGACCGACAGCTATTGGTGCTCTCTCCTGCTGCTGCTACTGCCGAGCACGGGGCAATCCTTCAATGAATGTGTGGCGTCGCCACAAACTAAGCACTGGCCCAGAAACCTCCTGCACTGCTCCTTCACGTGACCAACTCTGCCGCAGTGATAGCACATCTTCTGACTAGGCCCACCTGGCCTCTTAAACTGTGCAGACTGATTATGATTCAACACAGGCCTAACCACAGCTCTGGTCTGCTCCATAGGCCTCTTCCCTGCACCTGAAACTTGCACCTTCTTCTGACTGGCAATCAGCCCCTGCCTCCTCGCAGCTATCAATAACTTCCTGTATGAGTCCAAGTCTGAAGAAGACATCAAACTCTGCAGATCCAAGGAAAGACCCTGCAGGAATTGCTGAGCTCGACCCTCAGGGGTTCGCACCAAATTCGTCGTAAAGCGACACAACCTGGTGAACTTCTGGTGGTACTGATCCACCGTCTGACTCCCTTGCTTCAAATTGATGAACTGCTGCATCAACTCCCTCCTGGCAGCTCGAGGGAAGAACTCCTCATCAAATCTAGCTTTGAAAGTGGCCCAAGGGATAGGCCTCACCAGCATTTGTTCCTCAGATTCCCACCAACTACGGGCATTGTCCTTCAGCTACTTCTTCACCAACTCGACCCATCCAGCCAGGTCAACCTTAGAAAGATGCAGGTTGTCCTCTGTGTTCTTCATCCATTCATCCGCAGCTAAAGGTCCTTCTGATCCAGTGAAGTACGTCGGGCCCAGCTCCCGAAACTGCTTCGCTACATGCTCGAAGCGAGGGGCATTCTGAAGCATACCCTGCTGTACTCGCATCATCTGCTGCATCAACCTCACCATCTCCGGAATGGTGGGTTCTCCATCAGCTCCATCACCAACTCCTGATCCACTACCAGCTCGGGTAATGCGTCTTCCAGCCATCTAAGACAAGGAAAATATTTAGATTAGACTCAGAATTTATGGCTCGAATGTTTCGAATGTTTCAATGGTTGTTTTCATTATTATCGTTGTTTCGATATTTTGCAGGTGCAACGACCTGCACAGGCCACCACAAAAACCCTGTCACGCCCTGTTTTCCAAGTACGGAAGGCGAGACGCGAAGAGTTCTGCTTAGATGGAAGCTGTGAAGCCACAGTCTGATAAGCGTCTGCGTGTTCATCCATTCGTAGATTCTTGCATTGCAAAAGAAGCAGCAACAATATTAATAATTGAAAGCAGTTAAAGAGTAACACACATTCAACATAACATCCAACATTATTCCAAACATCCACGGATAGTCATAAAATAAAAGTACAGAGTCTAAAAGAAGGCCCAAGCATGGCCGAAACAAAAACAACATAAGATGCTACGCACCGAAGAGTCTAACAGCAACAACTAGAAAAGTAAACAACAACTATGAAGAAAGCCTCCTGCTGAGACTAAGACTGGTATCAGGTGTCCTCGAACTGGACGTCAGCTAAAAGCCTCGTGCTCGACGTCAGCAAACTGATCGTCCTCAGCAACAAACTCAGCCTCTAAACCTGACATGTGATACCCAAAGAGAAATGGGCACATGACAGCAAAAATCTCCAAAAAGGGAAGGGAGACTTTTGTGCAAGGAAACATAAAAGCAAAAGAGTACAACTAGCAGTTCTAAAATAATGATGATGACATGGCATGATATTTTAATGAATGCAGCATTTGAAACATGAACATGATATGACACGTCGTAGCAAAAGCTACTAAACAATATTTTATTAAAAGCGGTAAAACATGAGTTCGTGTCATGCACATGGTTTACGTCTTGCAGCTGAAGTTGCTGATCGGGCACACTTCTACGTTGAGTGACCGCTTAACCCTACCCCTCCACATGTATATGGACTGGCACCCATCTTCTGGATCACGAGCCAGGAAGTGTTTATGGCATAGGGTTGACCTAGCCTCAATACATGATGTAGGAGTCAAAATCCTACTCGTCGCAGCTTACAATTCAATAGTAGCATGTGCTACACAATCACGACAACATTCCAATACATGAAATGGCATGCAATATGAGAAAATAATGATTTGCGTACAGTTACATCAAAATAAACTTGACATGTGATATGCATGAAATGACATGGCAAGGGTGTCAGATCTAGCTTCGTTGTTAAGCTAGATCAAGTACGGGCGTCTAGGCGACTATCATTTCACTACCTAGTCACCTTTACATAATTTCACAAAATGGCCTACGCATGGCCTAACAAAAGTCTGAGCAAGTTTCACTTGCCTGAAAATAGCGTCTGAATCCTTAGTTCAATAGGATAGAACTCTTCCTATGTGCTCAATCAACAGTCACCAATCCTACAGTCCCGTATTCAATTATCTTCAATTAGTGACTTAACCAAACAATAAAATTAACGATTTTTATCTTGTTTAACATGCGGGGTTTGGGTTTCCTACGGTTCGGGATTTACCACAACACGACGCGAGAACTATACTGACGTCGGGTAGCGACGTCAGGGATTGGACTTTGGCAACGAGCAAGGGTACGACAGACAGCTAGCGACCATGGTAGCACGACGCGCTAACAGCGGCGAGCAACACGAACGCCAGTGGGAAAGGGAAGGGCAGCCTGCAGTCGGATCTAGGGCTGCGCGTGGGTTGCGCAAGGATCCGAGCTGCTTTCGAGGGAGTGCTCGGTGCGCGGCCTGCTGTGCACAAGGGAAAGGAAAATGCAGCAGGGGCTTGCGGCCTGATGGGGGATCTTGCGTGGCAGCGATGCATGCGGGGGAAGATCTGAGCGGCAGTTGAAGGGGGTTGCGGCCTAGGGTGCGGCAGCGGCAAGGGAAGGGGTCCGTCGTCGGTGGCCTACTGTTGGCAGTGAGTTTAGGGGCTGTGAGTGGCAGTTTTTAATGGGTTTCGGCAGATTTCAATGGGTGTAGCAAGGGTTTGTGCGGTGGTTTAAGGGAGGAGGAGGCGGTCTTGTCGTGGAGGAGGGTGGCCGGAGCAAGGGGACGGCCTGGGTGGCTGGCGGCGAGTGCTAGGTCGGAGGGGAGAAGAGGCGGCTAGGCAAGGTGCGGCTGCGTGTTAGTTTTCCCTCGGGCTTGCTGTGCGTGGGGTTTTAACAATGGAAAATTGCTAAATTGGGTTTAGAATGGGGTGCACTTAGGTTGATTGAGAGAGAGGGTGTGAGAGGGAGGGGGTGCAACTAGTGTGGCCTATAGTTAGGGAAATCACATGCCATACGTATCAAATCCTAAAGATTTAATTAAGTTATTTGAAATTTGAATTAATCAGGGCTAAGTAGATTAGAAAGTGATTAGGTGAAAAGGTTGGCCTAGCTATGTCCGATAATTATAAGAAAAATACCGGAACGACCGTGTAGATGAGAGGGTTGAGACTAAGACGGTCGGTCATGAGCTAGGTCAACGGAAAATGGGACTAAAAATAAAGAAGATCAAACGACGGAGTCTAAAGTTACGACATCCCTTCAAATAAAGCTGTTTCGTGGGAGAATGAGCCGTGAAATGACATTCGCGAAAAATCTCACAAATAAGTACTCTCTCAGAGGGTCACAATGACATATCACTTCGCACGTTTACAAGAAGAGATCACAAAAATTCGCGTACGAACAAGATACACGCATGAAAACATATCGGTCAGAAAGCGACCGTAACATATCTTGTGAATGGCAAACAACACTAGAAGGGGTGTTGAATAGTGTTGTGCAAATAGTAAATCTTTTTTGTTCGTTGGTTAGCACAATTATAAACCTTATAATATTGCCTAAGAAACCAAGTAGAGTGATCTACGCTTGGTTCTTAATCAACAAGTCAATCTTATAAGCAATGTTGATCAGAGAAATAGCACAGCAGGTAGTCGAATCCCTATGAATGGTAGTCGACTCACAGAGAGTTTTAGGCAAAACTATGGTTGAAAGATATATGATTACAAAACAAATATCTTTACACAATTATTGATCTTTACTCAGCGGTTATAAACAAAAGAATTAACTTCCAATAATATGAACAAATTACAATTTGTTAGCAAGTAAAGAGTGTAAGAACAAGAATAACAATCGCAGAAGAGTGCAAACGCAAACACAGAGATTTTTATCCTGGTTCTCCGCAACTTGGGTACATCCAGTCCTCGACCAATACGGTACGAGATTTTTCACTATTGCCTTAATAATACACGCACCTAACTTCACTCGTTAGGATTTTCCAAACACCTAGCCTTGACCAGGATTTCCAACTACCTAGACTTGTCTAGGATTTCCAACACCCTTTCAACAAAGGGAAAAATCACAAATAAGAATGATTTCCAACTCACCACAAAAATTAGTGGAGTTTGGATTTACACTCTGAATTCTATAGCCAAAGTAAAATATAAGATGTATATTACATGGCTAAAAGAATTCAAATCGATCTTTTAGATCACACAAAGATATAGAATGATTCTTTGTGATCTAGATCGTTTATTTTCAAAAATCCTTTCAATAGATAAAAATGAAGAATACGGATTTTGAAAAACGATTTTAATAGTCAAATAGAATATGATCTCAAAAAGATAATAGCTATGAAAACAATTAGGAGATCAGAAATTAAAACAAATTTTGGCTAAAAATAATAAGAGCAGAA
This sequence comes from Scilla litardierei, assembly GCA_030789695.1. Lineage (NCBI taxonomy): Eukaryota > Viridiplantae > Streptophyta > Magnoliopsida > Asparagales > Asparagaceae > Scilla > Scilla litardierei. The sequence goes on from CM061131.1 coordinate 75,476,196, forward strand.
TGAATACGAGATCTGAGAATTTTAGCACAAAAAAGATTTTTGAATTTGATGATAATATTGTTCTTATAAAAGATCTCATAGAGTCCTCTATTTATAGTGATAAGAGAGGATTCAAATTTCAAATGAAGTTTGACTTTTTTCCCAAAAATTAAGGATAAAAGAATAAAATCAGGAGGTCAAAACGTTTGAAATTTTCCAGCTGGTAGTCGACTCCCTATAAGGGGTAGTCGACTCCCTATGAGTGGTAGTCGACTCCCAGAGCGTTTCATTTGAAAATTGCTTCTAGCTGGTAGTCGACTCCCACCTTTGGTAGTCGATCCCATAGCAGTTTCTCCTAAAACTTTAGCTAGCGGAGAGTATAGTCAATTACTAGGTGTAATAGAGATTGACTACTAAGAAATGAAAAAAACTGGCAAATGCTCTCAAGAGTTAAAAATGATTTTAAACATTTAAAAACATTTATTTTAAAATCATTTGTATGTGTGTGTGCTATATTTACTTTGGATTTAATATTATCCTAAGAACTCACACATTATACTTATGACAAGACCTTCGGGAAGCTGATCTGGTGAAAGCTTGCTTCTCCTGAATTTGAGTTCCTTCTTCATTTAGGCTTGAGCACTGACTTCATCTTGTGCTTGATGTAGAACTAGCAAATTCGTCTTTGTCTCAAGTGTGGTTGAGTTTCTTCAGAGTATGCGTAAAGTCACTGTTTGTCATATAACCTGCACACTTGTAGTGTAGTTAGTACACTAACATTATTTGGTGTGCTCATCATCAAAACCACTTAGGGTGAGATTCGATTTCCCATCACTCTCCCCTTTTTGATGATGACACCCAAATGAAAAATAAGGTATATTGAATGAATATTGACATCAGTAAATAACTTACTCCCCCTGCTTAGATGTGGGACTCTCCCTGCATCAAAGTCGGTTAACAAAATGATATTTATTCATATTTTTACATTTTATCCTATTTCTCCCCTTGTCATCAATCAAAAAAATGACAGAAAATGACAAATAATATTTCACCAAGCTATAAAGATAAATGTTTGAGATACTTTAAGATCATTTCTGTAAAACAGTGTTAGTTTATAATATGATTAATGCATATCACATCATAAGCATAAGTGTATCATCAATCAAGCTATATCAAACATAAGCATAAGTAATTTGTTCAAGACATCACATCATAGAAGAAAAAAAGGTATTACAAACCAAAATAAATATAGTTTGTTAAAGAACCATTGTTTTTTAGAAACCAAATAGCTTAGTTTATAAAGCTCCTCCATTCTTCTTCAATTCCTAGATCTCGCCAAAGATCAACTTCAGAGTCTCCTCGTCATTTTGTTGCTGCTCGCCACAAAGTCCTTCAGATCATCCACCTTTTTGTTGAGTACTTCAAATCCCTTTTCTTAGAAATCTTCAATTTTCCAATTTTCTTCAAGAGCATATCTTGAAGCTCAACAATGTATGCCGGTGGTTCTTCTTCTTCGCCTTCTTCACCATCATTTTCTTCCTCTTCTTCATCTGTGTCAGAAATAAGGGTTTCTTTACCTTTCTTCTTTGAGGATGATGATCCTCCTTCAGCAGCGAGCTTCTCGTCTGGAATGTTCTGATCAAGATCTTTATGAAGATTCATTCGACCAAGAGCATGAACATAAAAAATGTGAGCCGGTTCCAGAATTTCAGTTTCGTTATCCAAAGGTACATTATATCCAATAAACAGAATGGTGAGGTAATGACTGTGGGATAGGGTAGATGAAGGTCCATCAGAAGAAGCAGATGTGCCATGCCCTGCTTCCCAAATATGGAAGGCAAGACGTGAGAAGGTCCACTCGGACTTGGAGCTGTGAAGCTGCAGTCCGATAAGCGTCTATGAATAAATACAAATTACAGGTCCTTGCATCGTGAAGAAACAACAACAATGATAATAAAAAGAGCAGATAAGAAAACATCCACCAGACATCCAACAAAATATCCCAAACATCACAGAAAGAGTCACCAAGTACAAAGTTTGAACAATAGGCCTAAAGCATGGCCAAACAAAACAAAGAGATGTGTGCTACGCACGAAACCTAATCAGCAACTACTGGAAAACAACTACTAAAAGAGACTCCAAGTGAGTCTAGGACTGGTCACCAGTGTCCTCGAACTCAGTCTCTGCAGGGATCTCAAACTCGGCGTCAACGAACTGCTCGTCCTCTGCTACCTGCTCTGCCTCAAAACCTGACATACGACATCCAAAGAGAAAAGGGCACACGTCAGCAAAAGTCTCCCATGAAGGCGGAGGACTTTTGTGCAAGGATATAATAAACTGAAACAACTAACAGTTCTAAAATAATGAGATGATATGACATTTTAATGATGCAGCAATTTTAATATGACATGAAGCATGCAAATACAAGTAACAGAGACATGTGACACTATCAATTCACATTGTGCACAGGGTTTACGCCTTACAGCTGAAGTGGCTGTACGGACACACTCCTACGCTGAGTGGTCGCTTAACCCTACCCCTCCACGTGTATCGAGCGTTGGATTCCCAACAACATTGTGCTCGCATCTGGATCACGGGCCAGGAAGTGTATTTGGTTTTGGCATAGGGTTGTGCCCGCAAAAGCAGGTGCCTAGCCTTAATAGCAATAATATTTGTAGCGTGTGCTACTCAATCACGAAGAAACTCAATCACGAAGATACATATGATACATGACATGACATGGGATGAGCAGTTAAAGTGCATACCGTTAATTGAGAATTAAACATGACATGGCAGAATGGAAGCAAGTAAAAGTTTCGGATCTAGCTTCGTTGTCAAGCTAGATCAAGAGTGGTGTCGGATCTAGTTTCGTTATCAAACTAGATCAAAAGTGTAGTCTAGGTAGCTATCATTTCACTGCCTAGTCTCTTTTACGCTAACACACAAATTGGCCTAAAACATAGCCTAAAACATTTACTGGCAAGTATCACTTGCCTGAACGACCAAGCTGAAGTCATGATCAATCAGAGTCCAAACTACCTATGTGTTTAGATCGCAGTCCAGCATACATTCCAAATTATTAATCTTGATTAGTGAATCAAAACCATCAGAAATTACCAATTTTAGTTGATTAACAGGCAAGTGGTGATTCCTACGGCGTAGATTTTACCTCAACACGACGCAAGAGCTACTCTAACGTCGGGTAGCGACGTCAGGGGTTGGATCTAGTATTACGAACGGTACGGGATGAACGGTTCTCTGTTGAAAAATCACAGGTCTGAATAAGTTCATTACGACAGAACCAGAATTTATTAGGCAACCCTAAAGCGTCTAATGATCCAATTTTAATTAGGTTCTCCAATCTGATACGGGGTTCACATCAATATTAATGTTACAGCATGCCAACATCATCTTACTAAATTACCGCTGTTCGTTAATATATTATTAATGATTCTAACTTGTTATCGGATTTAAAAGATTAGCACCGTTATTACCCTAGCAACGGAAACTAACCGAAGCTAGGAAATTGTGCGTACAAATTATCAACTATCATGCCAATTCTTATCAATGGGTCCATAAGCTGATCATAATTAAAACTACTACCCAGTTAATTAGGTTAAGCGTACAAGTTCACCCGAACAATTTAACGTGCCAACATCGATATTCTAGGTCCAAGATTGTGTATCATCACTGTCCAAAAGTTTATAGCAAACAGAAATGAAAAGTTGCAGCGAACAACTAACCGTTGCAAAGAGGAGAGATCCAACGCGGCTATCGGGGTTGCTGCATGACGGACATCGGTTAGGAGACGAATAACGCACGAGGGGGATGCCATTAATCACGTCGCAGGGATGCCGCGCGTTGCTGTCGTGTGAAGGAGGCTGCTGCCGTGCGTTACTGCTTGGGCAGCGCGGCCGTCAGCACCTGGTCGGTGCTCCTGTCGTCCAAGGCGACGTAACTGTGTGCCTGGGGATGCCACCGGCATGCGCTGCGGAGGAGGGAGGCCGCTCGCGGGGTGCTGCGCCTGCAAGCGGAGGGATGCGCTGTCTGCATCTGGGTGTCGCGCGGAAAACTCGGTGGGGGCACGGAGTTAGTCGGAGGGGAGGCGATGAGGGGCTGCCGGTGAGGGCTATCGACGGGGATGGGCTGTGATGGGGAAGGAGGCCAGAGAGAGGGTCTGGGAGCGGGTGGGTGACAGTGCGGGGTGATGTTTTGGTGTTGTGCGAGGGTGGATTAATCGCGTGGAGAAGAAACAATAGGTGGCGGCTGCTGCTAGGGCTCCTCTAGGTTTTTATTAATAGGAGGTAGGGGGCAAGGGATCCTAGGGTTTATTATATAGAAATGGGTGTGGGGGTTTGCAAAGTACAGTACGTGAGAGGGTCTCTTAGTGTTTTTAGTATCCTATTATAAAACTTGTGTGTGGGGTGTTTGAATTTGGCAGCATGTGAATAAGCCTAGAGTAGGTTAGCTAGGGTCCTATGCTTTTAGTTTTCTATAGTTTTTATTATATCATCATTAAGTGTGTGTGGGGTTACAAGGTTGGATACGTGAGAGCTGATTCGGCCTGGGTGGGTTCGGCCTAGATTCAAAATTAGTTAGAGTAGTTTAGGAAAGGATTTGAAAATCTTATTAATGGAATTAATATTAAATGGGTTTAATTAGGGAAGGATTTGAAAAAGATTAATAGAATTTAATAGGTATAATCAAGAGAATAGGGGCAAATAAATAGGTTTAATAAGGTCCAAAAATGGTAGGCTGCATTTGAATTTAAAAGTTTGAAATGACTTGAAATTCGAATTTTGGATATGAAAATTTAAATTAATTTTTAAGAATAGGTATTTTGAAAATACTTATAATGAAGAGTTTATCTAAATTAGTTTAAAATAATGATATTAATAATTAGTATGAAGAAAAATTTAGAGGTTGGTACGTGTACGGAAACACCAAGTTGCGGTTATGGAAAAATATACGAGAGAAAGTACTGATAGAAGTAATGATAAAAACCAATCGTTACATCCTACCCCCTTAAAGAAAATTCCGCACTCGGAATTTCTAACAATCACGGGTCAGGGAATAGATGTGGGTAACGCCCTTTCATCTCGTCTTTTCTCTCCCAGGTGGACTCCCCAGGGAAACCATGACGCCACTGCACTCTAACCAAGTCAACGGTCTTATTCCTCAACTGCTTCTACCGTCGATCCATAATCTCAACTGGTTGCTGATCATAGGTCAGATCCGGACAAACCGTGATCTTCGAGAAATCCACAGCGCGAGATGGATCACTGACGTATCGATGTAACTGAGATACATAAAACACGTCGTGAACTCCCTCCAGCGATGGCGGCAACGCCAAGCGATAAGCCACAGCTCCAACTCTCTCTCCAGGACGTCAAAAGGTCCAATGTACCTCAGACTCAGCTTGCCTCTCTTTCCAAATCGAATAACTCCTCGATTCGGAGAGATCTTGAGAAAGACGTGGTCTCCAGGCTGAAACTCCAATGGTTGCCATTTAGCATCTGCCCAATGCTTAAAACGGTCCTGCGCAATCCTCAGCTTCTCCCGGATGTTCCTCACAACATCCACTGCCTCCACGATCATCTTTGGTCCTAACAGCTCTATGTCTCCAATGTCATCCCAGCTTAGTGGCGATCGACATTTCTTCCTGTATAGCGTGACGAATGGCGCCATGCCAATACTTACCTGGTAGCTGTTATTGTGGGCAAACTCCACAAGATGAAGATGATCCTCCCAAGATCCCTTAAAGTCCAACATGCACGCCCTCAGCGTGTCCTCCAAAATTTGAATTGTCCTCTCTGATTGGCTATCCGTCTACGGGTGGTATGCGTTACTGAAACTCAGACTCGTACCCAGACTCTTCTGCAGACTCTGCCAAAACTGAGATGTGAATCTCGTGTCTCTGTCCGACACGATGCTCACGGGGACTCCGTGAATTCGTATGAAGTCTTGCACGAATCACGTTACATCAGTATCTAAACTAGGGAAAGAAATAAAATGGAGAGTAAAAGAATTTACCTCTATGTATCTCCTTGCTAGCGTCTCAGTGGACTGTCCCACTCGGAAGGGAATAAAGTGCACGGATTTGGTCAACCGGTCCACGATTACCCAAATCGCGTCGCGAAATCCATAGTGATGTGTTGCCACTTCCACTCCAGAATTGGAAGCGGCTGAAGCAACCCAGCCATACGCTGATGCTCCGCCTTAACCTGCTGGCATACCAAACACTTGGCAATGCTCCATGCCACACTCCGCTTCATGCCATGCCACCGGTAATTCAGGCGAAGATCCTTGTACATCTTGGTGCCGCCAGGATGCACAGAATATGACAAACTATGTGCCTCAACAAGCAACTCCTCTTTGATATCTCCAGCTGGCACACAAACTGGCTTCATACCTCAGTGAGCCATCCTCATGAATCAGAAAGTCAGTCCGCAGACCGGCTTCTACCTGCTCACGGATCCTCCTCAGCTTCGGATCTTCGGCCTGATCTGCCTTGATCCGATCCACGATCATTGACTGTATCTGCATACACATCAACGACGAAGCTTCTCCAGGAAGCATAATCTTAATACCAGACTCACAGATATCCTGTTGCAACCTCCACTGCGAATCAACATCATAACCACTAGAAGTCTGCTCGGCGCATCAGGAACCACATTCACCTTGTCAGGGTGATACTACAAGTCGATCTCATAATCTGCCATGAGCTCCAGCCATCGACGCTGTCACATGTTGAGCTCTTTTTGCGTAAAGATATATTTCAAGCTTTTGTGATCGGTGAAAATCTTCACCTTCTCACTCAGCAAGAAATGCCTCCAAATCTTGAGCGCAAATACGACTGCATCCAACTCTAAATCATGTGTCGGGTAATTCTTCTCATGAGCCTTAAGCTGCCGAGAAGCATACGTGCCCATGCTGATGCAAAACACACCTGAGACCTTTACCAGAAGCATCGCAAAAGATCTCGAAACCTCCACTCCGATCGGGCACTGCTAGAACAGGTGCAGTCGTCAATCTCTCCTTTAGAACAGAAAAGGCCTCCTCACAAGCATCAGACCAAACGAATGGTATGTCTTTCCTCATCAATCTAGTCATCGGCTCGGTAATACGGGAGAAGTCCTTAATGAAACGCCGATAATATCTTGCTAGCCCAAGAAAACTCCTGATATCAGACGCTGTCTGCGGAGTCGGCCGCTCTCTGATAGCCTTAATCTTCTCCGAGTCCACGGTTATACCATTACCTGACACCACATGTCCAAGGAAAGCAACTCTATCCAGCCAGAACTTGCACTTGGAATAATTCGCATACAACCGCTGCTTCCTCAAAATTTCCAGAACTGTCTTCAAGTGCTCAGCATGGTCCTCCTCTGACTTCAAATAGATCAAGATGTCATCTATAAAGATAACGAAAACTTATCTAAGTAGTCATAAAATATCAGATTCATCAGGTTCATGAAAACCGCGGGTGCGTTGGTCACACCGAAAGGCATAACCACGAACTCGTAGTGTCCATAGTTCGTTCTGAACGCTGTCTTCGGTACATCTTCCTTCTTTACCCTCATCTGGTGATATCCGCTCCTGAGATCCAATTTAGAGAATACCCTCGATCCTCCAAGCTGATCAAAAATGTCGTCAATCCACGACAACAGATACTTGTTCTTGATGGTGACATCATTCAACTCTCTGTAGTCCACGCACATCCGACGCGAACCATCCTTCTTTTTCACCAATAGAACATGTGCTCCCCACGAAGACACACTCGGATTGATGTAACCCTTCTGTAAAAGCTCATCCAACTGTTTACGTAACTCCTCTAACTCTGCCGGAGCCATATGATATGGTGCTTTCGAAAAAGGCTGCGCTCCTGGAATAAGATCAATCGAAAATTCAAGAGCTCGATCGGCCGGCAGTCCTGAAATCTCCTCGGGGAAGACATCATCGAAATCTCTCACCACAGCTGGTCTAGTCACCTCCATCTGCATAGCCACAAGCTCCACCATCGGCTTGGCCCGAAATCTGACAGGCCCAAGCAAACTGCTCCTGCTACTGAACTCAAAGGTCAGATAACTAAGAATCTCGAACACCACCTTCTTCCGTCGGCAGTCGATCGTAGCGTAGAAGCAACTAAGCCAATCCATCCCAAGAACAGCATCATAGTTGGTAATGTCGTGGATGATAAAATCGACGTAAAGCTCTAGTCCACAAACTACCAAGGGACAAGATTGACATCCAAGGGTCACTGAGATTACACCATTTCCTGTAGCGATATCCCAACTCTTGGAAAGAGGGGAAGTCATCAGAGAATGCTTGTCCACGAAACTCTGAGATAAGATGCACATGGATGCACCGGAGTCGAAAAGAACTTAAGCGGGACAAGCACAAACAAGAATAACCCCTAGCAAACAAACTAGCAATCAAAACCTATTCTAGCAAACAAGATCTAATCTAACATGCAAGATCAACTATTGAAAAGTAAAGACTAGTCTGGGGGTTACCTGCAATAACTCCATCCTCAGCCTCCGCCTCTACTGCAGTCATCGAGAAGGCTTGCCTCCTAGGCTGAACGGCCTGCTGAAAAGCATGCTTCTGGGGAATGAGAGGCGCTCCACGTCTAGTAGCTATCAGAGCTCTCTGCTGCTGAACTCCATCTGGTGCTCTCCGTAGTTGATTTGCATGCCGACAATCCTTCACTGAATGCGTAGCGTCTCCACAAATCAAGCACTGGCCCAGAAATCTCCCGCACTGCTCCTTCACATGACCAGCCTTGCCATAAAAATGGCACATCTTCTGAATAGGCCCACCTGGCCTCTTGAACTGCATGGACTGCTTAGGATTCAGCACTGGCCTAACCACAGCTCTGGCCTGCTCTATAGGCCTCTTCCCGGCACCTAAATACTGCCCTCTCCTCTGATTGGTAATCAGCTCCTATCTCTTGGCAGCGATCAGTAACTTCTGGTAAGAATCCAAGTCTGAAGAGGACATCAGACTCTGCAGCTCCAAAGATAAAACTTGCAAGAATATCTAAGCTCGATCTTCAGCAGTCTGCACCATCTTCGGTGCAAAACGACACAATCTAGTAAACTCCTGGTGGTACTGATCCGCCGTCAGATTCCCTTGCTTCAGACTGATAGACTGCTGCATCAGCTCCCTCCTCGCAGCTCGAGGGAAATACTCCTCATCAAATCTCGCCTTGAAAGTGTCCCAGGAAATGGGCTTCTCTAGCATCTGCTCCTCTGACTCCCACCAGCTACGAGCATTATCCTTCAGTTGCTTCTTCACCAAGTCAACCCATCCAGCCAGGTTAACCTTCGAGAGAAGCAGATTGTCCTCTGTATTCTTCATCCACTCGTTCGCAGCTAATGGTCCTTCCGACCCATTGAAATAAGTCGGGCCCATCTCCCAAAACTGCTTCGCTCCCGTGTCATAGCGAGGGGCATTCTGAAGCATGCCCTGCTGAACCTGCATCATCTGATGCATCATCCTCATCATCTCAGCAGTGGTGGGTTCTCTATCAGCATCCTCAACACGTCCTGCTCCACCACCAGCTCTAGATCCACTACCAGCTCGAGTGTTGCGTCTTCCTGCCATCTAAGACAAGAAAACGTTCAGATTAGACTCGGTTATGACTCGAATGTTCCGAATACTTAATTGGATGTCGTTATCACCATTGTTGTTTCGATATTTTGCGGATCCGAAGAGAGGACCTAAATGGGCCACCAACAAAACCTGTCACGTCCCGCTTCTCAAATATGGAAGGCGAGACGTAAGAAGGTCCGCTCGGACTTGGAGCTGTGAAGCTGCAGCCCGATAAGCGTCTATGAATAAATACAAATTACAGGTCCTTGCATCGCGACGAAACAACAACAATGATAATAAAAAGAGCAGATAAGAAAACATCCACCAGACATCCAACAAAATATCCCAAACATCACACAAAGAGTCACCAAGTACAAAGTCTGAACAATAGGCCTAAAGCATGGCAAAACAAAACAAAGAGATGGGTGCTACGCACCGAAACCTAATCAGCAACTACTGGAAAACAACTACTAAAAGAGACTCCAAGTGAGTCTAGGACTGGTCACCAGTATCCTCGAACTCAGTCTCTGCAGGGACCTCAAACTCAGCGTCAATGAACTGCTCGTCCTTTGCTACCTGCACTGTCTCAAAACCTGACATGTGACACCCAAAGAGAAAAGGGCACATGTCAGCAAAAGTCTCCCAAGAAGGCGGAGGACTTTTGTGCAAGGATATAATAAACTGAAACAACTAACAGTTCTAATATAATGAGATGATATGACATTTTAATGATGCAGCAATTTTAATATGACATGAAGCATGCAAATACAAGTAACAGAAACACGTAACACTATCAATTCACATTGTGCACAGGGTTTACGCCTTACAGCTGAAGTGGCTGTACGGACACACTCCTACGCTGAGTGGTCGCTTAACCCTACCCCTCCACGTGTATCGAGCGTTGGATTCCCAACAACATTGTGCTCGCATCTGGATCACGGGCCAGGAAGTGTATTTGGTTTTGGCATAGGGTTGTGCCAGCAAAAGCAGGTGCCTAGCCTCAATAGCAACAATATTTGTAGCATGTGCTACTCAATCACGAAGAAACATATGATACATGACATGACATGGGATGAGCAGTTAAAGTGCATACCGTTAATTGAGAATTAAACATGACATGACAACATGAATGGAAGCAAGTAAAAGTGTCGGATCTAGCTTCTTGTCAAGCTAGATAAAGAGTGGTGTCGGATCTAGTTTCGTTGTCAAACTAGATCAAAAGTGTCGTCTAGGCAGCTATCATTTTACTGCCTAGTCTCTTTTACGCTAACACACAAATTGGCCTAAAACGTGGCCTAAAACATTTACTGGCAAGTATCACTTGCCTGAATGACCAAGCTGAAGTCACGATCAATCAGAGTCCAAACTACCTATGTGTTCAAATCGCAGTCCAGCCTACATTCCAAATTATTAATCTTGATTAGTGAATCACAACCATCAGAAATTACCAATTTTAGTTGATTAACAGGCAAGTGATGATTCCTACGGGGCAGATCTTATCTCAACACGATGCGAGAGCTACTCTGACATCGGGTAGCGACGTTAGGGGTTGGATCCGGTATTACGAACGGTACGGGACGAACGGTTCTCTGTTGAAAAATCACGGGTCTGAATAAGTTTGTTACGACAGAACCAGAATTTATTAGGCAACCCTAAAGCATCTAATGATCCAATTTTAATTAGGTTCTCTAATCTGATGGGGGTTCACATCAATATTAATGTTACAACATGCCAACATCATCTTACTAAATTACCGTTGTTCGTTAACACATTATTAATGATTCTAACTTGTTATCGGATTTAAAAGATTAGCAACGTTATTACCCTAGCAACGAAAACTAACCGAAGCTAGGAAATTGTGCGTACAAATTATCAACTATCATGCCAATTCTTATCAATGGGTCCCAAAGATGATCATAATTAAAACTACTACCCAGTTAATTAGGTTAAGCGTACAAGTTCACCCTAACAATTTAACATGCCAACATCGATATTCTAGGTCCAAGATTATGTATCATCGCTGTCCAAAAGTTTATAGCAAATAGAAATGAAAAGTTGCAGCGAACAACTAACCATTCAAAGAGCAGAGATCCAATGTGGCTACCGGGGTTGCCGCGTGACGGACAACGGTTAGGAGACGAATAACGCGCGAGGGGGACGTCGTTAATCATGTCGCAGGGATGCCGCACATCACTGTCGTATGAAGGAGGCTGCTGCCATGCGTTACTGCTTGGGCGGCACGGCCGTCAGCACCTGGGCGGTGCTCCTGTCGTCCAAGGCGACGTAGCTGTGCGCCTGGGGATGCCACCGGCGTGTGCTGCGGAGAAGGGAGGCCGCTCGCGGGGTGCTGTGCCTGCAAGTGGAGGGAGGCACTATCTGCGTCTGGGTGTCGCGCGGAAAACTCGGCGGTGCATGGGGTTAGTCGGAGGGGAGGCGATGAGGGGCTGCCGGTGAGGGCTATCGACGGGGATGAGCTGTGATGGGGAAGGAGGCCAGAGAGAGGGTCGGGGAGCGAGTGGGTGACGGTGCGGGGTGATGTTTTGGTGTTGCGGGAGGGTGGGTTAATCGCGTGGAGAAGAAACAATAGGGGGCGGCTGCTGCTAGGGCTCCTCTAGGGTTTTTATTAATAGGAGGTAGGGGCAGGGGATCCTAGGGTTTATTATATAGAAATGCGTGTGGGGGTTTGCAAAATACAGTACGTGAGAAGGTCTCTTAGTGTTTTTAGTATCCTATTATAAAACTTGTGTGTGGGGTGTTTGAATTTGGCAGCATGTGAATAAGCCTAGAGTAGGTTAGCTAGGGTCCTATGCTTTTAGGTTTCTATAGTTTTTATTATATCATCATTAAGTGTGTGTGGGGTTACAAGGTTGAATGCGTGAGAGCTGATTCGGCCTGGGTGGGTTCGGCCTAGATTCAAAATTAGTTAGAGTAGTTTAGGAAAGGATTTGAAAATCTTATTAATGGAATTAATATTAAATGGGTTTAATTAGGGAAGGATTTGAAAAAGATTAATAGAATTTAATAGGTATAATCAAGAGAATAGGAGCAAATAAATAGGTTTAATAAGGTCCAAAAATGGTAGGCTGCATTTGAATTTAAAAGTTTGAAATGATTTGAAATTCGAATTTTGGATATGAAAATTTAAATTAATTTTTAAGAATAGGTATTTTGAAAATACTTATAATGAAGAGTTTATTTAAGTTAGTTTAAAAATAATGATATTAATAATTAGTATGAAGAAAAATTTAGAGGTTTGTACGTGTACGGAAATGCCAAGTTACGGTTACGGAAAAATATACGAGAGAAAGTACTGATAGAAGTAATGATAAAAACCAATCGTTACAAGATGCAAGGATGGAGTCCATGATAACTTTGGCCCAATTTACACGGATGTTTCCTAGCATGGCGTAAATGCACTTAGATTGCTTCTCAGATAACATAGAGTGGCTTCCAGATTTCTGAGTTATATTGTAAGACAATATGTTTGCTAGGATTCTTCCTGGATAGCGAAGGTCGCTACATGGAAGTTTTATTTGGAAATATCTTCCAGGAAAATACACTTTCTCCAAAATATTTTCATCAACCATCTCTATATTATCCAATAACATACCAGTGTATGGGATTCCTAAAGCTTCTCCTAGAGATTTCACAGTTATAGCAAGTTTGGTGTCTAGCACTTTGGTGATGAATCTACTCTTGGCATGGTTATAGTCCATGTCGGCATAAAAAAGATGCACAAGCCTAGGATAGCAAAGATAGATATTTTCAGCAGAAAAGAGATTGGCCAAGTTTTGAAATTCTAATATGCTATCAATGCCATAGTTTTCTAGGTGATCAATTTTTACGAACCTCTCATAAAGAATTTGCTTATTGGAATTCTGTCGAAATGCTCCTAAGTAGTGGTTCTAAAAAGATAGGGCATGATAATTTCCTTTTCAGAGAGAGATTCATTTGTAACCTTCCTCTTCTTTGAAATCAATCTCTTAAAAGGCATCTACATAAAACAAGATTGATTTACAAAACTATATATGCAAGAATAACAAGAAGTAAATAAAGTAAAAGTTGATAAGAGAAGATTTTACTTTGAGATTTATTTGGGAGGATGATGAGAGGAGGTGAATAACCCAAGAGAGCAAGAAAAAAATTTCATAGAGAGGTGAAAGAGAGGTAGTCGACCTAGGGCTGATTGCCTTGGAGTTTTTATCTCTTGTGGTGAAAGGAGATGATGAATAGATGCGTTTAGATCAAACACTAAAGGGTTGAGATCAAGATTGCTTATTGGATTTAAGTTACCTTTGGGCTATGAACCCGTTTAACTTAATGGAACCCAACAGAAGTTAGAAAAAAGCACAAAAAAAACAAACCTAGAAATCCGCACAGCACGCTGATAGTCGACCCCCTGATGGTGGTAGTCGACTCCCTGCTGGGCTGAGTTGTGTTCTCATCCCAAGGGATTTTGGTCCAATGGTGAGTGCGTATCTTCTGAAAATCCACTCTATGATGACATAAATATTTATAAGCATATAAATAAAATTTAAATGGAATTATCAAGCATTTAATCAAAATAAATTTGATTTGGCGAAGCAATCTGCTTTTGTCGCAAAGTGTTTTGGTGTTGATCTTGTTCTTCCTCGATGTTTTCATTTTAGAGTACCTGAAAATATAAACGTTTATGGTACTCTTCATTATTGAGTCCGAGATGTTAGTCTTTAGGAAATCAAACCAAATATGGTATAGTTCCTTCATTAGAAACATATCGATAATTTTTATTTAAATGAATTTTACGAATAAAATCAGTTGTATACCTTTGTTGCCTTTGATCGGTCAGGTTATTTGGTATCCAGATGCTCAGAAAATTTTAATTACTATGATGCATCCTAGTATGCTTAACCCATTCATTGGTATGGTTTGAATCATATCCAAGTCCAGTTTTGCCAGATGAAGCCTTTTGATTTTCTATTAAACTGTCTAGCTTTTCTTTTTTCCTTGTTCAAGTTTTCAACAATCTTCATCGTAAAGTCGTATTTATTTTTGACGGATATGAGAAGATTATTTAAATTTTCAACTTTCTCATTCATGGAAAGAATGTCTTTTTGCAAAGAATCATTCTTTTCTTTAAAAAAACTATTCTCCTTAATAATCTCTTCTTTCTCTTTAACATCTCTTTTAATATTCCTAAGTGTTCTTCTATGTTCTTTTATGAGCTTTTCATGCATTTTGCATAGCTCCTTATATGCTCACCTATAATCCATGTCTTCATCATCATTTGATGATGAATCACTATCACTAGATGAGTCATGATGCGAGCTTACCTTGAGGATGTGGAAGCCATGAAGCACATGTATGCTGTTTCTCTTCTTTCATCACTGTCGTCTGCTGAGGATTCATCAGATGAAGAGACATCGCTCTAATCGAAAGCTGCGTAAGCTTCCTTCTTTGGTCGTCGGAATTTTTTTCTTCCATTGTTTCTCCTTTCATTGCTTTCTCGGTTCTTTCCACGATCTCTGGAATCTTGGTTGTTTCTTTCCAGGGGACAATCTCTTTTGACGTGTCCTGGTTTATTGCAACCAAAACAAATAATACCATTAGTAGGTCGGAAAGAACGTTTACCATATTTACTTGTGATGAACTCTTTGAAGTTCTTTGAGATGAAAGCAATATGGTCCTCTTTGTCAGTGTAGTCGGAATCTTCTTCTTGAGCTTTGAAATCAAGATTCTTCTTCTTTGGTTTTTCTTCGATCTTCTTGTCTTCTTCAAGTTCAATCTCATATGCCATGAGATTTCCCATCAGCTCTTCGATAGTAAGATCCTTCACGTTGTGTGCTTCTTGCATGGCTGTTATCTTTCCTTTCCATTCGGGTCAGAGAGATCTTAGTATCTTCATCACCTACTCGTATTCTGAAAGTTTCTTTCCTAATCATGCGAGCTCATTTGTGATGTTAGTAAAACGAGTGTTCACATCGGTGATACTCTCTCTTGCTTCCAATTTGAAAGATTCAAACTTAGAATGTAAAAAATTTATATGGGATCCTTTTACCTTTTCAGTTTCCTCATGACTTACCTGAAGGGTGTGCCATATTTGATGCGATGTCTCGCATTGGGGACTCGATTGAATTCATTACCTGTTATGGCGCAAAATAGTGCATTCATTGCCTTTGCATTGAGATTGGCTTTCTTCTTGTCGTAGGCTGACCATTTTCTGAACTCAATTTCGGTAGGTATGATGTATGGAACTTTAGTGACGGTCCACGCTTCGATGTCTAGTGACTCCAAGTGAGTCTTCATTCGGATCTTCCAGCTAGCGTGGTTCGTTCCATTGAACAGAGGTGGTCGCATGGTGTTAAGTCCTTCAGAGTGAAAAGATGTTGATGCCATCGCCTTTTATAGCCCTGCTCTGATACCAAGTGTTGGATCCTGTAGATGGCAAACAACACTAGAAGGGTGGGTTGAACTGTGTTGTGCAAATAGTAAATCTTTTTTCGTTCGTTGGTTAGCACAATTATAAACCTTCTAATGTTTCCTAAGAAACCAAGTAGAGTGATCTACACTTGGTTCTTAATCAACAAGTCAATCTTAAAAGCAATGTTGATCAGATAAATAGCACAGCAGGTAGTCGACTCCCTATGAATGGTAGTTGACTCCCAGAGAGTTTTATGCAAAACTCTGTCTGAAAGATTATAAGATTACAAAACAAATATCTTTACACAATTATTGATCTTTACTCAGCGGATGTAAACAAAAGAATTAACTTCCAATAATATGAACAAATTACAATTTGTTAGCAAGTAAAGAGTGTAAGAACAAGTATAACAATAGCAGAAGAATGCAAAAGCAAACACAGAGATTTTTTATCCTGGTTCCCCGTAAATTGGGTATGTCCAGTCCTCGACCAATCCGGTATGAGATTTTCCACTATTACCTTAGCAATACAAGCACCTAACTTCACTCGTTAGGATTTCCCAAACACCTAACCTTGACCAGGATTTCCAACCACCTAGACGTGTCTAGGATTTCCAACACCCTTTCAACAAAGTGAAAAATCACAAATAAGAATGATTTCCAACTCACCACAAAAATTAGTGGAATTTGGATTTACATCCTGAATTCTATAGCCAAAGTAAAATATAATATGTGTATTACGTGGCTAAAAGAATTCAAATCGATCTTTTAGATCACACAAAGATATAGAATGATTCTTTGTGATCTAGATCGTTTGTTTTCAAAAATCCTTTCAATAGATAAAAATGAAGAATACGGATTTTGAAAAACGATTTTAATAGCCAAATAGACTATGATCTCAAAAAGATAATAGCTATGAAAACAATTAGGAGATCAGAAATTAAAACAAATTTTGGCTAAAAATAATGAGAGCAGAATGAATACGAATCTGAGAATTTTAGCACAAAAGAGATTTTTGAATTTGATGATAATATTGTTCTTATAAAAGATCTTATAGAGTCCTCTATTTATAGTGATAAGAGAGGATTCAAATTTCAAATGAAGTTTGACTTTTGTCCCAAAAATTAAGGATAAAAGAATAAAATCAGGAGGTCAAAACATTTGAAATTTGCCAGCTGGTAGTCGACTCCCTTTGAGTGGTAGTCGACTTCCAGAGCGTTTCATTTGAAAATTGTTTCTAGCGGGTAGTCGACTCTATCCTTTGGTAGTCGACTCCCAGAGCAGTTTCTCCTGAAACTTTAGCTAGCAGAGAGTGTAGTCAATTACTGGGTGTAATAGAGATTGACTATTAAGATATGAAAAAAGCTAGTAATTGCTCTCAAGAGTTAAAAATGATTTTAAACATTTAAAAACATTTATTTTAAAATCATTTGTGTGTGTGTGTGTGCTATATTTACTTTGGTTTTAACATTATCCTAAGAACTCACACACTATACTTAAGACAAGACCTTCAGAAAGCTGATCTGGTGAAAGCTTGCTTCTCCTGAATTTGAGTTCCTTCTTCATTTAGGCTTGAGCACTGACTTCATCTTGTGCTTGATGTAGAGCTAACAAATTCGTCTTTGTCTCGAGTGTGGTTGAGTTTCTTCGGAGTATGCGTAAAGCCACCGTTTGTCGTATAACCTGCACACTTATAGTGTAGTTAACACACTATCATTATTTGGTGTGCTCATCATCAAAACCACTTAGGGGTGGGATTTGATTTCCCATCAGAGTTGTCTCGCAGGCAGACCATTGGATGATGTAATTGAAGGGGCTAACCTCGGGTGTCTGTCGGTGAGATTGTCCTAAGGAGCAATGTTGATAAGGAGACGACCTTATGGAGGTCATCCTTGCAAGGCTGTTGTTTTCTGGGAGCTGTCTTCATGGAGGTTGTCCTCGCAAGGCTGTTGTTGTTAGGGAGCAGTCCTCGTGGATGTCTTTTCTGTGGAGCATAGCTGTTAAAGGAGCCAACCTCGTGGAGATTGGCTCTCAGAGCGTAGCTGTTAAGAGAGCCGACCTTACTGAGGTCATCCATATATACGCACTGGTGCTAAGGAGACAATCTCGTAGAGATCATCCTTGTAGAGTTGTCGATGTTGGATCCCTATGGATGGCAGACAACACTAGAAGGGGGTTGAATAGGGTTGTCAACATATGAAACTTTTTCGGTTAAGTTAAGGTCCTCCTTTTAAGTTGCCTAAGAATCAAGTGAGAGTTACCTCAAATATACTTAATTAACACAATATTATATGCTTGTGAAAATAATGAGTCACTATGGAAATAAATATTACAAGCAATAATAATTACAGAGAAAAAATAGATGCACAGTGCAAACAAATCAATTTATCCTGGTTCCCCGCCCTGGGTACATCCAATCCCCGGCCTCGCTCGGGATTTAATCCACGATTGCAACAAGCAATACAATCACCTAACTTCCCCCGCTGGGACTTTCCAACACACTCACCTAGTTACAACCAACTAGGATTTCCAACAACACTTTTCCTTCACAGGGGAATTACAAGCCCCAAGTCTTCTTTAAAGACTTTACAACAGATCTGAAAATGAGTACAAGATTTCCTAAAGCCAAGAGTATATTAGTGTATATGTGGCTTAAGAAATCGAAAAACTCCTGATCAAATAAATGATATAAATTGGCACAATTTGATTAAAAAGATTTATCTTGAAAATTGATTCTATAAAATATGCACTTTGGCTTTAGAGATCAATGGTCAGGTTTTAATCTTTGAAAAAGTACAACTTTAAGAACACAAAGATTAAAAAGAACTTGAAATTTGAATCTCAAGCTTGGATGTAAGGGCCCTCATATTAATATGCGAGTATGGTGTACGAATTTTCTTGGACGTATATGTGCGTATAAATTTTCGAGTATTTCCATATTTTCCCAATTTTTGTCGTGAATAAATTATTTTTAAATAATTTCTAATCATCATTTGGATTTAATTATATGGGGTAATTGGAAGAAATACTAGTATAAAGGGAGTATGTTGTAGGGGTGGGCATCCGAATATTCGGATCGGATTATGCCTCAATCCACCATCCGATCCGATTGAATCGGATGATGAAAAATCTGATCCGCATCCACTAATATAGAAGTTAATCTAAAAATTCAGATGATTAGAATTTCGGATCGGATACGATTCGGATCGGATTAATATTAGCTTTGTTGAAATTTTAAAGTTATTGATGCCACAATTTGTAACTCGTTTCATTAGATTCTGAAAGTTTAACTTTTAAACACTGAACTCAATTCCAATGTTGAAACGAAATATCCTTACAAAATACAAATTGCTAGAATAACATAAAGAAGCTATATCTGTTTGCAATATTTTCATACTAGTTTGGCATCAACTTCAAGGAGGATGAGCTTGACAACCAAGAGCTCTCCTTCCAGCAAAAATGATAAAAAAAACCAAAAAATCAGGGCTCTCCTTCCACAAAGATATCAATTTTCAGTAGTTGTTGCTGTTGTCCTAGTCTCCTCATGATGCTCCACCTCTGCATTCAACATTACTTCAAAATCTGCAAATAATATGAAGTTACTATTAGTTTGTAACAACTCACTCTAAGTTGGTCTAGTTTAACAATTGAACAAATGGAAGTAAAGAAAAAAGGAATTTTTATGCACACATTAGTAATGAGTTAGAAGAATACCAGCTTCCAAATTTTCTAAGTCTGCATACTATTGTAATTCAGTCTCTATTGGATCTTTGAACACTGGTAAAGCATGCTCTCCTCGTCTGAACAGAATAAAGCATGCTCTTAACCATACAAATAAAGTAATAAGTTCATGTACATGAACTATAGTACACAAACTTTATTTGTTTGAGCATGCTTTGTTTGTACAGTACATGAATTAAAACTGAACAGACGTGAGAGAAGAGAGAGACGAGGAGGCACTGCATCTGTATGGGTTTAGGGAACCGGATGGGACTGATGGGGGGATGCAATTGAGTCTGTTAGTCTTCTTAACCAATAGCCATGATGTATTGATTCAGGGGCTTTTAGGTAGTAATGAAAAACAATCGGATCGGATTGAGAATCAGATATTCGGATGAACTTAGACAATAACACAATCCGCTTAAAACCTAATCGGATCGGATCACATTCTGTGGGATGAAAACTAAAATCCGAATCCGAATCAGTTTCAAACGAATCGGTCGGATCTGCTTATTAATAACAAGCCACTTTCATCGGATCAGATATCCGATCTACTTTTTGGGATCGGATCAGGTGGATTCAATCGTTTAATCGGATATTTGTCCACCCCTAGTATGTTCTATTAAAGAGAGTATTGCTATTTATTGGAAATTCAAAATCCCAAAATTCCCTAATTAAGACACCTCCTACTTAGAGATGTCATCCCCACCATTAATCTCACCTAACCCATGCCATGTGGCACTTAAAGAGAGATTGAAAGAGGTGATTAGGATGAGAGGTAAGAGGTAGATTTAATGGAAGAAAATTTTGAGAAAAACAAATAAAAATTGAAAGAAAAAGAAAAGAAACCCCTCACACAGCTCACGCACACAACCCAACACACGTTAACCCCCTTGCTGTTGTTTCTTCCTTCCACCGAACCAAAGCCAACAACCCAAACCCTAGCCTTGAATCATCAATTGGAGGAGGAAGATTAACTTCAGAGGGTCATCAAGGAGAAGAAGGCCCCCAGACCATTTGAAGGACAAGCTGAGGTATGAACCATAACTAAATTAGATAGGATTTAGTTTAGAACTCACGTAGAAATTAGTTTTTAATCATCGTAAATTAACAGCCAGATGAACTCGACACGACCGTGTTATTGTCGTGTTATAGTCCACATGGTCGTGTCCCAACCGTGTGGTGGTCGTTCGACCCATCGTAGCGGCACACGGTCATTCTTTGACCGTATCACCATCTTTTGACCCCACACGACCGTGTCACCTTGGACACGGTCGTTTCGACACTTAAGCTGTGTCGATAAAGATGCAACGAGTGAATTTTAACACTCCTCGAGTGACACAGCCGTGTTAAACTTGAAACGACTGTGTGACCCTGTTGTGTTGAACTTTAGGCTGTGGGACTCCACAGGTCATGTGGACTTTCCCAAACGACCGTGTGGATTTACTTTTTGAACTTCGACTAATGATACCTCACACGACCGTGTGAGCTTGTTACACGGTCGTGTGGTTCTGTTGTCAGCCCCTAAAACTACCTCGCACCACATGGTCGTGTGAATGAAATCACACGACCGTGTGGAATGTTTTCTTGAGCTTCCCCAGTGTTACTCTAAACGGCCGTGTGGAAGGCTCAAACGGCCATGTGGCCCTGTTTTTCCAGTTTTTGACAATCTGTTGATTTATTGTTTTTGTTGTTGTTATGTCATATAGAAACCATGCTACGGATGTACTTCATGTGATGATCTAATTTAGTTTATTTGTTAAGAAATCCATGTTGAAATTGTGAAAGAGGATTTCCATGTTATTACTCATGTTGTATATACAAGAAAGACAAGCATGTTATATTCCTTGTGAAACTTCATATGAAATTGAAAACGAAAAGAAAGTGAATGATAATGATGAAAAGAAAATATAAGATGCAAAAGCGGTAACTGAGATCTCCAAATGAAAAGTGTCATGAATTAATAAATTTGAGAGTGAAATGAGTTAACTGATGGAAATTGAATTCCACCCCTAAGTAATTTTGATGATGAGCACACCAAATGAATGCTTAGTGTACTAACTACACTACACTTTAAGTATACAGATTTCGTGAAGCTCTACTAATACTCCAAGAAGCACGCATCAACGCTCCACGACAAAGACGAACATGGCTAAACTCAAGTGATGAAGCTCAAGCTCAAACAAAGCAAGAAGCTCAAAGAGAAGCTCATCTTCACTTCATCAAGTTGACTAAAACTGCTGAAGACATGTTTAGAGTCTAGTGTGAGTGTGTCGTGTCTTTTAGGATATTTGTCAAAGCCATATCAAATAGACAACACACACACAAATGATTTCAAAACAAATGTTTTAACTATCTTCAAAAATAGTTTTTAAAGAGCTTTTCTAGTCACCTCATAATTCTCGTAGTGAAACTTCACGCACCATGGAGTTAACTACACTTTTGACTAGAACAGCAGGAAAAACTCCTCTGGGAGTCGACTACCTAAAGTAGGGAGTCGACTACTTGTCAGGAACGAAAATTTCCTAGACTCCTCTGGGAGTCGACTACCTATATAGGGAGTCGACTACCTGCTGGAAATTTTCAGACGTTTTGAATTTGAATTTTAAATTCTTTTGAGCAATTTACTCCGAAATTTTTGGGACAAAAGTCAAACGAAATTCAAAATTCAAATCCCAGTTTTTCCCTATAAATAGAGCTTAACTCTTTTGTGAAAAATACAACATTTGAAAATCAAAATTCGCAAAAGCTCTCGTGAATCAAAAAGCTCTCTCATTTTTCTCTAGCCAATTTTAATTTCAGTTTTTGATCTTGCAATATTTTCTTTCAATTCTTTTGAAGATCATATTATTATTTTGTTGGCTAAATTGTTTTTCAAAATCCTCTCTATTATTTTTCTTTAATTCTATTTGAAGGATTTTTGAAAAAGCCCTAGATCACAAAGAACTTATCTCGTATCTTTGTGTGATCTAGACTATCATTCTATTAAGCCACTACACAATTGTCTATCTTTTGATTGGCTATAGAATCGGGTGTATTTTCAATCTCTATCATTTTTGAAGAGTATTGAACAAATCTCTCATTGTGCTAATTTGTTGGAACACTAGACAAGTCTAGTTGTTGCCAGTTGGAAAGTCCTCGGTTTGTGAGGCAAGGGTATAACCCTAGACAAGTCTAGGCGTTGTGTTCGGAAATCCTGGTCAAGGCTAGGTCATTGGAAATCCTAACGAGTGAAGTTAGGTGCTTGTATTTGCTAAGGCAGATAGTGGAAATCTCGTACCGGATTGGTCGGGGACTGGACGTACCCAGGGTTGTGGGGAACCAGGATAAAAATCCTTGTCTTTGCGCTTGCATTTTCTGTGTTTGATCATCTTTTCATTTATATCTTCTATTTACTGCAAAGATCAATTTTATCCATATACGCTGAAATTCTCATTCATATTTTATTTGTCCTAACATATACTCTGGGAGTCGACTACTGCTCATAAGGAGTCGACTACCTGCTGTGAATATTCGCTGTGCACTTTAAATTATATTGTTGATTAAGAACCAAGAGTAGATCGCTCTACTTGGTTTCTTAGGCAACATTAGAAGGATTTGTTTTTGTGTTGATTGATTAAAGAACGAAAAAGTTTTATCTTTATACAACACTATTCAACCCCCCTTCTAGTGTTGTTTGCCATCCACATGATCCAACATTAACTAGTCTGGAGTCCTCAGTCCATTTAGAAATGGGTGAGACTCTAGATGTGGGTTTGGGGGAGCATGTGTTAAAAGTAGACGTTAAGGAGTGGACACAGATTTGATTCTCACTCTCACCCAAAAGGGAGAGTTGGCTAGAGTTAGATAGGTTGATGGTGTACTCGTGATGCACCATTAGGTAACTGATGGTTTCCTCCGTTTTGCCAGAAAAATTGAGAATTGTCTCACTCCCAAAAGGGGGAGTTACAAGAGGCCCCTACAGTGCTCATGTCGCTGTTTGGGGTACCACTTTTTCACCCACCCTCGGTGAAGTCCAACTCCTTAAGTGTCCTCCGATTTACATGGGTTTCTGAATATTTAAATTGATAACTTAAATATAAGTGTCAGTAATCCATGAATGTAATTATCTCATCTCACATGTTTCTTAGTTTTACTTTCAACACTTGCCTGTTGTGATTTGTTATTATGCATACTCTGTGGACTTTTTCACCCCCCCTTCTAGTGTTGTTTGCCATCCACAGGATCCAACACTTGGTATCAAAGCGAGGCTACAAATAGTGATGGCATCAACTTCTTTTCACTCCGAAGGACTGAACACTATGCGACCACCTCTCTTCAACGGAACCAACTACGCCAGCTGGAAAATCCGAATGAAGACTCATCTAGAGTCATTGGACATTGAAGCATGCACTATCACCAAAGTCCCGTATATCGCTCCCACCGACGTTGAGTTTGGAAAATGGTCCATCGATGATAAGAAGAGAGCTAATCTCAATGCAAAAGCAATGAATGCCTTGTTTTGCGCTGTTACAGGAAATGAGTTCAATCGAGTCTCCTAGTGTGAGACAGCACATCAAATTTGGCATACTCTTCAGGTAAGTCACGAAGGTACAGAAAAGGTAAAAGAATCTCGTATAAATGTATTACATTCAAAATTCGAAACTTTTAAAATGGAAGAAGGAGAGAGTATCACCGATGTGAATACTCGTTTTACTAACATTACAAATGAGCTTGCAGGACTAGGAAAGAAACTTTTCGAGTATGAACAGGTAATGAAGATACTAAGATCACTTCGACCCGAATGGAAGGGAAAGACCACGACCATTCGAGAAGCTCACAATGTGAAGGATCTCACCATCGAAGAACTGATGGGAAATCTTATGGCATATGAGATCGAGCTTGAAGAAGACAAGAAGATCGAAGAAAAACCAAAGAAGAAAAATCTTGCATTCAAAGCTCAAGAAGAAGATTCCGATTACACGGACAAAGAAGATCACATCGCGTTCATCTCAAAGAACTTTAAAGAGTTCATCACAAGTAAGTATGGAAAACGATCTTTTAGACCTACTAACGGTATTATCTGTTTTGGTTGCAATAAACCAGGACATGTCAAGAGAGATTGTCCATTGGAAAGAAACAACCGTGATTCCAGAGATCGTGGGAAGAACAAAGAGAATAATGAAAGACGAACCAATACAAGAAACAAGTTTCGACGACCAAAGAAAGAAGCCTATGCAGCCTTCGATCAGAGCGACGATTCTTCATCCGACGAATCCTCAGACGAAGATAATGATGAAAGAAGAGAGACGGCACATATGTGTTTCATGGCATCTACATCCTCCAAGGTAAGCTCGCATCATGATTCATCTAGCGACAATGAGTCATCGTCAAGCGATGATGAAGACTTGGACTATAGGGGAGCATATAAAGAGCTATGCAAAATGCATGAAAAGCTCATTAAAGAACATAGAAAAACACTTAGAATTGCTAAAAGAGAGACTAAAGAAAAAGAAGAAGCTATTAAAGAAAATAGTCTTCTTAAAGAGAAAAATGATCTTTTACAAAAGGATATTTTGCTAGTAAATGAAAAGGTTGAAAGTCTGAATAATCTTCTCGTATCCGTCAAAGATAAATACGACGCTACGATGAAAATTATTGAGAATTTCAATAAAGGAAAAGGGAAGCTAGATAATATAATAGATAATCAAAAAGCTTCATCTAGCAAAACCGGACTTGGCTATGATTCTCATCATACCAAGAAACAGGTTAAGCACACTAGGATGCATCATGCTAACGATAATGGTTTAAGCATCTGGGTACCAAAGAGATTATCTGATCAGCAAAAAGAAAGGTACGCCACTAACTTTGTTCAACAGATTCATTTTAACAAAAATTATAAGTATATTGTTCATGAAGGAACTAAACCGTATTGGGTTTGGTTTCCTAAAGACTAACTCCTCGGACTCAAAACCAAAGAGTGCCATAAAACGCTTACTTTCAGGTGCTCTAAAAAGGAGGAAAACAATGAAGAAAATTCAGGAAGTTATAAACGGCTGAATCGGAACAAATGCTTTTATTTTATTTTATTTCTTTATTTATATAATTATTTAAATAAGTTAAAATAAATTAACTTATATGTATGATTGTGTTTTATTGCTAAAAAATATTTTTTGTTAAAAGAGCTCGCTCAACCTGGACCAAACCTTCTCCGGGATGAGAAAACGACTCAACCCAGGAGGGAGTCGACTACCTCAGGAGGGAGTCGACTACCAGTGCGTAAAATTCTGGGTTGCCTCTTTTTTGACTAACTCCTATTGGGTTCTATTTGAGTGGTTGGGTCAAGATCCGTTAAGACAACTTACCCACTAAGTCTAAAACCCATCCTAGCCACCCAAATCTAGATCTAATGGCTCCTATTTCTCCTCATCTCTTCACCTCTTCAAACAAAACCCCAAGAAAACCCTAGAGGTAGCCGACTACCTCCTTTTCCCCTCTCCTCTCTTGTGTTTTCATCTTGGAGCTTGGACTTTTGGAGTAAATTTTTTTTCATCTTCCTTCAAATTTACCCAAGGTAAAAATTGTTTTACTTTCATGAACTTTATTATTTCATTTCTCTTGGTTATCTAGTAGTGTAAAAATACATTTTTTTGTTATTTTACTCTATCTAGATGCCTTTCAAAGGAGCTTTCCCCAAGAAGAGAAAAATTGCTACTGCTAATGTTGATTCTGAGAAAGAAATCATCCTACCCTATCTCTTCAAATCAACTACCTATGAACATTTTGTTAAAGTGTCTAAGAAACCTATCTTGCATGAAAGATTTGTCAAACTCAATGATGTTATCAATTACGGTATTGACAGTCTGCTAGATTTCCAAAACTTAGCAAATTTGTTCTCCTCAGAAAATGTGTATATGTGTTATCCTAGGCTTGTTCATCTCTTTTATGCAAACATGGATTATGATCTCGTGAAAAGTCGTTTCATTACTAAGGTTCTGGATACCAAACTTGCAATAACTGTAAAATCCCTAGGTGAAGCCCTAGGAATCCCATACTCCGGTATGATCCTAGATAAAATTGAGATGACTGACGGGAATATCCTAGAGAGAATGTATCTGCCTGGTAAACACTTTCAGACCAAACTTCCTTGTAGCCATCTTCGCTATCCGTCGAGAATTTTAGCTAATATTCTGTCATATAACATTACTCAAAAATCTGGAAGTCATGCTATCCTTTCTGAAAAACAAGCTAAATGCATCTATGCCATTCTTGGTAACATTCGTGTGGATTGGGCTAAAGTCATCATGGATTCCATCCTACTTTCAGCCTCATCTGACAGACCTTCCTCCACTCTTTCTCATGGGCACTATCTGACCATTCTATTCATTAGCTTTAACGTGCCTTTGGATCATGAAACAACCATTCTAGAACCTGCTCGTGTCTTTGATGTTCATGCTCTTGGGAGAATGAATCTCCATCATGACCTTGATGAGAACGTCCCTGAAGAGCAAATCGCTACCGAAGGAGGATCATCATCCTCAAGGCGAGGTAAGAAGGTTGTAATTTCAGATTCTGATGAAGAAAGTGAAGAAGAAGAAAAAGGAAGCGGCGAGGAAGAAGAAGAAATTCCTGCTTACATCCTAGAACTTTAGGAGATGCTCCTGAAAAAGATTGGAAAATTGAAGATCTCACAGGAGAAAGGATTTGAAGATCTCAATCAAAAGGTGGATGACCTCAAGGAAATCGTAGTGCAAAGCAAGAAGATGACTGAAGAGACGCTTGTTATGATCCTTGAAGAGATCAAGGAACTGAAAAAGAACAGCGGTCACCCTTAGCTTCATGCACTTCTATTTCAAAACAATGGTTCTTTGTTTTTTCAAAAACAATGTTCTCTTAAACTATGGTTTGTAATAACTCTTATTGTGTGATGCTAGTTTCTATGAAGTTATCTGCTATGCCAAACTTAGTTGTTCTAGGAACTAACATCTTCATTGCAGGCATATGGAATTGAATTCCTCTTATTTTTAATGAACCGTAGAAATTAATGTTTTACTTTTTGTTGATGACAAGGGGGAGAAAAATTTATAATGCAAAAATGAGAATTGTATTTCTAATAGCTTCGATGCAGGGGGAGAACCGCATCAAAGCAGGGGGAGTAAGTATACTTGAAATATTATTCATGTATTTCTTCAAAATTTGCATTTGGGTGTCATCATCAAAAAGGGGGAGAGTGATGGAAATTGAATTCCACCCCTAAGTAATTTTGATGATGAGCACACCAAATGAATGCTTAGTGTACTAACTACACTACACTTTAAGTATACAGATTTCGTGAAGCTCTACTAATACTCCAAGAAGCACGCATCAACGCTCCACGACAAAGACGAACATGGCTAAACTCAAGTGATGAAGCTCAAGCTCAAACAAAGCAAGAAGCTCAAAGAGAAGCTCATCTTCACTTCATCAAGTTGACTAAAACTGCTGAAGACATGTTCAGAGTCTAGTGTGAGTGTGTCGTGTCTTTTAGGATATTTGTCAAAGCCATATCAAATAGACAACACACACACAAATGATTTCAAAACAAATGTTTTAACTATCTTCAAAAATAGTTTTTAAAGAGCTTTTCTAGTCACCTCATAATTCTCGTAGTGAAACTTCACGCACCATGGAGTTAACTACACTTTTGACTAGAACAGCAGGAAAAACTCCTCTGGGAGTCGACTACCTAAAGTAGGGAGTCGACTACTTGTCAGGAATGAAAATTTCCTAGACTCCTCTGGGAGTCGACTACCTATATAGGGAGTCGACTACCTGCTGGAAATTTTCAGACGTTTTGAATTTGAATTTTAAATTCTTTTGAGCAATTTACTCCGAAATTTTTGGGACAAAAGTCAAACGAAATTCAAAATTCAAATCCCAGTTTTTCCCTATAAATAGAGCTTAACTCTTTTGTGAAAAATACAACATTTGAAAATCAAAATTCGCAAAAGCTCTCGTGAATCAAAAAGCTCTCTCATTTTTCTCTAGCCAATTTTAATTTCAGTTTTTGATCTTGCAATATTTTCTTTCAATTCTTTTGAAGATCATATTATTATTTTGTTGGCTAAATTGTTTTTCAAAATCCTCTCTATTATTTTTCTTTAATTCTATTTGAAGGATTTTTGAAAAAGCCCTAGATCACAAAGAACTTATCTCGTATCTTTGTGTGATCTAGACTATCATTCTATTAAGCCACTACACAATTGTCTATCTTTTGATTGGCTATAGAATCGGGTGTATTTTCAATCTCTATCATTTTTGAAGAGTATTGAACAAATCTCTCATTGTGCTAATTTGTTGGAACACTAGACAAGTCTAGTTGTTGCCAGTTGGAAAGTCCTCGGTTTGTGAGGCAAGGGTATAACCCTAGACAAGTCTAGGCGTTGTGTTCGGAAATCCTGGTCAAGGCTAGGTCATTGGAAATCCTAACGAGTGAAGTTAGGTGCTTGTATTTGCTAAGGCAGATAGTGGAAATCTCGTACCGGATTGGTCGGGGACTGGACGTACCCAGGGTTGTGGGGAACCAGGATAAAAATCCTTGTCTTTGCGCTTGCATTTTCTGTGTTTGATCATCTTTTCATTTATATCTTCTATTTACTGCAAAGATCAATTTTATCCATATACGCTGAAATTCTCATTCATATTTTATTTGTCCTAACATATACTCTGGGAGTCGACTAATGCTCATAAGGAGTCGACTACCTGCTGTGAATATTCGCTGTGCACTTTAAATTATATTGTTGATTAAGAACCTCGCTCTACTTGGTTTCTTAGGCAACATTAGAAGGATTTGTTTTTGTGTTGATTGATTAAAGAACGAAAAAGTTTTATCTTTATACAACACTATTCAACCCCCCCTTCTAGTGTTGTTTGCCATCCACAGGATCCAACATTAACTAGTCTGGAGTCCTCAGTCCATTTAGAAATGGGTGAGACTCTAGATGTGGGTTTGGGGGAGCATGTGTTAAAAGTAGACGTTAAGGAGTGGACACAGATTTGATTCTCACTCTCACCCAAAAGGGAGAGTTGGCTAGAGTTAGATAGGTTGATGGTGTACTCGTGATGCACCATTAGGTAACTGATGGTTTCCTCCGTTTTGCCAGAAAAATTGAGAATTGTCTCACTCCCAAAAGGGGGAGTTACAAGAGGCCCCTACAGTGCTCGTGTCGCTGTTTGGGGTACCACTTTTTCACCCACCCTCGGTGAAGTCCAACTCCTTAAGTGTCCTCCGATTTACATGGGTTTCTGAATATTTAAATTGATAACTTAAATATAAGTGTCAGTAATCCATGAATGTAATTATCTCATCTCACATGTTTCTTAGTTTTACTTTCAACACTTGCCTGTTGTGATTTGTTATTATGCATACTCTGTGGACTTGTTATTTCAATAGACCAACCCTTTAGATAGGTAGTCCGGTTCTAAAACTGGGTCCTACCTAGTATAGTTAGGTTTCATACCGGGTTCACGCATTGGCGTATCCCATATACATTTTTCAGGTTCACGGATAGAGACTCTAGAGCAGACTCGTGTTCAGCAGACCACACCATCTACCGAGGTACAGATGGAGGCTGATGGAGACTTAGTCCACTTAGATTTTCCCGAGGTAGATTGGAATGTGTGTTGTACTGGTTATGGACTCTTTTTAGCTTCTTTTTGAGGGTTGGGGTTTCCTTTGGAATTTACCTCATTTTGTACTTTTGTACCACCATCGTACAGTTCGAAGTATGATGATGTATTCTTGTTATATAATGCATCTCATATTGGATCTGGATCCTAGCCTAGAGGGGAGGGGGTGAATAGGCTAATAAAGAATTCTTGTGCAACCCACGAGAAATCACATGCAGTTAAGAACACAAGCAGAGTAAATAAGAGACAATCACAGAGTACGCACAGATTTACCCTGGTTCGGTCGCATCAACGACCTACTTCCAGCCCCCCAAGAAAATACTAGCATTAATAAGTTCCTTCTGTACACCTATAATGGGGTCCTAGCTCCAACTCACCACCTAAACTGTACCACACTCAACAAAGTGCAGATCCCTATCAACCTAGTAAATGCGTATCTTGACTGCACCAACACGTCAAGACCCTCTTGTCTAGCCCTAACTAGACAAGTCCCAAAATAGTCACAAATAACGGTAAAGTTTTTCCTACAGAGAACAACACATAGATACATGAATATAAAGAGTAAAGAGTTTAGAAATACTCAGTTCGTGTCCGTGTAGTCGTCTCTGTCAATCAGCACATCGTTAGCTCTAGTCTGATGCAAACGGTGTCTCAATCTGACTCCTGAATCTCAATCTATAGCCCTTTGAAGTTGAGTGCACAAGTAGGCCTGTGGGTAAAGCAATCCCAGTTCAATTCAATTATTTCTTAGTCCGTGCACACAATAACTCCAAATTAATTCAATTTCCAGGTCAGCAACTCGTTTCTTTTCGTTTTCATGCACGGCTTCTCCACATGAGCTCGCCTGAGGGTTTACGATCTCCGATTTCAGCTCGACTTAGGGCAAGCAGCAAAGGCCAATGTCGACTTCGTCAAGCGACTCAACGGCAATAGCGGCTTGATCACAGTGGCAACTTCGACTCACGTTCTCTGACAACGACAAGCTCTCATCGGTGACAATCCCTCTTACAGCAACTCACAGAGGCGACTTCGTGGCTACGGCAACTCAACGTTTACACCCTCTACTCCTCTCTCCATGCCAAGAAGGTTGAACACACGACATCAGGGAGGAGATCACGACGACAGCAGCTCGACCTCAACGTGCAGCAGCGACAGCGGGAGTTCGACTTCGAGGAGCTTTGGCGACTTCGACGGTGTTTTGCATCGACTTTGCGTGGGTTTTGGCTTCAAACTTCCTCTCGACGGTGATGGCAGGGTTCACGGCGATATGGGCCTGAAGTTGATCGACATTGATGCGGGGATCCTTTGCTGCGGCGCTCTTCACAGCGATGTGCAGCTTGAAGCGGTTTGCACCAGCGACTTCGACGGCAACGATGCGGCTTGCAGCAAGAGAACTCACGACGGAGAGAGGAAGTTTGACGATGATGAAGCCTCGCTTGTGTCAGATGATGAACTTCCCTCCTTCACGTAGCCACTATGATGGCTCTCCAAGATGTGGGTATGAAGATGACGATGGGGTATTTTTCATGGAGAGTTTGGAAGATGGGGTCTTAGGCTTGTATGCGTGAGATTGTGCCTATGATGAAAGAGGTTGTAGGTTGCTTGCCGGCATGAAATAGGAGAGCTAGGGTTTTGTTTGAGGAGTTGTTTTGGCCGGCTCTTTTTTATTGTTTTTGTTGCTGCACCCTTCAAAAATGTGAGGTAGGGTTTTTATATAGTAGTTGCTAGGTTATAGTACGGCAAGGAGAGGAGATTCGGCAATGGGTATTGGCTAGGGAAAGTATGCGAATGGATGAGAGGTGATCCCTATAATGTAGGAATAGAATATATGTATTGGGATTTAATGGATATTTGAATAGGAATTGAGTAGCAACAAATCTCCCTAATTGATTTGGGCAAATGTCAAATTGATTCGAATAAATCCAATGTCCTTTCGGCCAAGTCATATTGCTTTGTGAACAATACTTCATCTCTCTCCCAAATTGCTATATGAATAGCAATTCCTCCAACGTAATGAGCTACGTCATTGCCATTCCTGAAACACACTTAGCACACACGTTAATAGCTTCACATTGGCATGTTATCATCAAACTAGAGTCCTAGATCGTTGCTTCCAACAATCTTCCCCTTTTGATGATGACAACCCCATCAATAAGATTTGAGCAAATAGATGTGCGTGTGTGAAGTGTGATGAAGGGTGTGATGTGTAGATATACACAATGAGATATTCAAGCATTACAAGCATGCACAATAATGTAGCACATAGAAATAAGCATGCTCCCCCCTTTTCCAATCTCCCCCTATTCATGTATTATCAAGCTCCACCTTCAACAAATACTACCATATTATGTGCCAACAATACCAAATCTTTTTCTTTCTCCCCCTTTGTCATCATCAAAAGTGGACTAATGAAGTCAATAAATATCACACGCAAAAATAACGCATTATAAATTATAGCTTGCGAATGCATGTAATTTCTATAAAGTAAGCAATTCAAGTTCATAGAAAATCATAATATAGACTTCACCACCTTCGTGTAAGTGTAATAGTATAAACATTATAGTACAAAGGGAGATTCAATTTAGAACACCAACCAAATCAATCCACATTTTCCATTTAACATGAATATCACATGGATTGATTTTTTTCCACCTCATTAAAAACAAGTTCAAGGTACCAAACCCCCAAAACATAGCCTATAAGGACTCTTAGATGTGGGGTGGCATTGCTTGACGAGTAAAGTACACCAACGCTAAAGATTACCTATAAAGCATATGTTGGATACTCGTGGGTAGTGTATTTGCCATGAATTGTATCCATTTTACATATGGAGCAATTTTCATATATATATTTTTTCATATTCATTTCTTTTCGTGCTCAATTTTTATTCATGGCAATACACATCATATCCCTTAGATTATTCAGTTATTATTCATCCTACATTCACTTTCCAATATCCATACAAAGAATCTCCAAATGTACATCAAGTTTAGTATTCGTGGAAGTGCGTATGTAGGTGTAGAAATCAAATTAATCATTTCATGAAGCATGTCATGGCTACCAAATAGTTTCTAACATGCGCATGTAGGTATAACAATAATACAATGATTTCTACAAAGGATATGAATGAACATTCAAAAAATACCACTTATAATGAATCATAAAGAGGTATTCATTAAGCACCTTTTTTTTATTTTTGGTTTTTCATTTATAAAGAACTAAAACAAACCTAAAAAGCAAACAAACAAGCAAACAAACAAAAATTAAATCAAGCACACACAAAATCTATGAAGGTATGCAATGAATGCAAAGAGGGAAAAAAATATACATTCGCGTCGCTATTTGACTAAGGAGATAAAAGAATGAGACTTGAAATTCAATGCTCCTCGCCAAATCTCCACCTCACCTACTTGAAAGATGTTAAGTGTGACCTTGAAATCCAACAAGATCCACTCGTGTTGGTCATCAAAGTTTTAGGAACTTACACTTGTTTAAACTTTATGTTTGTGTTCCTAAACTTACAATAATAGGATGTGTGACCAACACTATCATAAGTAAAGAAATTTGCATGCATATTTTTCACAATAGAAGGCACATTGTGGAATTTCTTAAACTTGGGATTTTCAACATTTTTCAAACCAAATCCAAGTCCTCTTCTATTATTGCCATATAATTGATTTTCAAGTGTGGTATCCAACGAATGTTTACCAATCGAAAATTTTTGTAATGACAATTCTAGACTAGAAACTTTGGATTTTAATAATTTATTCTCATCCACAAGTAAAGTTCATTTACTTATAAAAGCTCTCTTGATTTCCTCCTCCTCCTTTTCAAATTCAACCATTTTCCTTTTAAGATCGTTATTTAGCATGCACATTTTATCATTAAGCTCTCTAATCACATAGTCTTTTTCAGTTTCGAGCTTAACTAAATCTTGCTTAAGCATGTTAATATTGTTCAATAAGGAAGGACAAGAAAGACAAGTAGCTTTTTAGGCATGCTAGCTTTTTCTTTTTCTAGTGACATAATTTTAGCGTTACATGCAACCATTTTCTCTTTAAGAATATCTACTTCATCAAAAATGTCACAGTTTTCTTTTTGTAATTTAAAGCTAGCATTCCTATAGTCATTTAATATGAGTTCTAACTCATTAATTTCATTTTGCATTCCTTTACAAACGTCTAACAATTCAGCTTTAGTGAAGGAATTTACCTCATCGTTATTTGCTATTAAGCAGACGACAGCATAGTGGGCTACCACCTCTTCATCCTCATCCTCAGCTTCGTTGTCCATGTCCCAAGTTAGACTCTTGGCTTTTCCTTTATCTTTAGCAACCTGAGCAGTCTCTTGTCTGCATTGCTTCGTGAAGTGTTCCTTTTTCCTGCATTTGAAGCATTCAACTCTGTTAGCAGAATCTTTTTCAGAAGAATTTTTATCGTAATTAGAGCGAATGAACCTTCTATGCATTTCTGATCTTCCTTGAGGAGTTCTAATGTATTTTCTGAAATTTCTAACCATTAGCGCTATCTCCTCATCATCATCTTCATCTTCGCTAGCTTTCAGAGCAAGTGGCTTTGAAGCTTTTTTCCTTCTCCTCAGGTTTCTCTCTTTTTTCAATATTTTGCAATTCAAGCTCGTGGAACATTAAATTACCCATCAAGTCCTCCACCCTCATCTGTGACAGATCTTTCGCTTCTTGGATGACGGTGACTTTAAGCCTGAAAGAGCTTGGCAGTGCTCTTATTATCTTTCTCACCTATTCAAGGCTAGAATATGGCTTACCGAGCGAGCTAGACTTGTAGACGATATTGGTGAATCTCGCAAACATCTCTGATATGGTCTCTGATGGTAGCATGCGAAATCCCTCGTACTCTGTGCTCAGAAGTGCAAGTCTAGACTCCTTCACCTGTGACATTCCCTCGAGCGTCACCTGAAAGTATGCCATATTTCCTGCACAGTTAGACAATGTGAGATACGATTGAATTCAGATTTATCTAACAAACAAATGAGAGCATTCATAACTTTAGCATTAAGAGAATAAAGTCTCCAATCATTTTCATCCCATTTATCATTAGGTTTATGTTGGAAGCGACGATCGAGGATCTCTAGTTTGATGATGACAAACGTTGTGTTATATGTAACGTGTGTGTTAAGTGTGTTTCAGGAAAGGCGAAACGATGACTTACTCAAAGAGATGGAGAGATTGCTATACACATAGCAATTGGACTAGGCCAAAGAGCTATGCGCTTAACAAAGAGGTCTTGGTCAAATATAGGATGAGATGGAATCCTATGTGATTCATTCATATCAATTAAAGATTTAACAATATCCTATTCCTATTCAAATCAAACCTCTCCCAATCTTTTTAAGAGTAACCGAAAAGAAGCGGAAGCCCTAGCGTCATTCTTCTTCATTTTAAGGGAGCAAAGCCGCCTTTAAAATAAATCATCCTCCTGCCGAATTAACGGAGGGCAAAATATTCCAAGTGCCGCACAGAGGGGAGAGCCTGAGCATTTTTTAGCAAACCGCAATTTTGAAGGGGGTGCCTGCGTTAAAAAAAAGGCACACAAAGAATAATTAAAAAGCTTTTCTTCATCCTATTTTTTTTCACAGCCTGAGATCTCAAACCCCCACACAATTCAACAAGCCGATTTCTTTTTCCAAGAGCCACACTTATTTTGCATCAAGGCATGTGATTTATTTCCTCTCCTCCTTGCTTCAAATCCCAAGAGCCCTAAAAATCTCAAAAGCAGAAGTCAGGCCGAAACTTGGTGGGTTCTCTCCTTTTAAAACTCTCAGAGTAATAGGGCAGCCTTCGTGAAGTTTTTGTTTGTTAATTCTTCTGTCACTTTTTTTGTTCTTTGTTTTTGATGACAGCCGTTTGTTATTAGCCGCATGAATTGAAATCCCATTGCAAACAAGTTGCTTTCTTCTCCATTGTTTTAATAAAAAAAACACAACACAGGCTGCCGAATTAATTGCGCACGTTTCATCTCAAAGAGCACTTCAATACACAGATTTCGAAAGGGTCAGCCGCACTTTGAGAGGAGCTCTATCATCTGCATTTTTTTGATCTTGTTTCAAAACCAAGAAGCACAAAGAGAGAGAGCCGCATTGTTTCTTCTTTGTCTTTTGCAGAGAGCCGTATCCTCCTCCTTTGAATTAACTACTTCCAAGTGCAGCAGGGTTTCAAAAGGCCGCATCTTTTGAGGTGGCAGCCGAAAGTTTGAGAGAACAAAGGCTGCCGAACTCTTTTGAGGCCGAATTGAAGAAGTGTTTGGTGGAAGGCACAAGTTTCATCGAGAGGGGAGCCGAATTATTGAGGGGACATCCGAGAGACGACTACTACTTGCCAGACGACATCTGGCCTGTGCTGATTGACGAAGACGACACCGCTACATGATCTGAGCATTCTAAACTCTCTTGTTTATTAAATTGTGTAGTATTTGTGTTAGTTCTTCGTAGGGGAAACTTTACCTTCTGTGTTACTTTTGGGGACCTGCCAACTTGGGAGTCGTCACGGAGGGAGAGCATCTGACTAGATTGAGAGTGTAGAGCACGTGGTGTGCGTACGAGCTAGGTGAGAGTAGATTTGGGATCTTGACTCATTGTAACTGTACTTGATTACGTATCCTTCTAGTAGTTGCTTTCGGGGGCTGGAGTAGGTCGTGGGGACGACCGAACCAGGGTATATTTGTGCGTACTCTGTGATTGCTATTTTATTGCCCTGTCTGTGCTTATAATTGCGTGGGATTTCTCGTGGGTTGCACGAGAATTTTTATTAGCCTATTTCACCCCCACTCTAGGCTACGATCCAGATCCAACAGTTTAATCATCTCAACATTTTCAATTTTAATGACAGGTGGTTTATAGCCCTTTTCAACAATTTGCCAAGCTTTATAATCAATAGAAATTAAGTAGATTCTCATTCGATTTTTCCAATAAGCATAATCTACTCCATTAAATATAGTGAAACGAGATATGGACTAACCCTCAGCAAAAACACTATCAATGGGATCCATGGTCAATCCTAGGCTAGATCCTAAAACATGCTCTGACACCACTTGTTGGATCTGGATCCTAGCCTAGAGGGGGGTGAATAGGCTAATAAAAAATTCTTGCGCAACCCACGAAAAATCACACGCAGTTAAGAACACAGGCAGAGTAAATAAGAGACAATCACAGAGTATGCACAAATTTACCCTGGTTCTGTCGCATCAACGACCTACGTCCAGTCCCCAAGCAAATACTAGTATTAATAAGTTCTTTATGTACACCTACAATGGGGTCCAACTCCCCACCTAGACTGTACGACACTCAACAAAATACAGAACCCTATCAACCTAGTAAATGAGTATCTTGACTGTACCAACACGTCAAGACCCTTTTGTCTAGCCCCAACAAGACAAGTCCCAAAATAGTCACAAATAGCGGTAAAGTTTTCCCTACAGAGAACAACATAATGATACATGAATATAAAGAGTAAAGAGTTTAGAAATGCTCAGTTCGTATCAGTGTAGTCATCTTTGTCAATCAGCACGTCATCAGCTCCAGTCTGACGCAAACGGTGTCTCAATCTGACTCCTGAATCTCAATCTGTAGCCCTTTGAAGTTGCACAAGTAGGTCTGTGCGTAAAGCAATCCCAGTTCAATTCAATTATTTCTTGGTCTATGCACACAGTAACTCCAAATTAATTCAATTTCCATGTCAGCAACTCGTTTCTTTTCGTTCTCATGCACGGCTCCTCCACGTGAGCTCTCCTGAGGGTTTGCGATCTCCGATTTCAGCTCAACTTAGGGCATGCAGCAAATGCCAATGTCGAATTTGGCGAGCGACTCAACGACGACGACAGCATGATTACAGCGGCAACTTCGACTCACGTTCTTCGACAACGACAAGCTCTCGTCGGCGACAATCTCTCCTGCGACAACTCACGGTGGCGACTTTGTGGCGACGGCAACCCAATGTTTACATCCTTGACTCCTCTCTCCATGCCAACAAGGAAGGTTGAACACACGACATCGGGGAGGAGATCACGACAACAGCAGCTCGACCTCGACGTGCAGCAGCGACATCGGGAGTTCGACTTCGGCGAGCTTTGGCGACTTCGACGGCGTGCTGCATCGACTTTGCGTGGGTTTTGGCTTCGAACTTCCTCTCGACAGCGATGGCAGGGTTCACGACGATACGGTCCTGAAGTTGATCGGCGTTGATGCGGGGCTCCTTTGCTGCGGCGTTCTTCACGGTGATGTGTAGCTTGAAGCAGTTTGCACCAGCGACTTCGACGACAATGATGCGTCTTGCAGCAAGAGAATTCACATCGGAGAGAGGAAGTTCGACGATGATGAAGCCTGGCTTGCATGAGAGGATGAACTTCCCTCCTTCACGTAGCCACTATAATGGCTCTCCAAGATGTGGGTATGAAGATGACGATGGGGTATTTTTCTTGGAGAGTTTGGAAGATGGGGTCTTGGGCTTTTATGTGTGAGATTGTGCCTATGATGAAAGAGGTTGTAGGTTGCTTGCCGACATGAAATATGAGAGCTAGGGTTTTGTTTGAGGAGTTGTTTTGGCCGGCTCTTTTTTATTGTTTTTGTTGCTGCACCCTTCAACAATGTGAGGTAGGGTTTTTATATAGTAGTTGCTAGGTTATAGTATGGCAAGGAGAGGAGATTCGGCAATGAGTATTGGCTAGGGAAAGTATGTGAATGGATGAGAGGTGATCCCTAGAATGTAGGAATAAAATATATGTATTGGGATTTAATTGATATTTGGATAGGAATTGGGTAGCAACAAATCTCCCTAATTGATTTGGGCAAATATCAAATTGATTTGAATAAATCCAATGTCCTTTGGACCAAGTCATATTGCTTTGTGAACAATACTTCATCTCTCTCCCAAATTACTATATGAATAGCAATTCCTCCAACGTAATAAGCTACGTCATTACCATTCCTGAAACTCACTTAGCACACACGTTAATAGCTTCATATTGGGTTATTATCATCAAACTAGAGTCTTAGATCGTTGCATCCAACATCTCAGTATTTCCTTTTTAATACCTGTGGATTTTAATTTGTTGGAGCACTGTACTATTCCAGTATGTTGTAGTGGCCAGCATGAACAGTATTATTTAATCACAATTAATGCCTAGTAGTATTTGGATGTTATGGGCTCGAAGCCCAGTGTCTGAATACTATGACGGACTTTTCAGCTACGTCTCTTCTGTATTTGGGTGAGCGGGGCGTGACATGATTTTTTTGGTAGCCCATGCAGATCCGCTCACACAGTGATATACGTAAGATTAGTACGGATAAGGCTCCAATATTATAATCC
The DNA here is from genome assembly GCA_030789695.1 of Scilla litardierei. Taxonomy (NCBI): domain Eukaryota; kingdom Viridiplantae; phylum Streptophyta; class Magnoliopsida; order Asparagales; family Asparagaceae; genus Scilla; species Scilla litardierei. The sequence continues at coordinate 75,515,872 of CM061131.1, forward strand.
ATCATTCTTGTACTGAAATCTATTTCTTTTATTCCTTTCTGCAGAATGGATAGCTTGAATGGAGTGTCTGGGAACAGGCATCCGCTTCTGATATGGACTCGTCTGAGTTGTTTTTGATGGTGAAGGTCCTGATGGACATACTGGAGCATTTGAGTCAGTAGAACAAGAAGCTGGCCAGTATCCTGGTGCAGTGCAGAAGACGGGAGGCTTAGAAAGTTCAAGGCCTTGCATTTGAAGTCCTTTTCAGGCAAGGAGACCCCCTCTAGAGGTCGATGAGTGGATCAGACACATGGGGGATGACCTGACGGTAGTAGGTTACCCACAGGATGACTGGGTGGATGTCGCGAAGAGACAACTGACACATCTGTCTCGAGACTGGTGGGATGCATAGTAGTTACATTTGACTGGACCAATCTCATGGGATAAGTTCAAGGAATTGTTCGGGCTCGGTTTCTCCCAGAGACAAAGAAGGATGAGTTGCTTCTGCGGTTCGAGCATTTGACTCAGGGGCGACGGAGTGTGGATGCCCACGATACAGGTTCTCATTACTGAGCAAGTTCGCTCTAGAGTTGGTGAAGTCAGATGCCACCAGGGCTAGACGTTTCAGGATGGGACTTGATCCGGAGTATAGAGCAGCCATGTCCACCCTGGACTTGTCTACACATGAGGCTGTGCTGAAGGCGGCCAGGATGCATGAGACACACTTGAAGAGTGTAGGGAGGGCATTGCCAGCAGCAGAGAGATGCCCTACTGGACAGCAGAGGAGCTTCCCGAGGCCAGTACAAACCACTCAGTTCATGAGGACTGTGGCTCCACCAGCACCTCAGAGGCGAGTGTCTTGCCAGCATTACGGCAAGCTAATGTATGAGAAGAAGAATTGTAGATTCCTTACTGGACGATGCTACACATGTGGTCAGACCGGGCACATCAGCAGATATTGCCCTTAGTAGGGTCAGACTTCGGGACGGGGGCACTAGTGGCAGCCATGCCGATGAAGCAGAGGACCCTTCCGCCAAAAACTTGGTGGGACCAAAAAGGTGCTTCTCTCAAGCGCAAGTGTCCGTACAAGTAATATAATCTGGGAGTCCAGATGTCGAATCCTCGGGAGGAAATCTGTTGCAACCACAGCTCAAATCAAATAGAAATCCAACAAAGAGAAACTAACCACTTCAATAGTGATGGTGATGTGAATGGAGTTGATCGTGATGAACAATGCGAACAAAGAAAAGTCGTGTGCGAAAATATCGATGAAAAGTATGCACATGGTATGGGTTCGTTAGGATCAATGATTCGTATTAACTTGGTTGACGGATATAACACAATGAATTCTCTTTTTGAGAGCAACTCACCGGAAAATACCCAATATAACTCAATGAATTCTCCTTTTGGGAGCAACTCATCGGAAGATACCCTTTTGGGGGTTCAAGCACAATATGAATAAGATTGTCGCTAAAGTTATAATACGATATGAAACTCTCTTTTGGAGAGATCAAAAATACGATATGAAACTCCCTTTTGGGGAGATCAAAACTCGCCCTTGTGGGGCGATCATCAACTCAATCACTTCTTTTGGAAGATGAAAAAGACGATTTACGAACAAAGATTACAACTTTAACGACGTTTAACGGTTTAGCACAACGATTATTCAACCAAACGAACACAAATAATATCCCCTAACTATGCCATACCATGCACAATAAAAAATTAGCTACTCATGGTGCAAGAATAAATAAGTTTCATAACAAAATACATCAATCTAATGGTAAAATACAATAGAAAAGCACCAAATACGGGGTTTAAGTTAAGAAATTTATCACCCAATCTTCAAGTTTAGACACCAAAACTCTCTGGAAATAAGAAAATAGCCTCTGCAATTTTACAGAATTTTTCCCTGGCGAAATACGGCTCCTAAAGCCTCCAATACGCCCCAGCCTACCTCAAAAAACCTTAGAATACGCTTATATAATAGGCATTGCGGGTTTAATGAGCTTAACGGGTTCCAAATCGCACCCGCTTCACGTTATAACCCGATCCGCCAGCCGCTCGCAATCTCCGCCGTCGATCGCATCGGGATTGAATCTCGCGGCGCCACGTGTGCTTTAAAACCCACGCTTCGCTTTCGCATCCGAGATCGCGTCGGATTGGATTCTCGCCGTTGGATCGATACGGGGGCCTCCAGGATGATGCCACGTGGCCAGTCGAGGGAACGCCGCTTCACAGAGTTCGTATTCGAGCGGGTGTCATTTGGACCGTTAGATCGTAATCTAACGGTCAGAAAATGACCACGTCGCCCGCTCATATCGATCTGCTCCTCTTCGTTCTCCGCCGTTGGATGAAAATCCAACGGGTATCATCACGCCGCGTCGCCCATCAGCGAATTCGATTTCAAATTGATGCGAACCGTCCGATCAAGCGGGAGCTTCACGGATGGCCGCCACGTGTGCATGGGATCTCCTCGCCTTATGTATTCTTTGCTTCGTTCGTGGCCGTCGGATCTCAATCTGACGGCCCAAGTGATGCCGCATCGCTTCGTGGCGCTGGGCCGCTGGATCGCGCGGGAAGCCATGGATTTCTGCCATGTGTCAAGCGTTGATTGGGCCGCGACCGTATTTTCGTATTTTCGTGCGTATTTCTCCATTTAAATAGTATTTTGCATTCAAAAATACTCAGTAATTAGCACAGATCTCAGAAAAATACAAATAAATATTTGTTGGAATCGTGAGATCGAGACCAAGCTAGGAAAAATATAAAAAGTGCAGAAATACTCCATTAATTGCTGTTTTGTGCTCAAATAGAGTGTTTTCTCTAATAAATAATTGTGTACAAAATACGTATGAATTAGAGAACAATGTAGCATCATATGAGCACAAAATAGGGCTAAATGGGGGGTTAAATATGTAATATTGAACCCAAATCACATGTTCTACAGAGACTTCCATTACTAGCACCATCAGCTCCTAGTACCATTACCCTCAAAGGACCACCTATGCCTACCCAGCAGCAGACCTTCAGGAAGGCAGTGCCGAGGCGTCAGACCTTTATGATGATAGCTGGGGAGGCGGAGGATACCGGACGTGTCAGTGATGCTTGTCCTTCCATTTCTGTTTATGCTTAGTTATTTTGAACAATTTTATGCTTAATTCAATTATCTAAATTCGATCAAAGGTTTTTTCGCTTTCTCTTAGCCACAATATTCACTAATATATTTATTGGCTATAGGAATATTGTAATTTCATTTTCGTATATTTTGTAAAGTCTTTGAAGAAGACTTAGAAGTTGTAATTTCCACATGAAGGGAAGGTGTTGTGTTGTAAGTCAAAATTCCTAGTTGGGTTGTACCTAGGTGTTGGAAATTTCTAACAAGTGGAGCTAGGTGGTTGTACGAAGTCCTCTTCATTGTGTTGAGGCAATGTTGTGCTCGTTGAGAGCTAGTGGATCGGTTGCTGGATGTAGGCCAAGGTTAGGCTGAACCAGGGTAAAAGCTGTTGTGCTTGTGCTGTGCCTGATTCTCTCTCTCTCATTTTCTACCTGCTTGTAATTTGTCCGCTGTTATATTCTTTTTATCGTCATTACAAGCTCGTAAATAATGTTGATTAAGTGCCAAGATAGGTTACTCTGCTTAGTGACTTAGGCAAATAAAGGAATGGTTACTCTGCCTGGCAGTCTTCTCGAAGTCCCTCAAGGATGACTCCTCCTTGCCAATGATGAAGGGGGCAGATGAAACTCACCTTGGACCAGCCCCGAGGATCAGGACTAGAGTTGATTGAGTAGCAACGCTCGATCGAACTCCCCCGGGATCAAGCCGACCAAATGAGCAGACGACACGATGTCACCCCAAGGCCACTGATCCAGAAGGGGCATCGTGCAGGCCTGAGATACCGATGTGGTCTCCACCACCTCCAGAGGCTCGAGAGGACTGACCCCCTTACCTTTCCCCATGAGATCCTCCTCCTCCACTTGCCTCCTCTTGGGAGACTCCTCCTTCCCGCAGGAGGGCATCTCCTTCTTTTGACCAACCGCTCTAGTCGGCTCAACAATGTTGACAGCATCGACGTCGACTACCTCCTTCGACACTGCGACCACGACGGAAGCCAGGGGCATAGGGGGACGCATGGGAGCCTGGCTGGAGGCCTCCCTTGAAGAGGCTCAAGAAGAAGGCCTGGATGCCTGCCTAGTTTCTCCCCCTTCGAAAGAAGATATCTGATGGATGTGGAGAGGAGACCGAGAGCCGGATCCCTCGACATGTGTGCTCGATCGGTCGACGCGGGCACCCGACCTTTCGACCGTCCTCTTCTTCTTCTGATGTTCCTTCCAGACTCGGTCCAAATTGGACTAGCCACTGCATCGACTACCGTTGGTCATATCTTCAAACAACAAACATAATTATCGTGAGTGGCAGAGATAAAGATATAGATTCGAGATACAATACCTAGGATCCATAGAAGGATCTTTATTGTGTGATCATCTAACAAATAATGAATCGACCTATCTTGTCTCGGTCGACTCAATAGAGACTTCATTGCCTCGGCCTTGCCCGACGACAACATGGCTCTGACCTGCTCCAAAGACGACGGAGGCTCCATCGCAAGCTTGGGATTCGGAGAACTCCAACCATTGAGCAATGGTCCCAGATCAGGAAGAACGACGAACACGAAGGTATCCGTCCACCCAGAGTCGGAAATTGGAAGGTCGTATATGAGCCTCGTACCCGGACGAGCAATGATATGGTACCACACTCGGTATGGGTCCGCTATTATTCTAAAGAAATACCCGAATAGCCCAAGGGTCGGACCGACTCCATAAAGCTCGCACAACTCGACGAAGCCAAATAAGTGATGGAAAGCTTGAGGAGCGAGTCTACAGATGGAAAGCTCCGAAGAGCACAGAACTTCCATAATGAAGGGGTGAAGAGGGAATCAGAGTCCCAAGCGAAAAGCTTTGAGATACACCCCAACCTCCCGTTTTCGTGGTAAACACACTCTCTCATCCGAAGTGGGAACTCTAACCCTAAAGGGATTACATAAGCAACCTTGCCAAACCTCGGCAGTCAGGTCGAGGGAAAACCTAGGGGCCATCTCTAAGATGACTCTGGGAACCTTCGACCCTTGTTCCCTTTGTCAAATAGGAAGACTTAACTCGATCTAAACTCATTTTCCATTTCAAGAAACTTCCACACATTGAGGGAGCCAGAGACGTGCCACAAGCTCATCATATGTTGGCTCCTTGAATACGACCGGAGCAAACATGCCCGAGGAACCTAAAAGAGAGTCAGAATCGAAGAAGGGAGATACCTTAGAAGGAACAGGCGATCCCCGGAGTGGCGACACTGGAAGCAAGCTTGCAAAACAAGGAAGAGGATGAAGCAGAAAGATCTCAACCTTTTCCTTGCTTTTTCTCTTATGTGTGAAGAAACCCAAACGCCTGACATCCGATGCGCGACACGTGTCCGAAGCCAGCCACCAGAAACGATAAAGATCGCTCCAAAGGCGAAGGGTTTTGGCGGCATAAATCAAATCAGATGTTTCAAAAACCGTGCACATTTAAGGAGATTACTCATCATTCAGTCTCAGTCAACGCGATTTCTGAGGCACAAATGATGGGGGCCAATGTTAGTGCACAGGTACAAATCCAATTTGGATATCCACATACTCGACCCATTTAGCATCTACGACCCAATACCCACCGCACTCTTGGCGGGATACAGCTAAGTCAGACGAATGTGTCATTCGACCGTTGGGCTGACACTGACATTCAGGGGAGATTTAATGTGGCCTAGTAAATGGGCAACCATTAACTCGAATCCTGGAGAAGATCGTGTCTCAATCAATGAGAGACGGTTACACATCATCAAGGGGAAATTACCCATAAATAGACCGACGAACGAAGGTAAAGGGGTTCCATCTCCAAGGTATGAGGTCTAAAACATAGAACTCTACTTTCTCAGCTTACATTTCTTACATTCGAGCTTGCGTCGCCAGTCTTGAGACGAACCTCTACAGGTCGATCTCAGCTGCACCAAGCTCCCTCTCTTCCTTAAGTTTCCTACTAACTTAAGCATCAGAGGGGATTTGGATCAGAACTCAGATCCGGACCCCCTAACAAGTCCATGTGGTGCAGATCGACGGTCGCTATCCAACGTCGAAGGTCGAACGTCGAGCTTCACAACCTCGAATGATCAACGCAACCGCCGTCAGAAGATTGACCAAGGGTCGCATCATCTCCATCTACCATTACTCGACCCTGGTTCCTCCAACCAAGGGTCCCACTCCGACTGCTGACGAGGCTCTGATTCAGCATCTCGAGTCTACGTCAGCTTGACAACTGTCACGGTCAATTTTGGCCTTAACAGGGAGCAAATTGGAGCAATAAGCATATGCACTCATGTTGGATCATCAGTGGCTATGATACTGAGGAGCTTATGGTACTAGAAGAGAAAGAGAAGCAAGAGGAAGAGAATATAAAGATAAAGAAATGAAGAAAAAGGAGAAACCAAGCATCAAGTTCATTTAATCAGCTCACTCGACCGAGTGGAGCAATCCACTTGACCGAGTGAGGCTGACACCAGCCCAGCCCAAGCTCCAAAGTATATCAAAGTCACTCGACCGAGTGAGCAAACTCACTCGATCGAGTGAAACAGTGGGCCAAATCCTGAGACAGTCGGCCAAATCCACCCTCTGCCAGAGCAGCTAACTCGGTCGAGTAGCACTTTCACTCGATCGAGTGAATCGGTCACTCGACCGAGTGAAGAGAAGAATAGAACGTTGATTTTTGGAGCTGTTGCAGTAATTCATACTCGACCGATTAGAAAATCTCACTCGACAGAGTGAGATTACGGCCAGAATTTGGAAACTAAGCTGTAACTCGGGTTTTGGGTATTTGGGTTGACTTTTTCTTAGGTTTTTGAACTTGTATAAATAGAAAATAAGGCAGTCGTTGCTAGATATGGCATACGACGTGATTTTTATTTCTTTTGATTTTGCTATCGATTGGATAAGCCCTAGTTCTTAATTTTCTCTTGTTATTTTGAAGACTTAGAGAACATCGGTTTGTCTAAACTCTTGATTTACTTGCTTTAATGAATATTTCTTGTTTAAATCTCTTTGTAATGATGAACCTCTTTGTTTCCATGAATCTTATTACTATGATCATCCTTATTAGTGATTAGTCTCTTTGCTCTAGGACAAAGGGATGAACCATATAGATCTAGGGTTTGATATATGAAATCAACTGAAACCCTTGTTGCTAAACTTGTTTTATGGTTAGATTATGGTTGATTAACTACAAATATCTAGGGATTTCTACTTAGATCTTGAGAGTTCAAGAGAAGATCTTGATCTATATGAAGCCCTAGATTTGATTTAGACCTATAATTTAGATATCATAGATTTGGTGCACGAGAGTGACCAAAGCTAGCATCTTTATTATATTTCTATAATTATATTTATATGTACGATAATAAGATGGATACGAACCATCATAATCTAAATTCCAACTCATGTCGCAACATAGTGGACTTGAGCGAGGATTGAATTCTATTGTCGATCTTAATGCGAATAATTCAACTAGGCTTGCGTGAGAGTGAGGCTCTAGCTTAAGTTATTATAGACTTGTGTAGCACGAGAGCGTGCACCGGTTCACAACATAGTTGCGACAATTTCACCCTAAACTAAGAGTTAGTAATTAGGAGTTCATATTCACATTGAAACTCGAAAATCTATAGTGGAGATTCCCTAGTTCTACACATCTTCATTAATTGAATTACAACCGACAACATTACACATTCGTGACATACTTCATACACCATTATTCACAATCTCTGTTACATCTGGACAACTGAGATAATCCCAACCGCCTCCATGTGATTCGATACACACTCACCACTTCACCGTGCACTTGCAGTAAAACTACATTGTTTTCTGAGTACATCCAGACATGATCAATTCTCTACTTGATATGATCATTTAGAGATTCCTTCTAACTTCCTATCAAATAATCTCTCAAGATGGCTTACGAATGCTTGCATTTGAAACGGTGTTACTGCTTGTTGTGAAGTGTCTTCTGGATTTCATGTCTTGTTAGTGGAAGAGAAAAATATATGTATGTATGATCTCACCGACTCTCACACTCAATGTCTTGATATTCTCACTAACTCACAATTCTCTCAAAATTTGTCATTAGCCCTTATGCAACCTAAATCCTTGTTGAGTGATCCAACAATGCCAATTACTTATTTCAACCAAGTATGTAGTGATGGTTGGTCAAATTGTGAAAAATGGATGGGTTTAAGCCCAAAGTAGGATAAGGTCTAGGCTAGGGATTCAATGAAATGATGGGAATGCATTAGTAATGCAAGACCAAAATTTAACAATAAGAGCCAATAATGCAATTCTACAAATTTATAAGATAACAGATTGAATGAAACTGAATTGAGCACCACTTTCTTTTTTCTTTCTTATATTTTCCCAAGCTTTACTTTTTTTCTTTTGGTTTTTTTGCATTTTTTTCTTTTTCTTTTTTTTGTTGCATTACTTGTATAAAACTAAACAAACAAATTTTAGTTTTGAATGATATAAGAACAAATGCTCTCTAAAGCAAGAAAATGAAACAAAAACAATCTTGCACACTAAAGATAACATCTAGGTGGGTTGGAATTGTTTTAAGGTTTTGGAAATTTTCCTTTTTTGGCAGCAATAAGGAAAAGAAAGTATTTGATACAAATTTTTGTGTGGAAACAATGAAATGATAAAAAACACCTACCATGTCAACCAAGAGGTCTAATACCAAATGGTATGAAATCGGGGAGTGGCATGATCTTCACGGCATATGTTGTTCAAGGAACTCGAAACAAACTTAAATGAAAGATATGAGTGCCACACTCCAGACATGGGGAAATAAAATTGAGAGTGATAAGCTTTGGATAAGGGCGATTCACTGACCTGACAAATGCAAAGTGCCAGCTAACGTTATAAGCAACCCGACCTGCTACTTAGACCACTTGTCCTACCATGCACACAAATTTAACCAATCCACACAGCAACCCATTTGGGTTGAAGCATGAATTGGGGGTTCTTGTGAATTTGAATCACCAATTTTATAAAAAAGATTGACAAAGTGAGGTTCCACAAAAACTAAAGAAGATAAGAAAATCTCAAACAATATGAGAAGAACACGCAATTTCTGAAATAATATTCTGGTTGATCGTGATTACAAAGGAGTACTTGCTCGATTTATAAGTAGATCATGGAATCTTAAAAGACTCACTAATCTATATATCTTAAAAGACAGTAATTAAAGACAACTAATGGCTTTTGGTAGCCCATTAGTCATCATAATGACTTGGGATAAGTAAAAAAACATAAATGCCACCTAGAGAAAACCCATATACATTTTGAAAATTCAAGCCTGATGACATGGACGAAATTACATTTATAATTCATAAAAATGTGCTTCTTGACTTTTGATCTCCCCCATGCATTCAGATTAATTGGTTGTTGCACTTGATTCTTGATTTTCTCTATGCATTCAGATTTATTAGTTGTTGCATTGGACTCTTGCTCTTCTCCATTCTTTCATATTTATTGGTGGTTGCTCTTTTAACTTGGGCATTAATTTTCTTGGGCTTGGATTAGTAAGACTAAGGCCTCATTTGCTTCTATTTAAGAACAATTTTCTTGGACCAACAATGCTTCTACTTGGGCTCCAATTGCATCTTGCATTTTTTAGCCTTCCTCTTGTCATTGGGCCTTCGCTTAATGTTAGGTTTTCATTTTGTAAGTTGACGGGCTAGTTCACATCACCTTCACACATATCTCCCTCTATGTCACGTCCCATCACTTGTCAACCAACATCCCTGTCAACATTACCCTTTCACTTACACCCTCTCTTTATATCATTTCATATGTCAAATCCCAACCATGTCAAATTGCCCTTTCACATACACCATCTCTTTTGTCCATAAAAAATCTTGCACACAATGCCACACCAGGAGCGAGACTCATAGCAGGTGGCCCCCGCAACAACCCATCCTAGTCCTCACTCCTCCATGCTAAAGTGGAAAAATCCAAACCATTCTTGCATTAACTCTGTGTCCTTGTCTTCAGTGCCCATGGGAAACATTTGTCAAATGTATACATGATTTGTTATAAAAACATCTCGAATTTAACGATCAAATATGTATAAGAACATATGTTATTCATGCCCATCAGGTTAACTATCCTAAGTTCATACCCTATTCGTTTATCATTTAAACCGAAAGCCTATGCCAAAGCTTATTTCAGCCGGGATTGGGTAAGTTAGACGGAGGCCATGTTTGTCCTAATTCCCATCTTAATTTTAGCCTAATGTTAAAAAAAACCAATGGTTGTGACAATAGATCAATCCATGGGAGTTCATCTGTGAGGTTACCTTCCTTGAGGCCAATAAATTTGCTAAATTAAAATTTGCCCCATATGTTTTGTACTAATATCCAAATACTTGGCGCTCACTTATCTCTTGAGTATAAAAATATACTTCAATTCTAATCACATGCACATGTAATAAAAATGTTAAGTTATGCATTACTGTAGTTGAGCATTTGGATTTGTTTCAAGAGTTACAATGAGAAGTGATGGCATTATTGAAATTGAGGATAATCGAGTTGTATGTTTAATGATGACAATCACAATAACTAGAATTAGCTTAGTCCATGATATTTAAATCTTAATTGAGATGTTAATTAGGAAGAGACGAGAATTTGAGTTATAATAGTTATAGATATAAATCGTTAAAGCAAAAGAAAACCCTGGAGTTCTTCTGAGTGCATGTAGTATATTAAGATGTAAGGCATCACGCTACTAGTAGAGTAGGCATTATGCCACACTAGTAAAATTTCAATACTTGCAATACACGTTTGAATGTAGATTAAACTAGCTTGTATAAGAAAGAAACGGTGTCTTAAAATTTGTTTGGATAAATAATGAGAGTAAGGATGAAAATGTACTGCGGCCGGCACGAGCATCCCATGACCCAGCCCTGAAAAATCTCTAATCTTGTCCCGGACCTTGCAAAAATAAGACTGTAATTACCTATTTAGTTAGCTTTCTTACATGTAACATGTGGATATAATAATACTATTAATCAATTTCATAAGTTTTCTTTTTGGTTAGGTGTTTAGATTACTGTCAAAAAGCTATACAAGTGATATACTAATGAAAGAGAAGTTACATTATTATATTTATACACTTCCAGTCTTACTACCTACTCAGCTCTTCCCTTTAAAGGCTTAATCTCATGCCATCGAATTGAAGAGTAAAAAACGAATAAACAAGATTCAGAGTCGAAGAATTGAATAAGCAAGATTCAAATTATATTTGAAGCCAAAATTGCTAATTTGATTAAAAAACCAAGTTAAAATTATTTGAATAAATATATGTACAACATATTTTAATCTAGAAACAAGCAACAATTCAATCCGAAAGAGAAATTTGAAACCATCGTATGATCGCGTTTGGATTACATTTTTTATTTTTTGGAAAGAAGAAACTAGACAGAAAAATTGAGATCAGAATTTTTTTGGGCAATGAACAGTCGGGTTTTGATTAGAGAGAGAAAGTGATTGCATGTGTTAGAATTATATGAGGCAAATTTTATTTTCTATGGGTTTAGCCAGATATTTTAATAGGCTTTGAAATTATATGATCTTTAAAATTATAAGGACTTGGCCAAGACTAAGGCTAGGGTTGGGCCTAATATCGACCCTAGCTCTGGCCCAAAAAAGATTAGGCATTAAATAAAGCCATAAACCACAGTCTTGTTTTTGCAATAGCCAGAGCTAGGGCCAAGCTTTTTAAGGCCTGGTCTGGTGTCTCGAGCCTGCCACGGCTCATTTTCATCCTTAGGCATACCTAACAATTAGGGCTGGAAATGGATTTGGTTTGACTCAAAGCATGATGGTCTGGCATCGACAAAACATATATGGACAATAATATTTATGGCATGAGCCTAATTTTTTTTCGACATTATGCGCATGCAGAGTATTCAAGTAGTGCCTAGATCTACCCTTACCTAGCATGGCACGACTCAAGGCACGTCCCATCGCATGCAGCATGAATGAACTATTATGAGCAGTGTCTAGGTCTAACCTTATCGAGCATTGCACGGCTCAAGGCACACCCCATCGCATGTGACACGAATGAACTATTATGAAATATTTTGTTGTTTTAGTGTATCCAAATATTCGCATGAGTTTGTATGACCTTAACATTAATAATTGTATGTGTTTTGTAAGGGAATTGCTATGCGCACCAGCTATTTTACTAGTGTGCACAACCACTATTTACAAGTTTGCCATAAATTTTACCTTCTTTTACCCTCGTCATCCCACCTCCCTCCCTCACCGAAGGGGGTTTAGGTTTTGAAATGGACAATGGGGAAGACAGAGAAACGGCACAGGAGGGGTCGGACAGGGGAGGTCGGCGAAGGGAACGGAGGAGGAGGCGAGGGAAGAGGTGGATGGGGCTGGAGAGTTTGTAAAGGGGGCGTCGGAGGGGGTGAGACTGTGGAGGTCGGAGAATGTGGGAGACGATGGGGCTAGGGAAGTTGGAGGATAGGGCGAGGTCAGGGGATGGGGCGAATGAGGAGGCTCGGGCGAATGTGAAGAGGAAGAGGGTGTTGGGGAGGTCGAAGGAGAGAGGGGGGATGGTTTCCTCTATGGTTATTGTCGACGAGTAAATTCACCAACAATGAGTAGAACTCTGTCGAGTGTTGCTCCATCAGCTAAGAGTGTTACCCGAGGAAGGATGGTCACGGGTCGGTGAGCGCGAGGTCCAAACTGTTAGTTTGAAGCCCAACCAAACTTTGAACTATCTTCGTAGGTATGAAACATAGGAAAATCGTCAAGGGTGTCTGATCTAGGTTTCGACCTAAATTCCCTCCGATGTTTAAGTCAGTAGATGACTCGGAAGAACTCGGACCAGCAAGGTCCGACCGTTTAAGAGATCGTCCGATCACTAGAAGAGAAGTATAAAATTGGTGGAATAAGAATTGAGTTTTAGGCTACCCAAGTGTAGGATCATTTCTCTTCTCTCATCGACTCAAGGAGTTCTTATAGGCTAGGCGTTGCATGAAAACATCTAGGCTAATAAAGTTGCTTCATTGTCGACATTAATGAGGAGGCACTCAAGAAGAAGCATTCGTTAAAATAACGATCGCTATGTGTGTCGGAATTATTGTTGTATAGGTTACCATGAATATCACTTATAATGTGGGATTAATGATCATGAAGTCAGTCCATAATTATTGTAACAGTTATAATAACATTTATTTGAAAATAAACTTAAGATCTAATCTATTATTTTAAGTTCTAATTTATTTGAGTTGAATAATGTTCTTTTACCTTCAAATCTTTCGTTTTGACCGGTACTGTTATAGGCCTCGTCATTGGACTTGCAAATAAAATGTCTTTAGTTGATGGGACCCTCTAGGGCTGCCTTAGTCAAATGTCATAACACACTTGAACTAGAAAGTAATTGTTAGAAACAAACGATCTAGCAAATTGATTCGAGTGATATTAAAGATATTAAAATCAATGAATGAAGTATGATTGGAAATGGATACGGGTCAACCCATAATGTGGTCGGATGACACCCAAAAAAATATGCATCCTAGTAAGAATGTTTTCAAAAGAGGGATGCTAAATACACCAAAAATGATTAATGTGTATTTAGAATTTTGCCAAAAAGACAATGAAAGTCCCATTTACAAGTCACATTTTCCCTCTTTCTGCACTTTTAATGCCACTTTTTGGCAAAAATCCTATGTATTTAACAAATGCCTTTCAAAATTGTGTGTAGATGTATCCATGTCTAGGATGTCATTAACCACTCACAACAAATGGAGGTTCAAATGTTTCGAATATTTCAATATAGCAATAAGTGTGCTGTTATTTGCACCGCGCTATTTTAAGAATACACCACAAGCTATAATATTTTTTGAATTACAACGTTAACTTTAACTATTTCTAAAACAGTAGTTTTAACTTACTAAATTACAAAAACTGCCATCATCACCGGTCATCTTCTCAGATTTTCTCCTGTCGTTTTCTTTATCAAATTTTCTCAAAAACTGCCATTAGATTATAAATTGTTGATACATCAACAATATTCTCTGTCAAAGTAATCCACCCAATGAAAAAAATAATTGAGGGTGTGTTCATGCACCAGAATTAATGTAAATGGAAAAGGATCCTGTCAAATTCCATCAAAAAACGAAAAGCCCATTAAAAATCACAATTTGAGAGGACCCAAATCAAGAAACCTGCTCCATGACCACAACGTTCCACGAAATCACATGAAACAACCAATAGAAGAAGAAAACGTTGCCAAAAGAAAGGCGACCCAACGTGCACAATAAGGAAAAGGAGCTACCTGATGACAGATTTTTTCGCCTGATACAACAGTGCAGGAGAACTTTGGGGGCAAAAAGGCAATTGAAGAAGAAGAAGAGAAAGGAGGCGGCAAGGAGAGAGAGGAGGAGATGGTGAGGCGACGGGAGAGTGGACGAAATAGATAGGGTTAAAATTGGAAATAAGAATGTTTTTAAAGAAAGACAAAAATATTAATGTGGTGAATTCATAAGTGCGGTGAATTCATAGAATTATGCGGTGCAACTAACATCGCTCTAGCAATAAAGTTGCTCTTGGATTGTAAGGACAAGAATGAGCATGATCAAAATAAGATTGAACTCACAATGTGACGTGCTCATTCACATATCTATAAATTCTTCATTACTTACTCTAATGAAGGAGTGTAGAGATGCAAATGACACATATCTAATTGTGAGTTAAATAAGCTTTTAGGCATGCTCATTCTCATCCCTATTGAGTTGGATTCATATGATTTAACATAAATGAATGCAACAGATTTTTAAAGGCTGCAATGGACTAGGGGCACAAAAAAGAATGCAACAGATTTACAAAGCCTTCAAATTAAATTTTTTTGGGTTCCTTGCATTGCAGTCGTTGATTCGGGATATAAATTGCATATTCCCCCCCAACCATTTCTGGGCATTTTATGTGTATATCATGTTAATTTTGGCTTAATACGGGCGTATTTGTGATATCATTGATTTTTAAAGCCTATTCCTATTTTATACATAAAATGTGGTTTTTATGGACTAATTTTTGCTCCCCGTATTTTTCAGGTACTTCTAGGATTTTTCTGGAATTTTTGAAGTTTTTCCAGAATTTTTGGGAATTTCCAGCTATTTTTGGGTATTTTGGAGGCTAGAAAGGATTTTCTGGAATTTTGAAAAGAAAAAAAAGAAATTAAAAAAAATTAAATAGCCCCGTGGGCTGGCCCACAGCTGCCGTTGTTTTTAAATAAAAAAAAAGTTTTCGCGGGCCGACCAGCAGGCCGGCCCGCTCATCTGATAAATTAAAAAAAATCGAAATCAAAAGCGCGCGCGCACAGGCAGCTGAGGTGGGGGCACGCGCAAGGCGCGTGCCCCCCCATTTCTCATGCGGGCAGCTCTTTTTAAGAGCGAGCGGCAGGCTTTGTGGGTCGGATCCAACCCAGATCCGACCCGCACCACCTTAAACAGCGCCTGGAGTGCGAAATTGTGGGGGAGTTGTTTTTTTTTGCATTTTCTTGGCGGTGAGCTGCTGTTTTGAGGGTTCTTGGAGCCCTAGTTCTTATTTTCTAGGGCTTGGAAGGGGAGGAGGCCATGGGAGGAGTTTAGATGCTTGGAGGAGGTGCTCAAGGTGGAGGAGAGCTTCATCTTAGAGAGATCCTTGGTGATATCTCTCTAATCCCTTTTGTAATTTTATATCTCTCAATTTGTAATGAATTTGGTTATTTTTAATGAAAATTCAAACTTCTTTTTCATGATGATTGAGTAGTGTAAATGGTTTGGGTTGTGGTTAATTGAGTTGGATGTTAATTTTAGCCCTAATTCCCTCTTTGCCCAATTTTGAATGTTAATGTTGGATGATTATTAGCGCACAAATTTAATTGGTTAAGTCCCGAGAGGGCACAATTCGAGATGAATCCATGCTCCTAACTTGATTAGTGTCGTGATAATAAATCCATCCCTATTGCAAAATTTCATGTTCATGAACGCTAAATATTCCGATTGGGCTTCCTTAGCCGGATGACCGATTGTGTTATATGCGGTAATTAGAGCTTAATTAACGCCAAACTTAATGAACCCTCAACCCATGCTTTCTCTCCTAGCGATCCTACTCCACCTTTGGCTCTCTAACCCTACCCACTTATGATAGATTTTTTTGGTTTCACCGCACTTTTTCCCACACTTTCATCCACCGTTAGTTGAGGTAGTTGTAACACACTTTATTTTTCGTTATCGATCCAATTTGTGAAAATAGAACGACTTGTCCCTGTGATCCGACCCGGTACTCACCGGTTACTTTTATTGCATTGACACTCCTACGCTTGGGAGTGGAAGGCGTGCCCCGTGCGCTACCTTCCGGTTCAACCAATTGGCGCGTTGCCGGGGACAACGGTTTCTATTATTAGCAATTTTTGATTGATTTTGAAAGTTTTAGTGTGATACTTATATCTCTTAGTGTGTGTCTTTTCATTTATTTATTTTCCTCTTATTGAGTCGTTTGGTTGTTTATTTTCATTTTTTGTGAAATTTTTTTAACAACAACATGGCATCATCTTCAGATTTTTCAGACGTTGATTTGGAGGATATCCCACTCCCGCCATACTTTCATGGCACGGAGTAGGAGAACCCTCATTTACATATTAAAAATTTTGAAGAGTGGATGTATGCATGTCTTGGTGGGAACATTAACGATGATTGCATATACTTCAGATTTTTTCCCTCTTCTTTGCAAGATGATGCTAGACTTTGGTTTGATTCGTTGTCTCTCGACTCACATTTTACTTGGTTGTCGTTTCAGGCTGAATTTCTCCGAGTGTTTTTGCCTATCTTTTTAGAGCAGGTACAGGGGCGACAGGCTATGGAGCATATAGCGAGCTTTATCCAGGCAGATGGAGAGGCCTACCATCAGGCTTGGCAGAGGTTCACTGATTTGCTGCTTGCGTGCCCACACCAGAGTTTCCACGAGGATCGTATCCTACAGATATTTTATACTGGATTATCGCCATCTGGGAGAGATTTTGTGCAGATGAGCTGCGGTGGAGAATTCTTTGATTATTCGACCGAGGATTCGTGGTGTTACCTGAGGGACCTTGCTGTGTATGAGGAGAAAGTCCAGCAGGTCTAGGACCAGCCTGAGGAGCCATCTGAGGGCTCATTCCCATGCGACCGTATGGAATTCCATGAAAAACCTGTGAAGAGGGTGCATTGGGGCCAAGTAGAGGAATTTGAGCATATATATTTTGAGGAGTCAGAGGAGATAGATGATGGAGTGCGTGTCGACCACGACGGTGACACTATGCATTTTTACTTTGAGGTTGCGAATGAAGTGTTAAGTATTGGACTCCCCGGATTTGGTTTTGGATGATGAGCAAACATAAATAATTCATGTACTAACAATTTGTGAGCGCATTTATGGAGATCATCGCCAAATTCACGAGAACATTCAAAGCGACATCTCAAGACTTCTCAAAGCTCGTATTCTATGCCTAAAGCTTCGTTGAAGCTTTTGGACCGTTTTGGAAGTCATGAAGATTTGATCGACGCTCTCGAAGACCGTTCCTTAAGGTTTTATTTATAGTCTTTTAGCTTCGATCTATAGAATGTTAAGCCTTGAGTATATCTTACATTTCTATCTTCATAACGCTCCTATCTTAGCTCTAGGATCATTGTAGAAGTCCATTCTAACTTCCTCGAAGCATCGTGCTTCGATTCGGACTTCTTGTGCATGTTAGTTGGTTCAAGAAGAAAACTCACCGACTAGATGGTGATCTAGTCGGTCGGCAAATCTTCTTGGACCGACTAGTTTGTTTCCTTAATTTCATGCACTGTACTGTTTACAGTTAGTCGGTCTACGTTGACTCACCAACCGACTAGTTTGTGAACTAGTCGGTCAGTGATGCTTCTTTGACCGACTAGTTGAGCTTTACTGTACAGGCTAATTTTCTCCTGAGCTACTGTTTATCGTTAGTCGGTCTAAGAACGTTTGGTGACCGACTAGTTGATAATCTAGTCGGTCAACATTTGTTCTTGGACCGACTAAATCAATTAGTATTCAGACTATTTGTTTTTGACTCTTAGTCGGTCTAAGTTCACTGACCGACCGACTAGTTGTCAAACTAGTCGGTCAGAAAGTCTTCTTGGACCGACTAGATTTCTAGGTCTGAAATTCAATCTCTTCACTGATTCTTCACTTAGTCGGTCCATGTTATTTGACTGACCGACTAGTTGATGAACTAGTCGGTCAGTGGTTGTTCTTTGACCGACTAACTGCTTCAGATTTCTAACCGTTGGGATTTGACCTAACTCGTTTTTATGGGACCCTATAAATACGAAGCTTGGTCATTTCTCTAGGGTTAAGAGCTGCCATTAAGAGATTCATTAAGATTGAAAGAGTTAGAGATTCTCACTCATTTCCAAAGCTCTCTCCCTCACAAGAAATCCATTCTCTCACTTTCTAGATCTAGAATCCATCTTGAGAGAAGTTTGTTCTTGGTGAGCCTTTCAAGCTCTAGTTTGATTCAAGTCTCCAAATCTCTCCTAGACACCCATTGCTGGTCATTTCTTTGATGTTAGGTCTTGGTGACTTCATCTTCCTCAAATCCCTCATTGCACCTATTTGGTAAGAATACTCAAGGTATAGGATTTTGTGGTAAGATTGTTTATTTCATTATAAACTCGTTTATATTGCTTATTGATTCTCTCGGTTGTGAGAGAAGGTTGTGATCCCGGGTTGTGGGATTCACTATTGCCATTGCATGTATGATTTGATCTTGTGAAGGTTTTCACAAGATATCATAGTGGAAATCTTGGGTTAGGGTTTCTAACCTAAGTATCCGGAGGGGATCCGGGTGGTTGGGACGTAGGATCACCGGGAACAAGTCGGGGAGACTTGGGTGGATCCGAACCCAGTAACATCTATTGTTAGCATTGTTAATTTTGTTGTTGTCATCAATTTAAGCTTCCGCAAATTGATTTGGTAGTTGTTTGCACGATAATTAGGAATTATACTCCTCGTTATTTTTAAAGTACTATTCACCCCCCCTCTAGTACTTGTGCAGTAGCTTGTAGGGCATTACATGAAGCGGATGTACATGATGGCCTAGAGCAGATTGAGGACACCATGGAGCCTGAGCCACAGTCCACTTCAGAGTTAGCCTCACAGGTCGAGGCGGTTGAGTATTTAGGGAGGACGACTGAGATGAACTATTTCTGGGATGACGAGGGTGATGCGTGCTTGGATTTGCCCGAGACGAGTCTACCTCCAGTCCTGTCCCATATGTCACTTCCTTCGCCTCAGGATGTACACTTGCCAGTCATCGAGGAGGTTTGTCAGGAGCAGTTACCCATTGTGGGGAGTGCCGCAGAGATCGTTGATGTTGATATTGATGTCAAGGAAGAGGATATCGACGGGGATTGCGACATGGTATATATTGAGCCCGAGCTCCCTCCTACTCCAGTTTTCTCTCTGCAGCCACTTCCACCTCCTCCTGAGGCAGCGTATCATGCCACACCTAGCACCACATTTCAGGGAAGTTTCCACCATCTCATGCCTTGATTTCTGAAACCAAATTTTCACTTCCACATACATTTGTTTCAGATTGTCGTCCATTGCATTTAAATTCTTTTATTTGTTTTGACGACCCGTTTTGGAATGCTTTTGCAGGGCATGAGGACATGGCTTGGATTGATGCAGCTCGTCTCCCACATGATCCATATTATCCAAAGGAGATGCTTGGAGTTGCATTGCTGGAATCCAATGAGGCCGGGGCGGCATAGCTCTAAAGCAGCTGGCGGAGGAGCAAAAGGATATGATTGAGCAGTTGCCACCGCCGTTATACATCTGGGATCCGCCATTTGCTAAGGTGTATTCTTTCCTTTAAGTAGTGTAAATAAATAAAAAATTAGTTAGTTTGCTTTCGTATTTTTTTTCTCTTTTCTAGGATCTTTTGCCACGATCCGATACTCTTCCATCATTGAGGACAATGCTTATTTTAAGTTGGGGGGAGAGTGTTAGAATCTTTAGGATTGTTAGGATTTTGGTGTTAAAATTTTTTTTTGAGATCCCTCCATGTTCACCTCATCCCATGATTTTTATTGCATATCCTATTTTGGCCTCCTTGTCCATATGCCGCTTGCTTTATGTACTCCCTACATGCTTAATGCCACGCTATTTTTTCGGATTGTAATTTTGGTATCAAATTTCTTGATGTTGGATTGGTATGTTTTAAATTTTTTCCACTTTGGTTTCATTTTCGAATATGCCATGTATGCAACTATATTATATGTCGTGATACTATCTTTGAGATAATTTGGGAAAAGTTTGGTGTAAGTGGTCGCATGTGTTGGGATGAATGGTGTAGTTTTTGGTTGGATTGGATGTGGCCAATTTGTCTATTCTTTGCTTTCTTCTAAGAAGTGGGTGGATGAGTTGCTAATTCATGTTGGAGTATGAAAAAGAAAGTTTGTATAAGTGAATGTTTCTCTCTAATCGAATCGAGTAGCCGGTGCCCCACGAAACATTGGGGAGGACGCCAAAGATGAGTTTTAGGAGATCATTCCATCCATTTGCATATATAGCGTCATCGCGTGTATGCAAATGTGTCGGTGTTTGCATTTATGGCGTTATCGCGTGAATGCAAAACATAAACTTACAAAATCCAAAAA
This sequence comes from Scilla litardierei, assembly GCA_030789695.1. Classification (NCBI taxonomy): domain Eukaryota; kingdom Viridiplantae; phylum Streptophyta; class Magnoliopsida; order Asparagales; family Asparagaceae; genus Scilla; species Scilla litardierei. Next base: position 75,536,641 of record CM061131.1, read on the forward strand.
CATACAAAAAAAGAGAAAAAGAAAAGAAAAAGAAAAAAATGAAAGAATAAGCAACATGAGTGATGCAATCTCATCTCCCACAACTTAGAGAAATTTCTTTTGTTTTGGCCATTTCCATGAAAATTTGAAAATTTGACATTGTGATATTTCCCGATACGTGTGATACGGTGCTTATTTCCTCACTTTCTTTGAATTGGATTGAGGGGAGTGTCATTTGTTGTTTACTTTCATACATTGGGTATATTGGCTTTGAAATCATTTGGAAATATCATTTGGGGTATGCCATGATGATATCGTGAGTGTTGGTGCATATTTTTCAAGTTAATCCGAATTTATCGCATATTTTGCTAGGGACTAGCAAAAAGCTAGTTGGGGTGTGTGATTCGGGATATAAATTGCATATTCCCCTCCCCCAATTTCTGGGCATTTTATGTGTATATCATGTTAATTTTGGCTTAATACGGGCGTATTTGTGATATCATTGATTTTTAAAGCCTATTCCTATTTTATACATAAAATGTTGTTTTTATGAACTAATTTTTGCTCCTCGTATTTTTCAGATACTTCTGGGATTTTTCTGGATTTTTTGAAATTTTTCCTGAATTTTTGGGAATTTCCAGCTATTTTTGGGTATTTTTGGAGGCTAGAAAGGATTTTCTGGAATTTTGAAAAGAAAAAAAAGAAATTAAAAAAAATTTAAATAGCCCCGTGGGCCGGCCCACAGCTGCCGTTGTTTTTAAATAAAAAAAAAGTTTTCGCGGGCCGGCCAGCAGGCCGGCCCGCTCATCTGATAAATTAAAAAAAAAGAAATCAAAAGCGCGCGCGCACAGGCAGCTGAGGCGGGGGCACGCGCCTCAGCTGGGGGCACGCGCAAGGCATGTGCCCCCCCATTTCTCATGCGGGCAGCTCTTTTTAAGAGCGAGCGGCGGGCTTTGCGGGTCGGATCCGACCCAGATCCGACCCACACCACCTTAAACAGCGCCTGGAGTGCGAAATTGTGGGGGAGTTATTTTTTTTGCGTTTACTTGGCCGTGAGCTGCTGTTTTGAGGGTTCTTGGAGCCCTAGTTCTTATTTTCTAGGGCTTGGAAGGGGAGGAGGCCATGGGAGGAGTTTAGATGTTTGGAGGAGGTGCTCAAGGTGGAGGAGAGCTTCATCTTAGAGAGATCCTTGGTGATATCTCTCTAATCCCTTTTGTAATTTTATATCTCTCAATTTGTAATGAATTTGGTTATTTTTTAATGAAAATTCAAACTTCTTTTTCATGATGATTGAGTAGTGTGGTTTGGGTTGTGGTTAATTGAGTTGGATGTTAATTTTAGCCCTAATTCCCTCTTTGCCCAATTTTGAATGTTAATGTTGGATGATTATTAGGGCACAAATTTAATTGGTTAAGTCCCGAGAGGGCACAATTCGAGATGAATCCATGCTCCTAACTTGATTAGCGTCGTGATAATAAATCCATCCCTATTGCAAAATTTCATGTTCATGAACGCTAAATATTCCGATTGGACTTCCTTAGCCGGATGACCGATTGTGTTATATGCGGTAATTAGAGCTTAATTAACGCCAAACTTAATGAACCCTCAACCCATGCTTTCTCTCCTAGCGATCCTACTCCACCTTTGGCTCTCTAACCCTACCCACTTAGGATAGATTTTTTTGGTTTCACCGCACTTTTTCCCACACTTTCATCCACCGTTAGTTGAGGTAGTTGTAACACACTTTATTTTTCGTTATCGATCCAATTTGTGAAAATAGAACGACTTCTCCATGTGATCCGACCCGGTACTCACCGGTTACTTTTATTGCATTGACACTCCTACGCTTGGGAGTGGAAGGCGTGCCCCGTGCGCTACTTTCCGGTTCAACCAGCCGTCACGAAGGGCCAAGCTTGTTTAGGCCGGGGCCGAGCCCTATTGGGTCAACATTGATCCATTATCATACATATGCACAAGCAAAAAATGTACACAAATCAATCGCGCAATGGGAGCTGAAGTGAGCAATGTGAAATATGCTCAACGCACTGACTTTATCGACTAAACATCAAGCATATCATATCATCAATTAATTTGCTTTGCAAATCGGTTTTAGTTTTAAAACGTGCACAAAAGTTGGATCCTAACCAAATAATCTCGTGTGAACCCAAATTGTATATCCCAAATTTTAAAACGTTTTAAAATGTGCACTAATAAAATAATGTTTAACCCAAATTTTAAAAGAAACCTGCGCAAAACCCACCACAGTTCTCCTTTTATAAACCATGACTATAATGGCCTACCTTTTGCGTGAAAGTAGATCTGCTGTTCACATCCTCTAGCTTTGATTCCTTGTGTAAAATCTTGTGTGGCTTTTCTGTGTTCTTTGTGAAATCCGACAATTGCGCTGAATTCTATCCTCTCGAATGTCCCACTGGTGTATTATCACCCACGCAATCCAATTTTTTTCATCCAACTTTCTTCAACCAAAAGAATACACTACATAGAGTAAACCACACAATCAACTTTCCACCAAACTTTTTATCAAACGAACACACATTAAACCACATTTCTCTCTCCTAAAACTCCACTCTCCAACCTTCCTTTCTACATTTCTGAAAATCAAATTTTCAGGCCCTAATAATCAAATTTTTTGAAAATTGAAACGATCGCAAACAATAAAATTTACAATGGTATTAACTCTATACACCCCCCAAGGGAGATAAATGTAATAATTACTGTTACGCCTATTTGGCCGAAGCCCAAAAGACACGAGCCCAGAAACCCGACCGCTGATCAGAAGCCCATCTGCGCGATCTGGCCCTCCCGACGAGGCCCTATAGAGGACCCCCGAATATCGATCCGACCCGGCCCCGATAACGCGCAAATCACTCGCCCACTCCAGCGATAACCGTTCCCCCAGGCCCGTTACCACTTAACGGCCGTTATGGGGAGGTGCTGGGATGGCGCAGGAAGCGGCGAAGGGGGGGCGGATTGAGGGGGCACGATTGGGGGCGGACGAGGGACTTGAGTCGTGGGCGGTCACAACGGGAGGTCTATAAAAGGGCTAGAAGGACGACTGGACAAAGGACGGCATCTCAGGTAACTAAAACCTAAAGTACTCCATCAACGACCTAGTTCCCCCATTTCATTTCCTTCCTCCCTCGCTCACGCCGGTAGACGTCGTTCCGACCTCCTCTCGAGTCGAACCGTCTCCGCCGAGCCTCCTCTTTCAGATCATCGTTTGACTTAGGCATCGGAGGGGATTTGGCCGGAACCAAGGTCCGGCCCCCCCTGACGAGTGCTCTCGTCTGCGCAGGAGGACGTCAGATCCACGGGCCGAGGCTTCCCCTCCGCCGCACGCCGGCCGCGTATCAACCAAGACGACCGAGGCTACCCCTCGTCGTCCGACCGACCGAGGCCGAGTACGTCCGTCCGAGCCGAGGCTTCCCCTCCGCTCAGGAGGCGCCAAGGCTACCCCTCGTCGTCCGACTGTCCGAGGTCGAGCGTCTCCCACCGGGCCGAGGATCCCCCTCGCCCCCCACGTGGCCGATGATCCAGATCCGAACCAGCCGACGTGCTCCTAGTCACCCACAACTCAGATTTACACCGCGTCTGCACGGACCCGGCGCACCCGAGGGACCCAAGTCGGCCCCTTGACCACGTTGACCAGGTAGTCCACGGTCAACGCTTTTGTAGTGAGAAAACACTCTGAAATATCTGGCGCCGTCTGTGGGAACGAACTGTCCCACGAAGAAACAAACCACACCTGCAATGACACGGCTTCACCCATCTCGTCGAAGGGAGAGCAAGGCCCAGACACGAAGCGACAGGGCCCGCCATCGTTGGCAAGAGTGGGCCCGGGCCCAGCGCGAGGAGGATCGTGAGGAGAGGCCCAGGAAACCCTCGTCGACCCTACCGGTCGAGAGGCCGAGCACGTCTGTAACATCACGCAAGTCAGACGTAGCTTTGGTGGTGTCGGTGATCATCGACACAACCATGGTGCGGCGACTGCTCGTCGACACCGGCAGCTCCTGCGACGTCCTCTTCATGTCAACCCTGGAGAAGATGGGGCGGCGGAAGGAGGACTTGCAACCTCGCTCGGGTCCCGTGGTGGGATTCACGGGTCATTCCACCCCCATCATCGGCACGATCCATCTCCCGGTAACACTCGGAGGCCCACCAGACTCGGTGACCCTGACGGTAGAATTCATCGTATTGGGGATCGGGTCGGAATACAACGGAATCATCGGCCGACCCCTTCTCAACGCCATCGGCGCGGTTGTCTCGACCCTCCATCAGACAACCTGCTATCTAAACGATGTATTTTGCTATCAAAACTGATTTTTATTGCACCATGCGTGGCTAATCTCTTTGTGCTATGGTTGTGATGTAGTTAGGAGTATGTAGTTGTTAAATTTCATGTCTTTAGCCCTATTATCATGTTTAAATTGCTAGTAATGTTGATTTCTACAACGTATTTGATGGGTATTTGCTTATTGTCGATATTGTTGATGTGCCCTATGGCTAGGCCCTGATAAGGCTAGCCAATTTGTGTTCTCTAATCTGAACTTATCGCTGCGATTATTGTTTAATGAAATCAACATTGCTAGTAATACGTTTAAGGCTATGTTGACTAGTTTTCATCGATTTATCTTCCGACGCCTTCACGCCTTGACCGGGTGAAGCGTTGTGTGACATTAAAAGACGTGAAATTTCAGCGACTATAAACTCCTAATGAACTCACAACCGTAGCATACTTGTCTCATTGAATACCAAACTTTCGTGATACCGTAATACTTGTAGGAACCACTTTCTTTGCTACAAATCCTTACACTATTCTTCACCTTCACAAAGGTGGTTATTTTCTTAACCGTATATTTTATTTGATTAGTTGAATTTGTGTTATCTCAGGTCGACTTGTCCCGAGGATTCGACTCTGGACTCTCCAGATACTACTTGCACGATCTCCTGCGCTTGGGAGTAAAGCTCACATTGTTTTGAGAGAGGCAAGTTTTTGGCGCCGTTGCCGGGGACAACGGTATCTTTGATCCACATTTTCAGCTTTTCAGAGGAGTACTCGGTGAGATCCTTCCACTTTATAGCTTAGTTTTATTATTGAAAACAAAAAAAAATATATCGCTTTGCTAGTTTATGTGGCATAGGACCTCCACTTCACACAGATTGATAAGAATTGAAAACATGGCTAATAATAATAACGAACAACCTCTTGTACACCCACAAGAACTACCATTGAGTGCTACTTATATGCCCACTAGAGTTGCTTCTGAGTCATGCATTGTTTTGCCTGAGGGTGCTCATTCTTTTTCGCTTAAAGCTGGGGTGATCCAGATCCTTCCCTCTTACCATGGAGAGGATAGGGAAAACCCTTACTTGCATATTAAAACGTTTGAAGAAGCATGCTCTACACAGTTGGATGGAAAAGTTAGTAATGATGTTGTTTATCTTAAACTTTTTCCATTCTCATTGAAAGACAAGGCAAAGAATTGGTTCAATGCATTGCCTCCTAGATCTATTACTTCTTGGCTAACCATGCAAACTGAGTTTCTAAAAAAATTCTTTTCTTTGGCCAGGACTCAAGCTTTAAAGAGGCATATCATGTCGTTCTCGCAGAAGGAAACTGCAGCATACGATCAAACTTTGCAAAGATTTAAGGAGCTTCTGTTGGCGTGCCCACATCACGGTTTTGACAAGGGACGAACCATTGGATTCTTTTACGATGGATTGCAGCCGAATACGAAGCAATATGTAGAGATGATGTGCAACGGAGCTTTCTTTGAGAAGACCCAGACGGAGGCTTGTGCATATTTGGAGAACATCGCAGAGAATGCAAGAAGATGGGAGCCACCTTCAGAATTTGACAGGTCCATGTCTACACATCAAACAAAAGGTGGCTTGCAGTCTTTGAAGCCTGAAGATGCATTGATGGCACAAGTGGAGGCATTGGTGACGCAAAAGCTACAAAATATTGATCTCAGAGCAGCAAAGGCAGTCACATCAGAGCCATACTGCGTCATATGCGAGAAGCCAGTTCATGATACTACCGTCTGCCCACTAATCCCAGCAATTAAAGAATTGGGCAGAAATCCAGAATCAGAGGTGAATTGGGTGGCAAATCAAGGCTACAACGCCAATTGGAAGAACCCATCAAACCAAGGAGGTGCTTCATATCAGCAGAAGCAGCAGACATCCACTCCCTATTACCATCCCAACCACTCCAACTATCAAGGAAAAAGGGAGCAGAACAATGAAATTCAGAGTCTCACTGCTGCAGTTCAACAGATGGCTCAGATGCAACAACAGCTCACTGAGAATTTTTCGAGATTTATAGCATCACAAGACAAAGGTAAATTACCTGCTCAGCCTATTGCAAATCCTAATACGAATCCCTCTTCTTCTTTTTCAGGAAACAACGTCAAACCATGTCAGGCAGTGACTACATTGCGTAGCGGACGTGAAATTGAAAAACCAGAAATGCCTAGACATGAACAACCAGCTGAGGAGAAAGAGGAGGCACAAGCACCTGAAAGTTTGCAGGTTGAGGAGGAGGTAGCGGAAAAAGAGCCAGAACCATATGTACCTCCAGCTCCATTCCCACACAGACTTGCTCCACCATCAAAAGACAGGTATCAGGCAGAGATAAAAGATATCTTCAAGCAGGTAAAAATTAATATCACATTACTTGATGCAATCAACCAAGTGCCTGCATATGCTAAATTTCTGAAGGAGCTATGCACTGTAAAACGAAGTCTAAATGTGAAAAAGAAAGCATTCTTAACACAACAGGTAAGTGCAATGGTACAACATGACACTCCTCCTAAATATAAGGATCCAGGTTCTCCTACTATCCCATGCATTATAGGAACCAAGAAATTTGGAGATGCTTTACTTGATTTGGGTTCTAGTGTTAACTTTTTGCCTTACTCTGTTTATGTGCAACTAGGATTGGGGGAGCTGAAGACGACACCTGTGGTTTTACAGCTAGCAGACAGGTCGGTAAAAATCCCACGAGGATGCGTGGAGGATGTGTTGGTACAGGTTGACAAATTCTATTATCCCGTGGACTTTATCGTCCTTGATATTCATGGGCCACAATCAGGTAATTGCACTCCGATTATATTAGGACGTCCATTCCTAGCAACTTGCAATACTATGATAAACTGTAGGGATGGACAATTGAAGATAAGCTTTGGTAACATGAAACTTGAGCTGAACATTTTTAAATCATGTAAGTTACCTGCGAATATTGATGACGTGAAAGAGGTATGCTTTATTGAGAGCTTAATCGAAGACTATTTTGATGCTAAGTATGAATGTTCGTCCAATTTTATTGATTATAATTTCGAAGATATTGATGAATCTTACTTTGTGCAGGGCAAAAATGAAAGATCAAGGGATGCATGGGTGCCAAAGTTCGAGACATTGCCAGTGGAATTGCCACCACAACAACCTTCAGAGATTGAGCATCCAAAGCTTGAATTGAAGCCCCTGCCAGACTATTTGAAATACGCTTTCCTTGGAAAGGAGGAAACCTTCCCTGTGGTAATATCCTCTAAACTCACACCTGAACAAGAAAGTGCTTTGCTCGATGTGCTTAGGGAACACAAAGGGGCCATTGGATGGTCTATTGCGGACATTACAGGTATAAATCCCTTAATTTGCACTCATCATATTTATCTTGAGGATGATGCCAAACCTACATGTGAGATGCAACGTCGATTAAATCCAACATTGAAAGAGGTTGTTAAGGGGGAGATTCTTAAGTTACTTGCTGCAGGTATAATATATCCTATTTCAGACAGCAGATGGGTTAGCCCCATACAGGTGGTTCCGAAGAAATCAGGCCTCACGGTGGTAAGAAATGAGAGTAATGAACTTATACCGATGCGGACCACCACAGGTTGGAGGATGTGTGTTGATTACAGAAAGTTAAATGCTAAAACACGAAAAGATCACTTTCCATTACCTTTCATTGATCAAACTTGGAAAGAGTAGCAGGTAACGAATTTTATTGTTTTCTAGATGGTTATTCTGGCTATTATCAGATAGAGATTGCTCCAGAGGATCAAGAGAAGACTACCTTCACTTGCCCCTTTGGAACTTTCGCTTTTAGGAGAATGCCTTTTGGATTATGCAATGCACCTGCTACTTTTCAGCGTTGCATGTTGAGTATCTTTAGCGATATGGTTGAGAGGATTATGGAAGTGTTTATGGATGATTTCTCTGTATATGGCACTTCATTTGAAAATTGTTTATCTAACTTATCTCTTGTCTTGCACAGGTGCCAGGAAAAGAACCTGTTATTAAACTGGGAAAAATGTCATTTCATGACAACTGAGGGTTTGTTTCTTGGACACCTAGTCTCCAAAGCAGGTATTCAGGTAGACAGAGCAAAAGTTGAGGTGATTGAGAAGTTGCCTACACCAAAATGCGTCAAGGACATACGCTCCTTTCTAGGCCATGCAGGATTTTATCGAAGATTCATAAAGGATTTCAGCGCCATCTCCCGTCCCCTCTGCCACTTATTAACTTTAAATGCTGATTTCATATGGACACAAGAGTGTCAAGTTTCATTTGATAAATTGAAGAACTCACTTGTTTCCTCCCCTATTTTACAGGTTCCAGACTGGAGCATGCCATTTGAAATTATGTGTGATGCAAGTGACTACGCGATGGGGGCAGTGCTTGGGCAAAAGAAAGAGAAAGTTCCTTGTGTTATCTATTATGCCAGTAAAACTTTGAATGAAGCACAACGGAACTATACTACTACGGAGAAGGAGTTGCTGGCGGTGGTGTTTGCATTGGAGAAATTCAGAAGCTATATATTGGGCTATCCTATTCTCATCTTTACAGATCATTCTGCACTTAAATATCTTTTATCTAAAAAGGATGCGAAACCTAGACTTATACGATGGATTCTCCTTTTGCAGGAATTCAATATTCAGATCAAGGATAAAAAAGGAGTTGAGAACAATGTTGCAGATCACCTTTCTAGATTGACGGTGGGAACAGAGTCGCCTACCATTCCATTGCGAGATTCCTTCCCAGATGAGCAGCTTTTCGCCATTTCTACCCTACCATGGTATGCAGATATAGCTAATTATTTGGTGACAGGTAGAACCCCTCCACATTGGTCTTCTTTAGATTTCAAACGCTTCAAGCATGAGGTAAAATCGTTCTATTTTGATGATCCTTATCTTTTTAAATACCGTGGAGACCAAATTGTAAGGAGATGTGTACCCGACCATGAGTTTGATAGTGTTTTACATTTTTGCCATGATGGGGTATGTGGGGGGCACTTTTCAGCTCATAAGACTGTTGCAAAAATTTTACAGAGTGGTTTTTATTGGCCTAGTATGTTTAAAGATGCATATGCTTATTGTAAATCATGTGTGCGCTGTCAACAGTTGGGGGGAATTACAAAAAGAAACATGATGCCGTTGAATCCCATGTTAGAAATAGAATTATTTGATTGTTGGGGTATTGATTTCATGGGGCCTTTTCCACCATCTTTTGGATATATATTTGTGTTGGTTGCCATTGATTATGTTTCTAAATGGGTGGAAGCTATTCCTTGCAGGTCCAACGACGCTTCCATTGTGCTGAAATTTTTGAAAGAAAACATCTTCTCGCGCTTTGGAGTGCCAAAGGCCATTATCAGTGATGGAGGTTCTCATTTCTGCAATAGGCTCTTTGCAAATCTAATGAAGAAATTTGGGGTGACACATAAAGTTTCAACACCTTACCATACTCAAACAAATGGGCAAGCGGAATTGGCGAACAAGGAAATCAAGAACATTCTTCAGAAAACAGTGAATCCAACACGCAAAGATTGGATTCTTCGCTTGCCTAAAGCTCTATGGGCCTACAGGACAGCATACAAGACTATCTTAGGGATGTCACCGTTTCGTTTGGTTTATGGAAAAAATTGTCATCTTCCTGTTGAATTAGAGCATAAATCTTTTTGGGCAATTAAAACACTTAATTTGCTTGATGACTCATCAAATGTTTCTCGTAAATTGCAGATCATGGAGCTTGATGAGATACGACGTGAGGCATATGAAAATGCAAAGCTCACAAAAGAAAGGATGAAAGATGTGCACGACAAGATGATCCTACGAAAGGAATTCAAAGTTGGAGACAAGGTTCTGTTGTACAATTCAAGACTCCATATATTTCCAGGGAAGCTGCGCTCAAAATGGACGGGACCATACTTTGTCAAAGAAGTCTTTTCACATGGAGCGGTGGTCTTAGTGAATGAGAAGGATGGCCATGAATTCAAAGTCAATGGACAACGTCTGAAACATTTTCAAGAGCTTTGGGCCAGAGAGGATACCACCATTGATCTCACAGATCCACCTTCGGGTGGACACTAATCAGGTGTGTTCTTTCCATGATTCCCTCTCCTTAACATTGAGGACAATGCTTATCTTAAGTTGGGGGGAGGGTATAAACTTTTAGGATTTTTATTTTTATTTTATTTTATTTTTTTCATTTTAGTAGTTCCCTTTTCAAAAAAATATTTTTTAAAAAAAAATGGGGTTGAGTCAAGAATTATCACCAATGCTTATTACACCTAGAAATGAACCTCATGTGATGACAATTCTCGAAGTCTATTCACCATTATTCACATATGATTTATTTTCTTCCACCACTATTGTTACATATTTCATTCTCATTCGACATGAATGCTAGTACTCATGGTGAATCTCTTTTGATATATCTCTATGGTAGGATTGAATGATGACTTAATGGATCTTGAAATTATGAATTAGCAAGTCGTATGTTTTCAATGGAACACACCATCACAAAATGACTGGAGCAGTACTTTTTATCTCATATTCAGTGCTATTTGCATGCTTTGTGTAATTTTGGGTGAAAGTCTACACTGTCTTTTGAAATGATTAGGATAACCCATTCTTGTGAAAGAATAAAGAAAAGGAAGCTATCTTGCTAAGTTACTTATGCACGCACGAAAGAAAGAATGAAATAAGATGAATGAAGAAAAATGTATGGACGAATAAATGTGTCATTAAAGAAATAACTTGGTTGGCTCGATTAGTACAGTCCGAGGGGTCCTTCTTGGCCTAATGCCCTATTATCGTCTGATTTGGGAGCCATTGACTGGAACCTCATTCATTTGATGGAGCGATCCAAGTTATACATTTTTTCTGCAAATGTTGCTTGATGCGCGTTACGCAGAACCAATAAAATGAGAAAAGAAAAGAAAGAAAAAGTGTGCATCATTAGCAAGGCAAGAGAACTTCCAAAGCTTAAAGAAAACACAAGATATGGTGTGATTTCCTATGAATGAAAATTGACGTGTGTATGTCTTGATGCCAAATCTATTTTTTGCTTGCTTTGCATGATACATCTACGCTCCAAGTTATATACTTTGATTGAAAGGTGTGAGCCATGGATTTTGTATACTATGAGCTGAGAAGTAATGGATAGTGAAGTTAAGTCTATTTGATAACCATTTGAGATACTTGCTTTTCATCGTTAAACCCATGAGTACAATTATATAATGAGCATGAAATCTTGGCATTAGTGTGTGATCATATTCTTTTGTCCTTGTAGTATGGTGGTGAGTAAATTGAGATCTGATACGGTGATCTAGGTGGATATTTGATATCGTATCTCGCTCATTTTGCTAGAGACTAGCAAAACGCTAGTTGGGGGGTGTGATTCGGGTTGAATATTGCGTATTTAACCCCCTAATTTGTCCTATGATGTGCCTATATAATACTTAATTGCTCTCTAATATGTGCGTATTTTGTACACCATTATTTATTAGAGAAATCACATTATTTGTGCACAAAACAAGAATTAAACTGAGTATTTCTGCATTTTTATATTTTTATTAGCATCTTCTCGATCTCACGATTCCAACGACTATTTATTTGTATTTTTCTGAGATCTGTGCTAATTACTATGAATTTTTGAATGCAGAATACCATTTAAATGGAGAAATACGGTCGAAAATACGCAAATACGCGCTGAAATACGATTTCGTATTTAACCCAAAAGGCGGGCCACGTGGCATTTTATTAGCCGTCCGATCTTCATCCGACGGCCCGCAGCAACGAGCTGATCGCAACGAATACAGCGGGCGACGTGGCGTGTTGAGCGTCGTTGGATGCTCATCCAATGGCCGGGATCGAAAGCGAAGGCGGGGGCGACGTGGTTGCATATCGACCGCACGATGATAATCGAACGGCTACGCATCAAGCTGCAGGCGAATCGAAGAGCGCGATCGTGACCGTTGGATTACGATCCAACGGTAGAATCAATTCCGAATCGATATCGGATTTACGCAGCAACGAGCGGTCGAGATGCAAAGTGGAGTCGATCGAACGGTTAAGATCCACCCCGAAGCGACGAGGAAGCGGGTTTGGGCGCGCGGCGGCGAAGATCCGATAAGCTCTGCCACGTGTCGCTCTGTGGGGCGATCCCGCATGATCCGACGGTCGACATTTAAGCCGCTCGGAGATAATGAATGCGGGTGCGAAAAAATAGCGGGTTTAGACCCGTTAAGCTCCCAAACCCGCAATGCTATTATATAAGCGTATTTTAGGGTTTTGGGGGTATTCTAGCGTATTTTGGGACTTTTGGAGCGGCTACTGTGCGTATTTCTCCAGGAGAAAATTCTGAAAATTTCCAGAGACTATTCTTCCTATTCTCAGAGAGTTTTGGGTTCTAAAGAAGAGATTTGGTGATAATTTCTTGAACTTATACCCCGTATTTGGTGTATTTCTTCGTATTTTTCTATCTAAACGATGTATTTTGCTATCAAAACTGATTTTTATTGCACCATGCGTGGCTAATCTCTTTGTGCTATGGTTGTGATGTAGTTAGGAGTATGTAGTTGTTAAATTTCATGTCTTTAGCCCTATTATCATGTTTAAATTGCTAGTAATGTTGATTTCTACAACGTATTTGATGGGTATTTGCTTATTGTCGATATTGTTGATGTGCCCTATGGCTAGGCCCTGATAAGGCTAGCCAATTTATGTTATCTAATCTGAACTTATCGCTGCGATTATTGTTTAATGAAATCAACATTGCTAGTAATACGTTTAAGGCTATTTTGACTAGTTTTCATCGATTTATCTTCCGACGCCTTCACGCCTTGACCGGGTGAAGCGTTGTGTGACATTAAAAGACGTGAAATTTCAGCGACTATAAACTCCTAATGAACTCACAACCGTAGCATACTTGTCTCATTGAATACCAAACTTTCGTGATACCGTAATACTTGTAGGAACCACTTTCTTTGCTACAAATCCTTACACTATTCTTCACCTTCACAAAGGTGGTTGTTTTCTTAACCGTATATTTTATTTGATTAGTTGAATTTGTGTTATCTCAGGTCGACTTGTCCCGAGGATTCGACTCTGGACTCTCCAGATACTACTTGCACGATCTCCTGCGCTTGGGAGTAAAGCTCACATTGTTTTGAGAGAGGCAGGAACCTGGAGGTCTACGTCGACGACATGCTTGTCAAGTCGAGAAAGCCGGAGGACCACATCACCGACCTTCGTGAAACCTTCGAGCGGTTGCGGCGACACAACATTCGACTCAACCCCACGAAGTGCACGTTCTGGGTAAGATCTGGCAAATTCTTGGGATTTATGATAACTAACCGTGGCATTGAAGCTAATCCTGACAAGATCGAGGCACTGATCAACATGCGTGAGCCGACGACGATCAAAGAACTGCAGAGGCTGAATGGGCGCATCGCAGCCTTGGGGCGATTCCTTTCCAAATCGGCGGAAAGATCGCTCCCCTTCTTCAAAGTTCTGAGGAAAGCGATCGCGGAACCATCAGACAATAGGAAGACGATACTATGGGAAGAAGACTGCTCCAGGGCATTCGCGGATCTCAAGGAATACCTTTGCAGCCCGCCTCTCCTGTCCAAACCACAGGAAGGGGAGTCGCTAAGCCTTTACCTGGCGTGCGCGGAGGAAGCAGTGAGCTCGGTGCTGATCCGGGAAGACGGTGGGGTGCAGTGGCCGGTGTACTACACGAGCCGGATCTTGAAGGGGGCGGAGGTGCGGTACTCGCCCATGGAGAAACTGGCGTACGCCCTCGTTCTCTCAGCACGAAGGCTCAGGCCCTACTTCCAAGCCCACACCATACTGGCCTTGACCGACTCACAACTGGAGCAGAATCTCAAGAGATTCGATCGAATGGGAAGGATGCTAAACTGGGGGGGGGGTGGAATTGAGCGAGTTCGACCTCCGATTCAAACCACGCACTGCCATCAAAGGGCAGGCCTTGGCTGACTTCATCGCTGAATGCACGATGGAAGGAGAACATCCCCCGGAGGAAGAAGGCCCAGCAACGGTAATTGCCCAACCCTTGTCTTTTCTTTCGGCTGACCACCTCCAGTCAGGAGTCCCAGGAGCGTAGATAGTCCATGTGGACGGATCGGCCACACAGTCAGGAGGCGGGGCTGGGATCGCGATCCGATCTCCGGAAGGGAACATCGTGGAATACGCGTTGCGGTTCGAGTTCCCGGCCACCAACAACGTGGCGGAATACGAAGCGGTGATCAACGGCCTGAGGCTGGCCCGGGAACTCGGGGCCGAGTCCGTGTGCCTCCTCAGTGTCTCGAAGCTCATTGTCAACCAACTTCTAGGAAGTTACGAGGCGCGGGAGGAGGCGATGCAGAGGTATCTCGCTGTCGCCAAAGCGGCGTGGTCCAGGTTCAAAAGCATGGAAGTCTTGCATCTCCTGCGGTCGGAGAACGCACGGGCGGACGTGTTGTCGAAGCTAGCCTCGTCCTCACCTAAGGAGCTGGGCCGCACCATCTACATGGAGAACCTGCAGTCCCCCAGCACGGAAGAGCGGGAGGTGATGGCGATCGACCGAGATCCCACCTGGATGGACCCGATCATGCGGTACCTCACTCATGGGGAGGTGCCGACGGACTGGGACGAGCGTCGGACCCTGGAGAGGAAGGCGCTCCGATACATGATCCATGAGGGGACGCTCTACCGGAGGCGCTGGACGAAGGCGGACGTCCTCCCATACCTGAAATGCATCGGACCGCATGAAGCCGACTACGTCCTACGGGAGGTTCACGAAGGGATCTACGGAAATCACCACGGGGGCAAGATGGTTGCACAGAAAATCTTGAGGCAGGGATACTACTGGCCGACCCTTGTCCAAGACGCAACAAACTACGTCCAAAAGTGCCAAGAATGTCAGAGGTATGCCAACCACACCTCGAATCCTCCATCGGAGCTCATCCCTATCGTGAGCCCCATCCCATTTGCGAAATGGGGGCTCGACATCCTCGGACCGTTTAAGCCGGGCCGGGGGCAGCAGAAATATCTGATTGTGGCGGTGGACTACTTTACCAAGTGGATCGAGGCGGAACCATTGGCCACCATCACGTGGAAGAAAGCGAAAAGCTTCGTATGGAATTCCATCATCTCCAGATTCGGAGTGCCACGGTCCATCGTCACAGACAACGGGAAACAGTTCGACTCCGCGGGGTTCAAAGACTTTTGCGCGGAATGGGGGATCAAGCTTCTCTTTGCCTCTGTAGCGCACCCCCAGACTAACGGAATGGCGGAAGCAGCCAACAAATGCATTATAGAGCCCCTCCGAAAGAAAGTGAACGACGGCGAAGGAAGCTGGCCGGAAGAGCTCCCCGGGATACTCTGGTCGTACCGGATGACCCACAAGGAGGCCACCGGCGAGACCCCGTTCATGCTTGCCTACGGGACCGAGGCGGTGGTACCGGTCGAGTTGGGTGAAGAATCTCTCCGCCTCAAATGCTTTGACGAAGACAGGAACTCGCAAAGTCTGGAGCTCAGTCTGGAGCTCCTCGGCGAGCGGCGGGAGCAAGCCCTGGCCACCATCATCCGCCAGAAGCAGAAGGTGGCCCGATACTACAATGCTCGGGTCAGGGGCAGGAGCTTCCACCTTGGGGACCTGGTCCTCCGGAAAGCAGGCTTCAACCCGGATACCGCTCGCAAAGGGAAGCTCGCGGCTAAATGGGAGGGACCCTACAAAGTCGTCGAGGTCCTCGGACCTGCAACCTACCGTCTAGCCAATATGGAGGGGAGGATTCTCACTCACGCCTGGAATGCGGAACATTTACGCAAGTACTTTCAATAAATGTATTGTTTTCTGTGAAATAAATTTATTTAAGTTCGTTCCTTTCCAGATAAGCAAAAAGATGTACAGAGAGACACACGAAGAGGCCGAGGGGCATTCCCCTCCCTCATTCATCTCCAGGGGCACCCGTGGAGCCACAGGCTGACGGTCCGCTTGGGCCATCCCCCACACTCCGTTCGCTGTCAGAGTGCATCCGGAGATCCTCGAAGTTGACTCCCGAGAACGGGAACTTCTTCTGGATCTCGGATTGACACCGGGCGAAGCCCTTCTCGAACGCCTCCACCAAGGCGGACTCGACGAAGGAGGTGGCATACTCAGCCACGGCGTCTTGGGCGATCCGGGATGGATCCACCACCTCAAGCCCACGCACCCGAGCCTCTAAGGTCTCGATCTGGCGTTGGTGCTCTGCCCTCTCCTTCTCGATCTCCCGGAATCTCTCGCCGAGTTGAGCAAGGAGAGCCCTCACCTGCTCCTCCGCCGCCTCCAGACGATCGGAGAGCTCCAGGGCCTCGGGGGCAACAACGGAGACGGGGATCTTGTCGTCTCCCCCAGACGTGTCGGCATCTCCCAAAAGCTCGGCGACCCGCGCCTCGGCCTCTGACTTTACGGTCAGAGCCAAGGCCCTCTCCCGGTCCGCCTCTTCCAAGGCAGAGAACAGCTCAGTTACACGGGTCTCCAAGGACCTGACCCGCACTTCCTCTAATTGACCTGCCTCTCCCTCATCACCGTGAGCCTCGAGATCTCGCCCGGCGTCGGATTTGGCCTTGGGAAGCGCCGCAAACAGGCGCCTCGTCGAGAGACCCACCGAGGACAACTGCACCAAGGCGACAAAGGTGAGACGGCGAAAGCAGCTGGAGGGAGGACAAGCAGAGACACTCTACCTGTTGGCCGGCCTGAATCACGAAGGTGGCCAAGCAGTCACCTCTAACTCCATCCAGCGCAGCCTGATCGGGAGGGAGGCAACTGTTCTCGGCCACTCGCGCGGCGGCTCCGCGGCTCGAAAACACAGATTCCTTCTCCCCCACCGGGAAGCGTGGACGAAGAAGGCCTTCCCCTGACGAAGGAAACTCACCGGGGTTGGAGCGAAACGCGCCTAGATACCGATCGTAGGCATCTGGGAGAGAACTGTCCGGGAGAGGCGAAGGGCCGACCCACGGCCAGGCAACCGCAACGGGGGCAGGTCGGAACTGATCGGCAGGCGGCGGGGCGGCAACTCCCTCGACCCCCTCACGGACCCTCTTGGAAGACCCCAACAAGGGGATAGAGGGGGATGGCCCCTTCTTCCTTTTGGAGCCTCCAGTCGAGGTCACGGCCCGCTGCTTCTTCCGGACCTCCAGCACGTGATCCCTCCTACACGGATCCGGATCTGGGGCCTGCACGTGAGTGCTGGCGGGAGAAGGACCGAGAGGGAACCCACCTGCGCCCAAAGAAGAAGTAAGAGACCGAGAAGAGCCCGAACAACCTCGAAGGTCGAATACTCGAAGAGCTTACCCAAAGGCCACACCGTCTTGTGCAAGTTATGGTCACTAAAGAGGACGTCGATCGTCTGCTTCCTCGCAGGAATCGCCAACAGGTCCTTCGCCGTTTGCAGCTCGGCGGCAGTCGGCTCACCCAGATCGAGGATGACCGCGCCGGCCGCTCCCTACCGAACCGGGAAAGGTACACTCGACGGGAACGTGACAAACACATATTCCCCCTTCCAACGTTTCAGGGAGCTCAGCAACCCCAGCACCAGGGTCATCTTCGGGCGGGCGCTGATGTAAATCCACGCCCCCGATTGATGGTAACTCAGGCGGTAGAACTGGGCGAAGAGACGGAGAGAGGGCGCCACTCCCCTCAGCATGCAGACGACGACGAACCCGACAAGGAGCCCGACGGCGTTGGGGCAGAATTGGCACAAGCCCACGCTGTGGGCCTGAAGGAACTCAACGATAAAGGGGTGGAGCGGGAAACGAAGCCCGAAGCGGAAGCACTTCTCGTATATTCCAACCTCGTTGGGACCAGGAAGGCAAATCCGCTCGTCGGACCCGGGAGTGCGAGCCGAGTAAGGCGGAAGCAGGTAGGCGGAGCGTAGGCTCCCGATGGCGGTGGCACAGACCGACGAGGGCCACGACAAGACCTCTGGGGGCACCCTTGAAAGTTCACCCCCGTGCCGACAAATCGCCGAAGGAGGACTACCCACCAGGCCAGGAGCGGCGTCACGCTCCGGCCGACCCGAACCGGTGGCAGAGGAAGACGACATGAGGCAGAGCTCGGGCAGGATCGAGATCAACGCAAAGAAGAAAATGACGGGATGTCGGCTCACAACCCACCCGGCTTCTCTACCTAAGACGGCCTAGCGAGCGGTGGGGATAAACCCGCAGCTACACGTGGCAGCATCAGAGGACCGACGACGCTTCGGAACCCGCGCCCCAAAAGTATCGAACGGACCAACTCATGACGACGACCAATAAATGAGTCGGCATCGATTGACGAGCCTGTCAAAGTCGGCGGAAGTCACATCGGCCGAGCCGAACCGGCCGAGGCCGATCGACCCGACCAATGGGGGCAATTGTTACGCCTATTTGGCCGAAGCCCGAAAGACACGAGCCCAGAAACCCGACCGCCGATCAGAAGCCCATCTGCGCGATTTGGCCCGCCCGACGAGGCCCTATAGAGGACCCCCGAATATCGATCCGACCCGGCCCCGATAATGCGTAAATCACTCGTCCACTCCAGCGATAACCGTTCCCCCAGGCCCGTTACCACTTAACGGCCGTTATGGGGAGGTGCTGGGATGGCGCAGGAAGCGGCGAAGGGGGGGGGGGGGATTGAGGGGGCACGATTGGGGGCGGACGAGGGACGTGAGTCGTGGGCGGTCACAACGAGAGGTCTATAAAAGGGCTAGAAGGACGACTGGACAAAGGATGACATCTCAGGTAACTAAAACCTAAGGTACTCCATCAACGACCTAGTTCCCCCATTTCATTTCCTTCCTCCCCCGCTCGCGCCGGTAGACGTCGTTCCGACCTCCTCTCGATTCGAACCGTCTCTGCTGAGCCTCCTCTTTCAGATCATCGTCTGACTTAGGCATCGGAGGGGATTTGGCCGGAACCAAGGTCCGGCCCCCCTGACGAGTGCTCTCGTCTATGCAGGAGGACGTCAGATCCACGGGCCGAGGCTTCCCCTCCGCCGCACGTCGGCCGCGTATCAACCAAGACGACCGAGGCTACCCCTCGTCATCCGACCGACCGAGGCCGAGTACGTCCGTCCGAGCCGAGGCTTCCCCTCCGCTCACGAGGCGCCAAGGCTACCCCTCGTCGTCCGACTGTCCGAGGTCGAGCGTCTCCCACCGGGCCGAGGATCCCCCTCGCCCCCCACGTGGCTGACGATCCAGATCCGAGCCAGCCGACGTGCTCCTAGTCACCCACAACTCAGATTTACGCCGCGTCTGCACGGACCCGGCGCACCCGAGGGACCCAAGTCGGCCCCTTGACCACGTTGACCAGGTAGTCCACGGTCAACGCTTTTGTAGTGAGAAAACTCTCTGAAACAATTACTTTTCAAAAATGAAAAAAAAGAATAAAAGAGTGTGTGCAACTATCAAGTAATGCAATAATTTTTTCATTTTTGAAAAGTAATAAGAAAATATTGTTAGAAGAGGATTCACCATGGCAAATAGCCATGGTACTATATTTATAAAACTCTCATGTTCAGTTGGGAGTCCAAGGGCCTCCCCACTAACTTAGTGGGGAGTAATGGAGAGTGATGAGGGGAGGGAGGCCAAAGGCCTCCCTCAACTCACAACACTCCCCCTCATCTCTCCATTACCTTGGGTTAAGCATATGAATACTTCAGGATTCAGTATACCAATGGAGTGGATACTTCTGGATCCAGAGCCACTGTGGTTGCCTCGTTAAAACCTTAGCTGTGGAAAACCCAGTGAGAAAAACCAGCAGCTTAAGGGAAAAGAGTACAACTATCGAGGGACTCCCCCTGATATGTACAAGCTTCAGGCTTGCAGATCTCCTATGTATCTATACAATCATCTCCTATTCGTCTATACATCCATCATGTTCTGAAAGAAAATACAATTATCACTCATCTGCACAAGTTTCACTCATCTAGCGGCTATTGGAAGGCAGCGTCGCTCTGGAGTGTAATGCTCTTCGAAGTTGGTAGATGACTCCACTAAAGTATTCTTTGAATCAGTCTTCAGGGTTTCTGCAATGTACTGCTAGACCCGGCTGAGCGTTTTCAATACTTGCTTCTTGGATGATGAGCTTCTCAGAAGATGTAGACATTGGATGATGATGTGTATATATTTAGGAGGTGGCCGGCCTATTGTGTTTCAGTCATCGCGATGATCTTTAAACCTGCATATGCAATATATATTCATTGACCCTTGGATGTTGCGTAAAAGCAGCTTATCCTTGGTCTAGTGTTGCTCTCCAGGACAACACTGTATCTGGTTAACAACTTTACTGGAGACGTTCTATCAAAGATACGTGCAGTTGGCCAGATAATACACTAGAGCTAGGCTCTTCGGGACCTAGGATGTCCTCCCCCTCTTTCAGCTACTGAAAGGTGTCATGAATAAGTATCCATTTTTAATAGGTTGCAAAAGGACATCATTCTTCATAAACTCCAGGTGTATGAAGAATATGAAAGGGTTCCACCACGAAGGTGTTTAATATGTAAGTCGAGACATCTTCGGCATGATTAATAATAGTTCATCTTCAGGATGATTAATGTCATCTTCAGGATGATAGTTCATCTCCAGGATGATAGTTCATCTTCAGGATGATTAATGTCATCTTCAGGATGATGATTTATCTCCAGGATGATGGTTCATCTCCAGGATGATAGTTCATCTTCAGGATGATTAATGTCATCTTCAGGATGTTAGTTCATCTTCAGGATGATTATTGCCATCTTCAGGATGATTAATGTCATCGTCAGGATGATCGTTATACCTAGGTTTTTCATTTCCAAGGTACGCTTTAAAGCTATCTGAAATCTCAATGGTCTCTGCTGGAGATCCTATTAGCTTTAAGTCGAACATATGTAAGGCAAATATAACAAATCATGTCAACGATCTTTCGAAAAAGATACAATTGCAGAATATTGCTTAAGATCAACTAATGATCTTTGTAGCCTTTATGGAGAAGACGTTTCTACGTTTCTCTTTCATCTCTGGGGGTAGAGTATACCCTTCTGGAAGTTTTATATAGATCTCTATATCTATATTGCCGTATATATATGCAGTCACAACGTCCATGAGCTGCATGTATTGGCTTTTACAGAGAAGTGTAGGCTTAGTAGGAAAATGATCACATTTCCTTCATTTCAATTTCTTTATGAAATTCGAATTATATTCCACAGGTTTTTACACATTCAGGTGTATGAACTACTGGTCCAAAGACTTTGCTTTTCAAGAGTGAGTCCAGCTCTACTCTTATTGCCTCGTCCCACTTTGGCCATTCTATGCGTTTACGCTATAGAAAAGTGGGTAGACATCATCGTCGTATTCAGCGACGTGAATGGCAATAGCGAAAGCAAAACCGTCGTCGACGACTGTGCTATATCTGTCCAGTACCTCTCCAGTACGTACGTAATATAATGCTGTTTCTCCTGTTGTTTCCTCTGCAGAGGAAATTAGGAGGGGAGAGGTTGCTGGTCTGAGCTCAGCATCCTGTGGTTGGATCATTTTTATATATCCAAGAATTTTCCTATTAAGAGGAAATTTTTATTTTGAACCTGGCCGGCGTCCTCTTTTCAAAAGAGGTACAGCCAATTCTGCTGCCGGTGGATTGCATCCATCTTTGGGAATGTCAATCCTAGCTGGCGTGTTGGCAGCAGGGACGTGTGAACGAACAATCTTCTGGTTGTCCGCAATTTTATCCGTCAATTGATGTACTTTAGTCTGAATGTGAAGAATCTTCTGGATCTCAACGTCACACAGAAAAAGTATGCGGATCATAACGAGATGAGGACTTATGTGTCACATGATATGGTCTCAGAAGCTCCAGGCTTCTTTAGAATGCGTGCCTATTACAATGAGACTTTACTCATCAAATTCACATTTATCCAGACTTGGTGGTAAACCATAAGGAAGCGGCATCAGCAATAAGATATGGCCACAAGCGGGCCGTATCGTGATAAGCGATGCGGAGTGCAGCTTGTTGGTCCCTAAATATCAACAGGCAACTGGAATCTAACAATGGACGTGAAATCCATTGGAGTCTCTTTACCAGAGACTCTGATAACCCATTCTGAGTATGAACATGCTACAGGATGTTCAATTTCAATGCCAGTTGCTTGTCAGAAGTCTTGAATGATATGAGTAGTGAATTTACCCTCATTATTAGCTTTGAGAAAGCTATGTTGCGAGTGAATATGAAGGCACACAGAAGACCATCTAGTATATGCATATATCAGTACAGTAATGAAGTACCGAAAATGGTCCATTTGCGGGGTGAATAGGCCCGCAAAAGGTCACCATGTATTCTCTCAATGAAGCCAGGAGACTCTAAACCCACTTGCAGGAGGGAAGGTCTCTCTCTAAGTTTTTCCTTATGACAAAGGGGGACAAGGAAACTCAACCTTTTGAAGAATCTTCAGGTTCTCCAATGGATTCATTTGATGATGCGTCCATCATCGCTGATCCAGGATGACCAAGTCCATTTTGCCAGAGTTAAAAACTATGGCAATGAAAGGCACTTCTGGTGCTTAGTCAAGTTGGCTTTCTATAGGATGAATATCTGTAATTATAGGGGCCCGACAGGGGTCCAATGAAATCGTAAGTAGATGGTCTTCTGGCCATTTTCTTGACGAGTTACATATTGATATTCAATATATATTATCCAAAATTTTCAAGTTATTTTCTATAAAAGAAATATCCTTGAAAATTGGAGATTTCCTATATGTTTATGAGGAGAATTTGCATCTTATAGTCTCGTTGTATGTGGGAGCAATATCAATGCTACATCAGTGCAACGAGGCACTGTCCACAATATTCCATACTTCATCTATAATTAAAACGAAATTTTATTTAAGTCAATGAAAAAGACGAACTTAAGCAAATTAAAGATGAAGTAACATTGAATTTTAAATGCATAGATAAAAAATGAAGCTTAATCGAGCAGGTCGTCGTTCTCGAAGTCTTTTGCAGTGAACATCGTTGGTGGCTGAACTGCCGCCAAGTTTGTTTCAGTCAGAGACTTCTGGCTCGCCTGATATAGTGCCTGGAGGTGGCGAGAAGTGCGGCAGATTCTGGACCAATGGCCAGTCATGCCGCATCTATGGCATTTATCCTCCCAGTTCTTCTTAGGAAGTGACACTTGGTCAGTGTTCTTTTGCTTCCATGTGAAGTTACTCTTTCCTGTATTGTTGTTATTGGACGGGGGTGCTGCTCCTCGTCCATTCTTCATCACAGCTTTCCCTTTGTTATTATTAGCCTTCTTCTTGTTTTTCCACTTCTGGGGAGAAACGTGGTAGGCTTCAGGGATAGGTGCAGTGCCAGCTGGACGTAAATTATGAGGGGCTAGTAGTAAATCTTGATTCTGCTCTGCCCTAAGTAGGCATGAGATCAAATCAGAGAATTTCATGAAGTTGCGTTCACGATACTGCTGCATGAGGATTGTATCTTTCTCGTGAAACGAGGTAAATGTCTTGTCCAACATGCGTTGTTCTGTCACTTCTTCACCGCACAACTTCAGTCGTGAGGTGATATTATGAAGTGCAGAGTTATACTCAGCGACGGACTTATAGTCTTGAAGTCTGAGGTTTTCCCACTCATAACTGGCACGCGGTAATATTACATCAATTTGATGTTTATACCATGCCTCCAGCGCTGTCCACAGCTCCATTAGGTCCTCTACCGTTAGTTATTCGGCCTTTAAGGTCCGATCAATATGTCTCCTAATATAGATAATGGCTTTCGCCTTATCCACATCAGAGACGGTGGTAGGAGTTCTGTTAGATGATTGTTCCGCTTCTGGGGTCTTACTAGCAGAAGCATCGGTCGCTGCTGGGACCGATGAAGGAGCCAAAATTGAGCCAATGAGGGCCATCGAACGCAAGTGGAACTTCAGGTCCACTCACCAACTCAGGTAATTATTTACTGCAGCATCAAGAACTTCGAAATCGACGCTTGCCAATTTTACCATTTATCTATGCAATTTAAAATAAGCATGAATTAATTAAAATGTAAATTCATGCATAAAGAATAAAATAAGTAAAATGTGGGGATCGGCCAGATACCCAAAAAATTTACAAAGTCCAAAGTCCAATATACAATTCTTAAAGAAAAGAAAAATACAAGTTGGAAACCCAGAATGGGTCCCTATATTTTGCAGATTTCACCTCCGTCTTCAAATGTCGGTACATCGGTCTTTGGCATTAATACATTTAATCCTCACTTACAAATTCTCTCAAAAAGAAAATAAAATTGCAAGGAATTTAAAAAGGGTATCAAAATAGCCGATCCCAAAAATCACATTTTAGCTTATATTAACAACCACGCAGTTTATAATATGCTACAGGCACAAAATAAGCAACCACGCAGTTTATATAACACCGGCATATATAATATGGAAAAAGAGACTAAAAAATATAATAATCTCTAGGACCACGGGGAGACGTCATACACCGTTAGGTTAGTTGACTAACGGCAGAGCGGTCGCAGGATCCTTAAGATAATTATATTTTAAAATATTCTAATAATCCATAAATAATAATGCAAGTTTGATATTTAACATAATACTTGAAAATTGACCAACTGGGCTACAGGCCCAAACAAGAATTTAAAATGAATTCTTATTATTATTCGGGCTGCAGGCCCATAAATAAAATAATAATCATTTTAATAATTAATTTAATGTTTTGGGCCGCAGGCCCATTTGCAAAAATATAATTAACATGTTCATTTTGCAATTGAATTAACTGGGCTGCTGTCCCATAAAGCTTATATGCATTGTTATGAAATTGGCTTCAGGCCCAAATTAGAACACAAAATTTAGTTATTATTCTAATATGGGATGTCGGCTCATAAGCAAAAGTAAACACATTGTAATTGTAATTGTAATTGTTATGTACTGGGCTGTGTACTGAACCATAACATAATAGAATACATTATTAAGATGATACCAAGGTCCCCCCACCGTTATTGGCCCCCCACCGTTTCAATTAGGCTAAGATATCATTTCAAAATGATATCAAAATGATATCATTTCAAAAAGATAACAAAGATAATGCAAATGTTAATGGCCCCCAGCGTTTCAAAATGAAACCAAAGGAGAAAGACATTTACCTCGTATTAATTTTTGAGGTATTAATTTTTGAATAATGCGTACAGTATTAATTGCATGTCCCCATAATTGCATGGCCTCATATTAATTTTTAAGGCAACTGTAAAAGGACTACAAGAAGGCCAAACGACCTGATAGCAGGCGGAGGCCAGCGCTCGGAGATCCAATATGATGAAATCCCCCTCGACAGGAGCTCCGGCGAACGGAGATCCGAAGGCCCCATCACTACAGGAGGTGGCGCACAAGGAGCCCTCCTCCGACAGGGAGGGGGCGGCGATCTGCAGGGCTCCCCCGATTCGATTCGAGGCCCCCGACCTAAAATGAAAAAAGCGATTCGAGGCCATCTGCGGGGCGATCTGCAGCCATCGATTCGAGGCTGCCCCTCCGACAGGGAGGGGGCGGCGCTGCA
Organism: Scilla litardierei; assembly: GCA_030789695.1. Classification (NCBI taxonomy): domain Eukaryota; kingdom Viridiplantae; phylum Streptophyta; class Magnoliopsida; order Asparagales; family Asparagaceae; genus Scilla; species Scilla litardierei. Next base: position 75,562,471 of record CM061131.1, read on the forward strand.
GGAGCACTCGACATTTCGACGCGATCCGACACGGGGGGCAGATCTGCCGGGGAGGTGATTCGGGAGGCTCCCTCTCCGACAGGGAGAGGGGCGGCGCCGCATGAGCGTTCAGCGATACATACGAAAATTTAAAGCCCAATTTCGATCAGAAGGGGGTGGCTCAGACCTCAATTTCTGATCGTTGGCTAAAAATTTCTGATCGAAAAGTCTGTATTTAGTTGTTTGTAATTTTGATCATAATTTCAATTTCGGACCTCAATTTGTGATCAGAAATTGGGATCGATGTATCGGCGAAAAGAAGGGGGTGGCTCGGAGATCAGAAAGCGAAAAGAAGGCAATCACCCCGGCGCAAGTTTAAAGCCCAATTTCGCTTTTTATTCGAAATTTCAGGGAGATACATATGGGGGGGAGCTGCCCAATATTGCAATAAGAGGCAGATACGAAAATGGGAAATTTGTTGTATGAAATTTGTTTAATCAGTAAAACCGTGTTTCTGAAAACTGATTTTCTTACTATAGATTTTGTTATAGTTCTCTTAGAAAATTAGTAACGACATGCGCATGTAAGAATAATGATATAGGGATTTCTAAGAATTTACGTCTAGATCGATGATCTAGGGAAGATCGTAATAATAAAAATCCGTAGATAGTTCCGCTCCCGATACGCTCCAAAGAAAAATCCACGCAAAGCTTCGCCGCATCAAAAGATTCCTTCGCGTGTAGTCATTGAATTTTTGAGGGGAGGCGGGATGAAAAGCTCAAAGATTTTAGAGCAAACGTGCTGATAACGTGTTAGAAGAGGATTCACCATGGCAAATAGCCATGGTACTATATTTATAAAACTTTCATGTTCAGTTGGGAGTCCAAGGGCCTCCCCACTAACTTAGTGGGGAGTAATGGAGAGTGATGAGGGGAGGGAGGCCAAAGGCCTCCCTCAACTCACAACAAATATCCAATTATTTGTCACGTCGCACACACTCTCTTCTCTTTGTTTCTCAAGATAAATATGAGCTGTGCTATCTACATGGCAATATGTGCTGTGCAGGCACGGAATACAGTGTGAACTGACACCCGTTACGAATGGACAACTACTGAGACCGTACGAAATCATTCAAATTAAATTAAAATCAAATGAAAAAGTTGTGAATGGACAACTCGTTGTACACAGTGAATTAACGAGTGTACTCGTTGTTGCTTGATGGCTCGCTTGTGAATGCGACAACAAGCAACTCGTCTGCAACATTTCTTTCTCTCTCTCCTCTCTCCCCCCCGAGGACAAAAACAGAGCAGCCATCTCTCCCTTGACTCTGCTTCCCAGATCCGGCGCTACCCCATCAGCACACGGCCGCAACCCTCGTCGAGTATTTCGGAGGTGGTGAGTACACTGGGGTTGGTGATGGCGGCGAGTTTCGGAGATGGGGGTGGCCCGGGTGGGGGCGACACGTATTGTGGAGATGGCGGGGCGGTGAAGACCCTGGGGTTGGCGATGGTGGCCAGTAGTACGGCGATGGGGCGGCGGTGAGTACTGGGGAGTTGGTGGAGGTGGCAACCATGGAGATGGCGGAGGCGGTGGTGGGTGCTTAGGAGGCGGATGTCCATACGGCGGCGATGGCAGAGGTGGATGGCCATACCCGCCCTCGCCTCCTTCGATCTCCTCAGCCGCCGGCCGTTCACGGACCCGCTCTCGCTCATCGACCTCCTCCTCTCCATCGACTGATGCAATGCGTTGATCACCGGCTTAATCGCTCTACTCGACGATACTCTGTTTGTGATCATGATCTCTCCGACATCTGTCGGGCTCAACTTTCATCCGCTCGTCTGGAACCCTTCTTCCATTATCGGGTACAATTTATGGTTCTACAGCCCCAAGTAACTGCTCGCCAACATCTTGAATGCCGAGAAATCGCACAACAGGAAATAAATGTCCATGTCGAGCTTCCCCGGGCGTAGCACGTCAGGGTCCACTACCGTCTTCTCCCAGCTCATCGTGAAGACCATCACCCTCTTCTCGCCGCAGCAAGAAAATACTCCATCCATGAAATTCATCCCAATCCGTACTTCTTGATGAGGACTATCCCCTTTCTTCTCAACAACCTGGAGCTTGCCCTGGTCCAGGCCCAATGGAAGTTCGATGAGTGAAACATCAAAAAAAATCTACTCCGGAGGTATTTGAAGTATTAGTAATGTTACATTCTGTTGTATCCAAAAAAAAAGTATTAGTAATGCATTAAATAGCATGACAACGAAAAATGCTAGACATTTACTCTGGATGTATCAAAACATTTAGATATGTGTTATCAAAAAATACCTCCAGAGGAGCATGCTAAACATCAAGCAATGCATTAGTAATTTAATCTAAATTTTTGATACATGCTAAACAAGGCCAGATGGTCATAATGTTACTCAACATTTAGTAATCTAATATATGAAACAACGCATACGCAGTGAATGTGCTTGATGACCAGACTGCAAGAGTTGGCCCTGGACTATCATTTCACCGTGGAGCAGGAGGTTGGATCGTCTACATAATCCTACGGATTCAACGGTGACAAGCTTGCATGACCAACAGCATACAGCCGAGCCGAAAGCATCAAGCCGGCCCCCCGAGCTCACACGTGCGTGATGCTGTCTCTGCCGCAAGCTGCCGCCGCCTTTGGCCACCGTCCGCGCCGTCGCTGCCCGAGCCCCTCCGCACGTTGATCCTCCCTTGCTGAGCTCTACAGCATGCACGGGTGAGAGAGGAAGAAGAGATGAGAAGAAGAGAGAGATGGTTGCGTCACCGTCGTGGAGGCCCGGGACGACGGAGGATTTCGGGACGGTGCGGAATCCTGCAGGGACGTTGATGTTGTCGATGATTGCATTGTTGGAGATGTAGGTCGGAAAGTAAGCGTAGGCGAGCATTGCAACAGAGGTGGTGAAGAGGAAGTTGCAAGGGAGGTGGAGGCAGTTGGCAAGATGGGTGAAGGTGGTGAGGGGGGCGATGTCGACAATGAGAGCGAAGAAAGTGGGCGATGTTGAGAGGAGAGGGGATAGCAGGTGGGAGGAGCAGCGGATTGCCTCGTAGCGAATGTAGAACGGGTCGGATTCGGAGGGGAAGATGGAGGGGTCGAGGTCGGTGAGAGGGAGATGAAGGGATTGTTGTTTTTGCAAGATGTTGAGAAAGAAGGCGGTGAGGCATTGTAGAAAAAAGGCGACGAGCTCTGATGGAATTGATGGAGGGGATGTAGAAGGGGTCAGATTCAGAGGGGAAGATGGAAGGGATGTAGAAGGGGTCGGATTCGGAGGGGATGTAGAAGGGGTCGGATTCGAAGGGGAAGATGGAGGGGATGTAGAAGGGGTCGGATTCGAAGGGGGAGATGGAGGGGTCGAGGTCGACGAGAGGGAGATGAAGGGATTGGTTGTTTTTGCGAGAAGTGTAGTAAGAAGGCGGTGAGGCGTTGTAGAAAAAAGGCGACGAGCTCTGATGGAATCGATGAAGGGGCGCCCACTAGTTGATTCAAAGGCTCTCAGAATCAGCCATGTCGCTTAAGTTGATGGAGTGGGGCCCACCAGTCAATTCATGTTCTCTCAGAATCGCCATCAACTTGTTTTTCGTGTATGCACCGCACGGTGCAGATAGCACGTCTGATAAATATACTGCAGTGTGCCGTACCCTCATCGTTCACAATCAATATTGGGGTTTTAGCATATCTGTACCTTAAATCTTGCTATTTTGATACATGTCCCTCAAATCTTCGTATTTGTCCTCAAGTCCCCCAAAAATTTGTATTTAACCTTAATAGTTCCTCTCACTAACTATCTGTTAAAATTAGAAACGGTAATATTGCGGGACGAGGCGCGTATTTAACTACCCAAGCTTGCCACATCCCGTCTACGGGTCGAGGCAGAGCGGGTCTCAGACCGGGTCGGATCACTTCTTACCAAAAACCGGGTCAGGCCGGTCGAGTCAGGTCGTTACTACCATCCCTATGAATCCAAAACAAAATTTTTATTTCAAAGCTGGGAGAATTGTGATATATTTGGTAATTTAGAATTGGGAATTGACTCAATTGGGAGAACAGCGGAAAAGAGTATGAGTTACGGAATATGGACAGACCGCATTATCCGCATCAAAATAGTAAGATTTTTTAGAACTTCTATAGTTTACTGGGACGGACTGCATACGAAGCCCAAGCTTGCTCCGATCCGTCTGTAGACCGGAGCGGACCGGGTCAAAATCGGGTCGAACCAGTCGGATCAGGCCATTACTGTCATCCCTAATTAAAATCTTAAAGGAAATAGGAATATTCCGTTAGTTTAGGGCTTAATGACGTTGAGGTTCTGGACACCGCGCTAGGGTGGAGGCGACGATGGCAGCGCCGCCAGAGGAGGGGGCGGCACCCCCTCCCCATCCTCCTCGTCTGAGGCAGCAAAGCGGGCACCACCCCCTCCTCAGACGAGGAGGGAGAGGGAGCGACGCTCCCTCCCCCCAGAGAGCAGCAGGGGAGGGGGCGGCGCCCCTTCCTCATTTAAGGAGGGAGAGGGGGCAATCCTCAAACAGGGAGGGGGGAGGAGCCACCCCCTCCCCTGCTGCTCCTCTTTGAGAGGGGTGACGCCCCTTCCTCGTTTGAGGAGGGAGAGGGGGCAATCCTCAAACAGGGAGGGGGGAGGAGGAGCCGCCCCCTCCCCTGCTGCTCCTCTCTGGTAGGGGCGGCGCCCCCTCCTCGTTTGAGGAGGGGGAGGGGCAGCATCCCCTCCCCTGCTGCTCTGCTCTGGTAGGAGGGGCGGCGCCCCCTCTCCCTCCTCCTAAGACGGGGAGGAGGGGAAGAGGGCTCCCCTGCTGCTCTCCCCTCCCCATATTTTCTAGGTGGGGTTAATTAAAACTTAACTAGAAGGTTTAATGATTAAATTAACCATAATTAATCGTTAACTAATATAACTTCTTAACAGAAAACCGAATTGAAGGACTATTAAGGTTAACGTTTAAAATTTAAGTGACTTATGAACAAATATCAAGATGTGAGAGACAGATATCAAAATAAGCAAGATTTAAGGAACATATATGCTAAATACCCATCAAAATTTGGTCTGCTACAAATTCAAACTTGTTATCCCACTTTACACATACAAAACAAAAGTTTCTTTAAAGCATCGAGCTACCAAATGAAAAAACATGGGGGTAAAATTTCAACAAGGGCTTCTTTGCACAATACCGTTCTACTCGGCCCGGAAGAGACAGAAAATTTGAGTGGCAAAAAAAATCGAATTTTGGTTGTACTCGCGAGTAAAATGGCAGGTGCACAAAGAAGCTCCAAATTTCAACAAAAACCATTCGCCGTTAAAACAAAATTAAAATGAGCATGCGGAAACATCAAATATAAACCAACCAAGCTACAATAAAGAAAAAAACAAATAAAAATTCGAGTTAACACTGTGTAGCATCCCAACGTCCGAATGCAACAAGGATGGAAAAACTGCACTGGATAGCGAGGGGAGCATCTCTTTTGCTTCACTTTTGCTTTTGAGACCGATGCATTCTATTTCTTATCGGCCTTCGACGATTTTTATACAGATTTGCAAAGCTTAAATAAATCTTAAAACACCAGCGAGTTTTAATTTGTCAAACCAAGAGAAATTATTAACAGATTTTTTTAAACCTCGGTCCTTTAGATGTTCTTATTTTCTACGATCATCCCCGCAAAAAATAATAACAGATCTGTAAGAATCATCATACTTCATATATATACTCCATAATATTCAAGTTAAAAACGAGATACGATCAGATTTGTATGTAATTAGATATAAATGTATAGAGTGAAGGCAAACTCAGTCCCTTAGATGTTCTTTGATCTGCGATCATCTCCGCAAAAAAATCATTACAGGTCTGTTGGAATCATCACAGTTTGCCCTTTTCTAAAAATCATTTGTTCTAAACAAAATTAAATCATAATAAAGAAAAGTGTATGTAATTCCAATCGCATTTCAAATAAAATAATAAATGAGATGCATAAAAATAAAGAATTACAACGGATGGATGTGGCTTCAAGGGAACGAGTCCACTGGGAACTGAATCTATCCACAATGACCAGTGAATGAAGCACGCAAAACAAAAATTTGAACTTGTTTAATGGTTATTATATCAATTGTATTATGCTCTTCATCCCCACTATCCATGCATAATTAGCAGTAATCTACATAGAAATTTTTAACGAAGATTACAGAAGCAATTTTTGGTATAGCTTCAAGGGAACGAGTCGGATAGGGCATTGAAAAGTAAAAGCCCGTCGACCAAATAAAGAAGCAAGTCATTAGATCGGATCAAATCAATTAACATCAACTTTGAAAATACTAATCAAATTCATACATTGCTTCTTCTAGCTATCAGATCCAAACAGAAAAGCCAAAAAAATAAACAAAGTGTTGTAAACGTGGTGGCTATGGAATCCATAGCCCTGTATTTATAGCAATATGGTTACATAATGGGTGGATACCCGCTAACGGGTTGGGCCACCAAAAGCCCGTTTATAACACTTCCCCTTATCCATCCATTGTTGTAAGCCGTGATGAACACTTCAGGGTTCACAGAGCTTATCTGATTATGGATCTATGGATACTTCTGGATCCCAAGTTTAAGAGTACTTGCCTCGTTAAAACCTTTGCCAAGGAAAACCCAGTGGGAAAAAGCAGTTGCTAAGTGAAAAGAGTACAAGTCTCTGTAACTTCCCCTGATCGATGGATAACATCGGGGGTGGATACTCCTGGATCCAGAGTTGATGTGGCTGCCTCGTTAAAACCTTTGGCAATGGAAAACCCAGTGGAAAAAACCAATAGCCAAGGAAAAAGAGTACAACACTACATTAACTCCCCCTGAAAAGTACAAACTTCAGGCTTATAAATCTCTCAACTGGTTCATCCCAATCCCTAGTACAAGTTTTCTAAAGGTACTGCGAGGTAAAGATTTAGTAAAAAGATCTGCCAGGTTGTTGCAAGATTGGATCTGCTGGATGTCGATCTGGTTGTCTACTTGCTGTTCATGCGTCCAGAAGAGCTTGGGAGAATGTGCTTCGTCCTGTCACCTTTGATGTAGCCACCTCATAGTTGAGCGAAGCAGGCAGCATTGTCTTCATACATGGTGGTTGGTCCAAGATCTCTCGTCTTCAGGCTGGTGGTCTTAAGGATATAGTGGATGACTGATCGAAGCCAAAAGCATTCTCTGCTAGCTTCGTGGATCGCAATGAGCTCAGAGTGGTTGGATGAGGTCGCTGTCGATGTCTGCTTCACGGATCTCCATGAGATGGCCGTCCCACCGTACGTGAACACAAAACCGGTCTGGGCCTTTGTGGTGTGTGGGTCGGACCTGTATCCTGCATCTGCATAACCGACTAAGTCGGAGGATACACCTTTCTTGAAGTATAGTCCCATGTCCACAGACCCTTGGAGGTAGTGCAAAAGTTGCTTCACTCCGTTCCAGTGGCGCTTTGAGGGCGCTGAACTGTATCTGGCTAGTAGGTTAACTGTGAACGCTATATCGGGACGCGTGCAGTTTGCCAGGTATAGGAGTGCTCCAATTGCACTTTGGTAGGGTACTTCAGGACCCAGTGTTTCCTCCCCCTCTTCCAGCAGTCGGAAGGGGTCTGTATCAACATCCAATGATCTGACGACCATTGGTGTGCTAAGCGGATGACATTTGTCCATAAGAAAGTTTTTCAGCACTTTCTTTGTGTATATCGATTGGTGTAACAGGATTCCTCCGCTTAAGTGTTCAATTTGTAAGCCTAGGCAGAACTTCGTTTTGCCAAGGTCTTTCATCTCAAAAGTCTGTGTGAGACTTTTGGATATCTCACCTATCTCTTCAGGAGATCCGACGATGTTCAGGTCGTCTACGTAGACGGCAATAATTACGAATCATGTTCCCTTTGCTCTTATGAAGATGCAAGGGCAGACTTCATTTGTTGTGCATCCTTATTGCACTAGGAATTCACTGAGTCTGTTATACCACATTCTACCTGACTGTTTTAGACAATACAGTGATCTTTGGAGTTTGACAGAATAGACGTCCCGAGGTCTTTCTGTCATTTTTGTCGGTAGTTTATATCCATCTGGGATTTTCATATAGATGTCCTTATCTATATTTCCATATAGGTATGCAGCCACAATGTCTATGAGCTGCATATCCAGGCCTTCCTTTGTAGATAGGCCAATGATGAAACGGAAGGTGGTCGCATCCATAACCGGGGAATAGGTATCGTCATAGTCTATTCCTAGCCGGTGGGAGAAGCCTTGTGCAACAAGGCGCGCTTTGTAGCGAACGATCTCATTATTCTCGTTTCTTTTTCTCACGAATACCCATTTATATCCCACAGGTTTAACACCCTTTGGTGTGAGGACTACAGGTCCAAAAACTTTGCGCTTCAAGAGTGAGTCCAGCTCTACTCCTATTGCCTCGTTCCACTTAGGCCAATCCTCTCTGCGTTTACATTCTGCTAGAGAGCGTGGATCGGTCTCTTCGTCGTATTCAGTGACGTGAGTGGCAATAATGAGTGCGAAGTTATCATCGATGATTGCGCTTTTTCTATCCAGTACCTCCTCAGTACGTACATAATTTAATGATATTTCTCCTACATTTTCCTCTTTAGGGGTTGGTAGGAGGGGAGAGGTAGCTGGGCTGAGCTCAGCATCTTGTGGTGGTATCGTTATTACTGCTCCAGGATTTTTCCTCTTTCGAGGGTTCTTATCTTTGGAGCCTGGAGGTCGTCCTCTCTTTTGTTGTGGTACGGCCGCTTCTGCTGCAGGTGGATTGCATCCATCTTTGGGTATGTCAATCCTAGCTGGCATATTTGCAGCAGGGACGTGTGATCTGACAATCTTCTGGTTGTCAGTGAATTTGTCCAGTAAAATGTGAACTGTGTTTTGGATTTGAAGGATCTTCAGGATCTCATCTTCACATTGGTTTGTACGCAGATTAAAATGGGATAAAGTTTTTGTGTCCCATGAAATGGTCTTTGAAGCTTCTGTCTTCTGTGTGTTAATGGGCAGTTTGGGAAAAATGCTTTCATCAAACTCACAATCTGCTAGACGTGCCTTGAAGGCGTCCCCCGTAAGGGGTTCTAGGTATCTAATGATCGATGGTGAGTCAAAACCAATGTAGATATCTAGACGCCATTGAGGACCCATCTTGGTCCTCTAGGGTGGTGCTATGGGGACATAGACAGCACATCCGAATGTCCTCAGGTGAGAGATATCCGGTGGGTTCCCATATGCAAGTTGCATCGGAGAATAAGAGTGACTCCCTGACGGTCGTAATCTTATTAGCGATGCAGCGTGCATGATGGCATGTCCCCGTGCATTTACCGACAACTGGAATTGCATCAACAATGGACAATCAATCCATTGTAGTCTCTTTATAAGATATTCGGCTAACCCGTTCTGGGTGTGAACATGAGCTACAGGATGTTCAACTTCTATGCTGGTTGCTTGGCAGTAGTCTAGGAAGACTTGTGATGTGAATTCCCCAGCATTGTCCAGACGCAATTTCTTGATCTGTTTATCTGGGAAATGTGCCTGTAACTTTATGATTTGTGCCAGTAGCTTTGCAAAGGCTACGTTGCGGGTGGACAGGAGGCCCATGTATGACCATTTGGAAGATGCGTCAATCAGTACCATGTAGTACCGAAATGGTCCACTTGCAGGGTGAATAGGCCCATAAATGTCACCATGTATTCTCTCTAGGAAGCTCGGAGACTCAGAGTCCACCTTCAGGGCGGATGGTCTCGTAATCAATTTCCCTTTGTGACAAGGGGGACAAGGAGATGCACCCTTTCGAAGTAGCTTCAGGCTTTTCGAGTTAATTCCACAGGATTGGGATATGATGCGACGCATCATATTCCTTCCAGGGTGTCCTAGTCTACTGTGCCAGAGTTGGAATTCTGGTTGATTATTGCACTTCTGGTGCTCGAGTGTGTTTGCTTCCATTGCTCTTATTCTTGTATGGTAGAGACCCGACGAGAGTCCCTCAAAACGCTCGACGGTGGTTTTAGCACCGTCTTTATGAGACGTTACATACATGAATTATCTGTTTTGTTTACTCACCGTCCCAAGGTGGTATCCGTTTAAACGGATATCTTTAAATCTTAACAGATTTCTATGTGAGCTAGGAGAGAAAAGCGCATCTTTTATTAGTAGTTGTGTTTTGTTGGGGAGCATAAAATGTGCTTCCCCTGATCCTTCAATAATTCCTGATGGACCGGATATTATTTTCACGGATCCATCGTATTTATCAATGCTTTGGAAAAAGCAGATGTCTTGGAGGATCGTGTGTGTAGAGGCACTGTCCACTAGGAATTTATAATCCATCTAGTTATAAGAGAAAAATATCGCAGTATAAGGCACAAGAGAAGATATACTACAAATAATTATTCAATGTCTGAAAAGTTCATGCAACATGCTAGAAATTAAAACAAGCAGATAGTAAATTGTTTTTCAAACAAAAATTACAATGCAGGGAAAAAGTAGATAATGCCTCAGTCGAGCAGGTCATCGTTTGAGAAGTCCTCAACGATGAACCTGATTGGTGCCAGGTCTTCTTGTTCCACCAGGTTTGTCTTAGCTTGCTTCTGGCTCGCTTTGTACAAGTCCTGTAGGTGGCGTGGAGTCCGACCATTCCTGGACCAGTGTCCAGTCATGCCACACATGTGGCACTTATCTTCCCAGTCCTTTCTGAGGTAGAAGTCTGGCCGTCGTCCTTTCTCTTCCACACATTTTTCTTCTTTCCCTTATAGTTGGTTCTTGGAGGGGGTCCTCTAGCCTGCTTCTTCATTGCCTTACCCTTCTGGGGTTTGCCTTTGAAGTTGCTCCTCTTCTTCTGGGAGGAGCTGTGATGCGCTTCAGGCGCAGGAACAGTGCCGGTAGGGCGTGAGTTATGGGTAGCCAGAAGGAGGTCTCTATTCTGCTCTGCCATCAGATGGCATGAGAGAAGCTCTGAGTATTTCGTGAACTTTCATTCATGATACTGTTGCATTAGTATAACATCCTTCTCATGAAAGGATGTATGCGTCTTCTCTAACATGCGCTCCTCCGTCACCTTTTCACCACACAACTTCAGGCGTGAGGTGATGCTAAAGAGTGCCGAGTTGTACTCGGCAATAGACTTAAAGTCTTGGAGACGGAGGTTCTCCCATTCATATCGCTCTCGGGGAAGTATAACATCTCTTTGATGTTTATACCTATCCTCGAGGGCGGTCCATAACTCATAAGAGTCTTCCACCGTGAGATACTCGGCCTTCAGTGTCCGATCGATATGGCGTCTGATATAGATAATTGCTTTCGCTTTATCTATATCAGAAACCTTATCGCCTACAGCGATGGCATGGCTCAGTCCATGTGCTCGCATATGGAATTTTATGTCCAACTGCCAGCTTAAGTAGTTCTTGCCTGTAGCATCCAATACGTCGAAATCGACGCTCGCAATTTTGGCCATTTATCTCTCTAGCATGTATACAAATAGGCAATAATTAGATATTTTCGTAGAAAATTAAAAATTAAGCATTTCAGACACAGATATTTGCTGCGTGGATCGGCTAATCACCATATTAATTACAGTCCATACAGTCCCAAAAAGAATGAAAGTACAACTCGGGAACCCCCGTGGGGCCCCTATTCTTCTAGAATGGTCCTTCATCTTCTTGAGGCGTCCGCCGGTCTTGTAATTTTATAAAAGTATCCTCACTACATTTTTCTCTCTTAAAAAAGGAAAATAATGCAAGGGAAAAAATGGTGATAACTAGCCGATCCAAAACCACCGCAAATATGAACATTCATCGCAGGCAGAAAAAATGCAGCAGGCATTTAATCATCACAGGCAGTTTATACATTACAGGCAATTAATCATCACAGGCAGTTTATAATGGAAAATAAAAAATTTTCGTTTAAAAACTATTGGACCACTAGGCAACGTCATACACCGTTAGGTTAGTTGACTAACGGCAGAGCGGTCGCAGGATCTTCCTAATTTTTAAACGTTTAAGAATCACATATTCCGAAAAAATGCGATGGATAAAATCACATGTAATTTGTCCCGATTTTAACGAAAAAAAACGTAATTAAATCTGAAAAAGATTTGAAAATAGGAAATTTTCGGGGTGAAACCCTAGTTAGGGTTTTTGGTCGCGCGGATTGCCGCTTCAGGCGGCTAGGGTTTCCGGACATGCGCGCGCACCGGGGGGTGGGGCCGCTGCGGGTGGCGGGGCCCGTTCGCAGCTGCTGGCGGCGGCAGGAGGGGGGCCGCCGCTGCTGGCGGCGGGGGAGCCCCGCCGTCGCAGGCGGCGGGGATCCCGCCGCTGCAGGCGGCAGGGGATCCCCGTCGTCGCAGGCGGCGGGGCAGCCCCGCCGCTGCACGCGGCGGGTCGCCGCCGCTGCACGCGGCGGGGTCGCCGCCGCTGCAGGCGACAGGATCTCCCGCCGCTGCGAGCGGCGGGGGTCGCGGGGTTGGGGGGTCGCGGGGCGGCTTCCGGCCGTGCGGCGAGGATGGATCCCCCTAGGGTTTTGGCATTTTTGGGGTAAAAGATGGTAAAAATCCGATTTTTATTGGAAAAAACCAGTTTTAATCTTCCAAAAAAGCGTTTTTATTGTAAAAAAGTTGATTTTTAACAATAAAAACGTTGATTTTCATTTAAACAATTGATCTAAGAATTTAGATCTAGACATATGCGCACATGAATTTAGATCTAGGAAAAAAGTTACCTCTAGATCCTACCCACCGGATCTAGCAACGCTCGGTGAAGGAAGCCCGTTCGCGTCGCGTTCATCCGTCGGCAGGGGTTCGGCTCAGCCTCGAGCGTGCTGATAACGTGTTGTAAATGTGGTGACTATGGAATCCATAGCCCTGTATTTATAGCAATAGGGTTACATAATGGGTGGATACACACTAACGGGTTGGGCCACCAAAAGCCCGTTTATAACACAAAGAAATAAAACTCATTTTTCAAAACACTGGAGAGGGAAGACTGATGAGGAGAATGGCTAGGGCAAGAGAGAAGCGGTGGTGGCAGTGAATATATATATTGAGAGGGGGGATGAATGCCGGATTAAAGATGAACGGTCGTGATAATAGTAATATTGGACCGTCGTGGCCCAATATCTGATACGATGAAGGCCATAGTAGTAAAGTTTATGGGTCAAGAGGGCTAGAATTAAGTAGTGTTGGGCAGGTCTTTAACAAAAGTAAATACCATTTTGGTTCGCGAGGGACTCATCAGAGGACATGCCAATATAAAACTTTTATCGGGGAGAGGGGATGGAAAAAAAGTTAATAAAAACATGTTATAATTTTTATTCGTACTATAGAAATTTAGGAATACATATACTACTTCATTCACCACACCTATATTTTTAACATCAGATGTTCGGATTTGGAGATCTGAATGGCTCTAATACAATACATGTGTAAATCTGAACACAATACATGTTTTAATCTGATCGGATTTGGAGATCGATCAGACCCCCCCGGCCGAGGGGGGCTCTGATCGGTGACCCCCGGCCGAGGGGGGTTCTGTGCGACACACCCACCCACCCCCGGCCGGGGGAGGGGTTCTGTCCGACGCCCCCCAGTGATTCGGAGTGAAAAGTGTATATTTATACTCCCTAACTACCCCCATGTTATGCTAATAATTTGCTTAATATTGCTCTTTTGAGTGAATTTTCACTTTATGTTTTATTTTAGGGCTTACTCTCATTCTTAGCACAAAATTTGGATTTTATCATCTTTATTCGCTTCCTGATATTTTTCATATGTTCCCGGTATTATTGTGATCATATTATCAATTTTTGAGAATTATTTGAGCATGTGAATAATTTATATGGATTATTGGAGGTCAATAGTGTTTTATAATAGTCATTATATTCATTTTAAAATCAATTGGACTAATTTCTCCTTCCCCTATTTTTCAGGTACTCCTCGGAGTCTTGGAGATTTTTCAGAATTTTCTGGGATTTTTCTGAGATTTCTGGATATTTCTGGTGAATTATTTGGAGGAGAAATGAGGTTAAAAAGCCAAAAAAATGGATTTACTTGGGGCGCCACGTGGCGCGGTCTGGTGGCGCCACGTGGCACCAAGCTGCTTCCTTTTGCATACAAGTGGGTCGCTGCTTTAATTGTTACAAAAAAATAAATTAATTAAAAAAAAGAAAAGACAGCCCATTTCTTGCGGCCTGCTCTTGGAGCGGGCCGCCACTTGTTCTTTCAGAAAAAAAATTAAATTTTTTTAAAAAAGAACCGCGTTGCGGGCCAGCCCAGCGACCGGCCCGCCCTGCAAAAATCAGAAATGGGGGCACGCGTTTTTCACGTTCCCCCTCCGAACTTGGGCGCCCCGCCCTGATTGCGGGCGCGTTCAGCGCCCACGGGTCGGGCATCCCGTGTGCCAGACCTGAGACCCGGTTTTATTTGATTTTTTGCGGCCTAAGGTGTTTTGGGAGCGGTAGGTTTTTTTTGTGGGGATTTCTTTCGGCTGTTTGAGGTTCTTGGGGGTTTTCTTCTTCCCCAAAGCCAAAGCTAGGGCTTGGAGGCTATTGATGAAGCTTGGAGCTTGGAGAAGCATTTGAGAGAGGAGAATTTCATCTTGGAGTGACACTTGGGTGAAATTTCTCTAATCTTTTGTGTATTTGATTTAGGTTTTGGTGTTGTAATTTGGATGATAATTTTGAGTAAAGATTTCTCCTTTTTCATCATGATTCTCTAAATTTTGCTTGTGTGGTTGTGTTGTTTGATTGTTGTTGTTGGGTTGAGAATTGTATCTCTAGCACATTTTCATTTCCTAAATTGGTGGATGAAACCCTAGAACTTTGTTTATTGGAACCCTAGGGGAAATCCAAGAAGAGGATTATCCTAGCGGACCCTCTCTAATGTGCTCATTGTCTATTACACACATGTGTTTCATTCATTACTTATTGCACCCCACTTGTTCGATGAAATGCCGCATCCTTCGATTGATCGGCCCTTAGCTGGGAGATCAATTGAGTTATATTTGGCGTGAATTCCCATGCCCACTGCCTCATTCACACACACCACATGAGTCCTCGTTGCTTGCCGATTCGGCTCTCCATCCTTAGTGCGTAGGTTAGGATGGTAGATTCCACACTTTTTCCTACATTCATCCACCGTTAAGCGAGGTAGTTGTAACACGCTATTATTTTTATTTATCGATCAATTTTGTGAATATAGAACGACTTGTCCCTATGATTGATCACTCCTTATTTTACACTTTTTTCCCGCATGTTTGCATGCCATTTAGATCGCTCAAATCATGTTTTTCACGATATATCGACGATATTGCGATGCTTTTCACGATTTCTTGTTTTTGTCGAATTTCAGGTGATTTGGAGCGATTTGGAGTGATCTCGAGATACGCCTACTCCAGAGTGTCACCGATGACCTCCCCGAGGGGTATTCTGCTGTTGGAGAGGAGCGGAAGAAGAAAGGACGTCGCAGGAGCGACAAGGAGGCCAAAACAAGCTGTTTGGGCATTTTTGGTGTCCCACTCGGCCGAGTGAAGGAGTCACTCGGCCGACCAGCGAGACACTGCTCGGCCGACCAGATCGGATACGTTTCATACGTGCACTCGGTCGAGCATCGGAAGCCACATCGGCCGAGTGACGAGATCCCGTCCGCCCGAGTGGCACCCAGACAACGCATGTCAAAAATCGCCAACTTACTGTTATTCGTCTGCCTGAGCTTCAGAAGACCCACTCGGCCGAGTGGCAAATGCCGACCGCCCGAGTACCAAGAAGCCATCGGCCGAGTGACGACAACTCACTCGGCCGAGCGACTCCCGAAGTGAAGACCCCCGAAGACCCAGACTTACTGGAAAATTACAGGGTTTCTCACTCGGCCGAGCGACTTCTGTCACTCGGCCGAGTGCGACGCGCTGCCTGTAGCGAAAATTGCGGATTTCAGGCTGCGCAGGGGTATTTTGGTCACAGTTTTTTGGACGATTTTGAGGGGTATTTAACCCCTGTTTTTACCCTAGTTGGGAGAGCTTTTCTCTTAGATTTTTGCATCTTTTTAGATTAACTTTTTAGCTTTATTCTTGTGATTGGAGAGGAGACAAAAGTTGATTTTTGTTGGATTATTTGAAGAACTCCATTGGTTTGTGTCTCTATTCTCTAAAAATTCTATTTTTATTGCCTATCTCAAATTTGTGATGAATTCTCTTGTTAATTTCATTGATTATTTTTGTGTTTGTCCTATGAATTGTGAGTAGTCTCCACGTCTTGGGGCGTGGGGATGAACCCTACGAGCCCAATTTCATATTTGTGATGAATTGGTAGGAACTTTGCTAGAATTGCTATTAGGGATTAGATTGGGATCGATTTACTACGGATGGCTAGGTATTCATATCGATTAGGATTTGCAAGAGATTGGATCCCAATTCGTTAGGAAACCCTAGAAATCCGAATTGGGTTGGAATCGAATTTCCGTAGTATCGGTTTGCAAGAGATTGGACCGATACTAGGGTTTCCGGTTGCAATTCCGTGCCGATACCCGTTTGCAAGAGATTGGACGGGTAGGAACCATCCCAACCTAGGTCGTGGCCCGAGTTTGCACGAGAGTGGGCTCGGGGCGCGATTGAACGATGATGTTGATCCTAATGCTAGCTTCCCTAGGCTAGGGTTTGCAAGAGATTGGACCTGAACCTAGGATAGCTATAGACCGGCAACAGCGCGAGAGCGTGAGCTAGGTATTACATTCAGTTGCGACTAGTTCATCCAAAATTTTATTCTAGCAATTTTGATACCAATGAACCACATTTATGAAATGCGGTGAGTAGCGGGAATTCCCCATTCCCTAGACGTTCTTTATTTGATTTGATATTTCCGTACTTTGTCTGACGATTGTGACAGGATCGCCAAAGGCAAATTTCTCTTTTCTTAACAGCCAGGTTGATTTGAACAAGCACGGTCATTCGTCCTTCCTGTGTTCGATAACCCGCTTGCCGCTATACCGTGCGCTTGCGGTAAAACTACAACCGTTCTTTGGGTTACATTCCGAAGCGATCAAGTTTTTGGCGCCGTTACCGGGGAGGCGATTGCGTTTGATCTTACCACCCTAGCTATTTCTTTCTTTTTATTTTATTTCTTTATTTTTACCTAACCCTTCCATTGCGCTAATCACTTCTTTGAAACTTTGTTCTCCTGTGCATGTACACGAGATCCACTGCGGACCCTGAAGGTATATTATTTGATCCCGAGATTGAACGTACGGTGCGGAGAATCAGAGCGGAAAGGAGACAAGAACCGGAAGGGAGGTTTATGACCAACCCGGAAACTGCGGACCAATTAGCGGCAAGAATGGCAAGGATAATTTCTATTCGCGATAGGCTCCGGCCTAAGACCTCGTCTACGACCTCATCCATTGCCGTGCCGGAGTTGGCGGCTGACAAGAACTTTGAGCTGAAGACTGGACTAGTGGTTCTGATGCAGCAGGATCCATTTCATGGGAATGCCCATGAAAATCCCCACTACCACATCCAGTTATTCTTGTCGAAGTGCGCCACATTTCAGATGTCGGGGGTCTCCATCGATGCCATCAGACTGCATCTCTTCTCCTTCACACTAAAGGACAAGGCACTTTATTGGTTGAGGACGCAAGCTGAGGGAGTCTTCACCACTTGGGATGAGTTGGCGAGTGCATTCATTGACAAGTTCTATCCGCCCTCCAAGACGGTGAAGATCCGGAGCGCTCTTATGTCCTTCAAGCAAGGACCCCAAGAGACGCTCTATGAGGCTTGGGAGCGTTTTAAAGATCTGCAGCATCAATGCCCGCACCATAGCATTGAAGATTGGGAGCTAGTTCATAGCTTCTACAATGGTCTCCAACCAGGGACCAAACAAATTATTGATGCCGCGGCGAATGGTGCTATCTTATCAAAGACTCCCGAAGAAGCTACGGCCCTAATTGAGGAGATGGCCTCAAACAATCAACAATGGGGCGATGAGCGAGGACACTCTACGTCCTCCTTGAAGCCAACTAGTATCTATGAGGCGAAGGCCGTAGCGGAGCTTACAAGCAAGTTTGATTCTCTCCACAAGGTAGTGGAGAGACTGGAGAAGCTTATCACGGAGCCCCAAGGAACCCCTTCCACCCCCGCACCAACGAACCAAATGTGTGATTGGCAAGACCAATCCCAAGCCATGTATTTGGGAGGAGAGCAAGGAGAAGGATCCTTGGAGCAAGTACAATATGTCGTAGGGAACCAAGGATATTGGGCCAATCCGGCCACAAGAAATCATCCCGGATTCTCTTACGCCAACAATGAAGGAGCTTTGAACCCGCCACAACAACCACCTCAACAAGCTCGACCACCACCACCACCCCAACAACAACACTATCCGCCGAGGGGGCCTCCACAACAAAATTTCCAACCGAAGCAACAAGTTCCACCTTATAGGCAGCCCGGATACAATCAAGGGTGGAGAAATCAAAATCAAAACCCTCCACAAGCTCAACAACAATCCGACTTCGAAGCTAGAGTGGAGGCGTTTATGGTCGAGCAAAAGAAGGTCAATGCTACATTGAAGGCGGGCCAAGACTCCCTTACAACCGTTGTAGCTCAAATCTCGGAGCAATTGGCGTTGCTCAATCGGAATACTCAACAATTACCGGCGCAACCCGAGCAAAACCCACGGGGCAACACCGGCCACATCAATACCGTGGTTGTCGTTACTACTAGAGGCGGGAAGGATACCACCCCGACATGATTCCTACCGAGGAGCCCGTGGAGGAAAGTTTAGAGCCAATTGAGCCGGTAGTTGAAGTTGAGAAGGAGAAAGAGCCGCAAGAAAAGGAGAAATCTAGAGCGGAGCAATTGATTGAGGAGAGGCGCTTCATGCCACCGGTCCCATTCCCCCAAAGGCTTGCTAGAGCGAAAATGGAGAAAAGGCTAGCAAAGTTTCTCGAGTATCTGAGAGGAGTTAGCCTCAACATTCCCTTCCTCGACGCCATCGTGGAAATCCCCACATATGCTAAATTTCTAAAGGATTTGATTTCGGGGGGGGGGGGAAGAGGAAGGAAAAGATCATGCTAGCCGAGGAGGGCTCTTGGTTCACCAAGAGAGAGAAGGAGCCGGCCAAATTCAAAGATCCAGGGAGTTTTCGAATTCCTTGCACCTTGGGCGGTGTCCCTCTACAAAAGGCGTTGGTAGATTTAGGGGCTAGTGTGAGCCTCATGCCTCTCTCCATGTTCTTAAGGCTAAACACCGGGACAAAGTTGAAACCTACCGACATGCGGATACAATTAGCCGATGGACGGATAACAAGGCCGGTAGGGATCGCCGAAGACATCCCGCTACAAGTCCCGGGGGGCATATGCTTGCCATGTGACTTCGTGATCATGGACGTTAAGGAGGAGGGAGATACGTCATTAATACTTGGACGCCCGTTCCTCGCCACCGCCGGTGTCATTGTCGACGTGCGAGAAGGTACCCTAACTTTAAACGTCGGCAACATCGAGGTGGAGCTTCACATTCCTAAGGCTATGAAACACATGCCTTACCACGAGGAGCTTGACTACATGGACCTCCTTGATGAGGTAATTGAGGAGGCGATCCCCCACTCCATTGGCGCTCTATTCGATGAGGACTTCGAGGAAGGCCCGGATTTAGGCCAAGAAGAGAAGAAAAATGATTCCCCCGACTTCTCCACTGAAAATGATGAAGGCGACGCTGATGTCGCAAGGATTCGAGAGCTCTGCAAGCTCTCGAAATTAAAGTCTCCGAAGAAAGCTCCGCCGATACGGAAATCGGCGTCACCAGTGAAGCCGTTGACCGGAGCAAATGCTAGCTTGGGGGAGCCTCCCCCAACACTATTCGAGACGGGAGACCACCGAGGGAGAACACGCCGCCGCAACTTCCGAATCCAAGCGTTCTCACCGGAAAGTTTGATGGGTGCATCTCATATGCACCAAACATCCCGTATTAATTAAAAATCATAGGGGGTCGAGCTCACGACCTTAAACGAGCGCTTGTCGGGAGGCAACCCGACGGAGAGGAGAATGAGGTACCCATCATTAGGAGGATGCACGAGGTGACGAGGAGCGCCCCAGGAAGGTGCTCGATGCTTAGGAGGAAGATGAAATCGACTGGAGGAAGAAAGACGGAGTTTAGAGCCCAAACGAAGACAAACCGCAGAACACAAGGTTCACTCGGCCGAGTATACTAGTCACTCGGCCGAGCACACAAGTTCGTCCAGCCGAGCCGCTCATGAACGAGGGAAGTCTGCTGTACCCAACTCTCTGTTTATTTTCCTGATTTCAGTATAACTGCTACTCGGCCGAGTATATATATTCACTCGGCCGAGTCAAACTGATACGCTCCTAGGGCGAGTCTTGCCGAGTAGCTTGTGCCACTCGGCCGAATGGACTTACTCCACTCGACCGAGGGTGGTAAAGACACTCGGCCGAAGCGTAGCGGGGAGGAACTTTTCTTTCAAGTTCACTTGGCCGAGCGACCTAGTCACTCGGCCGAGTCGTAACTTCTGCTATAAAAGGGGCTGGGGGCGCGTTTTTCGAAACGAAATAATCCGATCGCGCCCCGTCTTTTCGACTCCCCAGCGCCCAAACGACTCCCCCACTCGCCCGACCATCGACCCGCACCGCCGCTCGGTCACCCACCGCCGGCCGAGCCGCCGCCGCTCCTCGCCCGAGTCGCCGCCGGCGACCACCGCTCCGGCCGACTCCGGTAACCCTATTTTCAGCCTGTTTTCTCCTCTTTTGTGTGTTTTTCGAGGATCCATGCGCTTAACAAACCCCAAACCCAAATTAATTTCTATTTCTATCTATTATACCCCTAATGCCCCATACGTTTTGAATATTACCCGCTGATATCTCCATTTCATGCGCAGGTCATTTTTGGGAGCTTAGGGGAGCCCAGGGGAGCTTCCAGGGACTGATTTGGGCTTCGTGGAGGCATCGTCTTCGCACGCTTCCATTGCTTTGCACTCGCGGCATGTCGTGGTACATTCTCTCCTTTATTTTACGCACGCCGCACTTTTCACGCTTTTTGGTGCGTGCTCGGGGCCCATATGCCGCCCCGGACACGGCCGAGGTCGAGGAGAGCTTCCGCCAAGCGGAAGCGGTCGGATGACGCCGGCCCCTCCCACGAGTTGGAGGACTCTCCTCCGCCTTCTCCCACACACCCCGTCCACCCCGCACAGCCTGCAGGCCCCGCACACCCCGCACAGCCTGCAGAGCCCGCACAGCCACTCCCTGCCGCTCCACAGCCACACCTCCGGCTCCACTTATCGGGCCGCTGGGGATCACGTTCCGGAACGACGCACACTGCGTCGCTTTCGAGCGTATCTCCCAGCGCTCGTTCGTACCCTCCAGGTTCACACACCTTGCAGACCTAGGACGCCTGGGGGTACTAGAGGGGATGCTCACGTTGTACGACAACGTGGGCTGGCGAGATTTCTTTCAGGTGTCGGCAGACACGTTTACCCGCCCGACACTTGAGGTACTTAGTTTGATCGCCCGGACCGACGAGGGATGCTCGTTTCGGTTCATGGACCGGGAGTGCCAGGTCACTCTCGGTATGATGAGAGCTTTCTTCTCGTGGCCCGACGTCCCCGGGGCTGATCGAGGTTACGCCCCCACCCATATCCCCCCACCTTCCTTCGACGCCGGCGCCTTCTGGGCCCGGATTACGGGTCTTCACGCTGCCTTTGCCCTAGTAGGGCCAAGGCCTCTGCCATTGTCCATCCCTGCCTCCGTTTAGCTCAGCGCCTCATGGCGACGACCTTTTTGGCCAGATATGAGCCGGGTACGATGTCCACGCCAGAGCTCTATATGCTCTACACGATGACACGGCCCAGAGCTCTATCTAGGGATGGCGATGAGTTGGTCCCAGCCGTCGTGATTGATGTCGCGGCTTGGTTTTTGGACCGCATCATCGTATCATTGGGCGCTCACTCACCGATATGCTGCGGCGGCCTGATCACCTTGCTCGCCCTTATGACCGGCGAGGACTTCCCTGACGACCTGCGACGCGCACCGGGCCCCACTTCTCTGTCGATTGATGTTATGGCCCGGATGAAGATGCTGCGTCCGCACGGTGAGCGACACTGGGTCTGGCTGCACGGCCCTTACGGTGCTGATTACATGATTCTTCCGAGCCCAGCTCGGACTCAGATTGCACCGGCCCAGGTGGACTGGCTCCCTGTGATGGATGTTCTGATCCCAGCCGCTTACGTGCTCGAGGCCGAGGAGGCCGAGCAGGCCCACGCTGCCCCCGCAGACCCTGTTGCACCTGTCGCGCCTGCTGCCCCTGTTGAACCCATGGACCCTCAGCCTATCCCAGATATTTCCGCTGCTCCAGACACCTCTGTCCACACCTCTGTCGGTGTCGGGAGTACCTTAGCTGAGCCCACCTCCACTGCTTCCACGCCTGTCACCACCCTCACTAGCCCTCTGTCTGCCGAGCCCGTTTCCTCTGCCCCACCCGAGCGCCCGCTGACTATAGTTGAGTGCGGAGAGCCCTCTTTTGCCACCGCTGTAGAGACCGTAGTCTCCACCCCTGTCTCCACCGCTGCTGTGTTTTTTGAGAGTGTCGTGGCGTCTGTCCACACTTCTGTGTCACCGACCTCTCTGGCCGCCTCGCCGCCACTTTTGTATTCTTCTTTCGCTGCTGCTGCCTCCACTTCTCATCGTCCTGCCCAGCCTCGCACTGAGGCCAGGCCCCCACTTGCGAGCGCAGCTCCTTTTGTTCCCTTGCCTGCTGAGCCAGTCACCTACACCACCAGAGTACGCCAGCCCTGACCTGCACAGCCCCGACCGGTGCGTCCCTCTGCACCACCTCCCCCTGACACTGTACTTCAGAGCATTCGTGCTCTCGAGGGGGCGGTGGGTGGCCTCAGAGGCGACCTTCGGACCCTGTCCGCCACCGTCACCGCGATGGCTGGCCGCTTTGACCTGCTCCCGCAGATTCACTACTGTCTTACCTATGTCCTGGAGCGTCTCCCCCGCGTACCCGTACCCACCCTGTAGGTTCCCACCCCCACTACCACACACACTCAGCCTGCCTCCACTTCCACACCCACCCCCGCTCAGCAGCCTCCACCACCACCACCACCACCTCCGCCTCAGGACGGAGACGGCGCAGCACCGCCTTCTTAGGCACCCTTGATGCCATCGATTCTTTTTGCTGTTGTGCTGCCCGTTTCTGCTGGGTCCTGATGCTTTTTGACCACCCCCCTCCCCTCACTTATTTTGGATTCTCATTCTGATCATGTCTTTATATATTTTTTTTGTGAGAGAGGGAGAGTTTTTGGTGCCACACCTATATATCTGTATCACTCCTTTATTTGCATGCATCATGTCCGCATCATTATTTTCATTTCATTATTTTTCTTTTTTTCCTCATGCATGCATCCTCGCTTACCCCTCCCATTACTTGTCTCTCGGTGTGCCACACTTTGCACATTGAGGACACTGTGCCATTTAGCTTGGGGGAGTGAGTTCGCACGCTCTTTTTCGATTTGCCACCTTTATTTTTAGTTTTTCACTCTATTTTCCGCTTTTGCACTTATTTTCATCACTTTTCTTTTATTTTACCATGCATCACGTTTTTCTTATCTTTCTGTGTGCCGCATTGTAAATAGTTCTATTTTCCCCTTTATCTTTATTTTCTTTTCCATCTCATGCTAGAGATGACTTTTCTATGATGATGATAATGTGGAGTTAGCTTACTCTATATGCATGCTATATTTGTCATGTCCTAGATTTTATTTCTGATATCATATGCTATGACTTGCCTTGCATCTAGAGATAGTAACCCACATTTTTTTCCACATGAAAATGGATGAAATTTTATTATTAGCTGAGTCTGAATATTCATATGTATGATATCGCAGAAAACACACCAAGATTCGTGCATTGAATGCTTATATCTGGAGTACTGATTTCTTTTCCTATGTCACTTCTATATGCATGATTTGTACATTTCACTTCAGGATGATTGAATGATGTTAGCTATGATAAATCTGGATTAGTTAGCTTTTTTGTGATCGAAACTGAGTAGATTAGATTACCCTGCTGAAGTTGTCGTGCATGTCTTATAGAGTGAACCGAGAGGTATATTTATTTCTTTCTCCACAAATCTCGAACATCATTTCTCTATTTTAAAATCATTGGTGAATCTCCCCTTAGCGATTCTATTATATGGCATTTCCCCCGCTATTAATTCCTAGCTCCAAATTTCCCAAAACCAAAGAAAAAAAAATACTTGTATGCTCTTACTTCTCTTTGAGTTGGGATCATTGTGTATATATGTTATTCGAAAAAAAAAGAAGAAAAAAGAAGAAGAAGAAAAAAAAAGGAAAAGAAAAGAGGAAAGAACCTCAATAAAAGATCCCACCTCATGTTCTCTCTCTCTCTTCTTTCTTCTCTCTTTTTGTATTTATTTTCATTGCTTTTGGAGCTCTATAAAAATGGGGATGTAAATTTTTTTATGCCACCACGCTTATAGATAAGCTTGGGGGAGAGAATCCGATGATGTGTGAGAGAGAGACTACTTGACGTTGCATGACAACCTAGGCTAAGTAATATTCTATACTCGGTAAGATTATTTTTAGCTTTACGAAGTCCAGAAATCTATGCCTAGCACTCATTTCATGAAATCCATACTTTTCTATTCTTTCTATTCTATTGTGTGATATTCTTATACTCCTCATAGAAAGCGTTCAATTGAAAAGTGTGTGATCTGCGATTTGTATACCGCTTTAAATGATTCAGACGATGTTAATTCTAAAATTATTCTGTTTTTCATGATTATATCGTTGTTCGTGGGTTTTCTATTTCTATTTGCACTATTATACTATTATATCAAAATAAAACTCTTTGACATGTGTTTTTCATTCGGTGCATGCTATAAGAGTAAGCGAAGCACACGTCCTGAGAAAATGATCTAGCAGCTTCCCTCTTCTTTTCTTTCTTTCTTCTTTGTTTTTATTTCGTTTTTCGTTCTTCTTCGTTTTTTCATTTTTTCATCTTTCGCCGTTTTCGTTTTCCGAATCCACCGGGTTCGCCTCCTACTTATCTTCCTCGAGGACGAGTAAGAGGTAAGCTTGGGGGATTTTGATCACTCCTTATTTTACACTTTTTTCCCGCATGTTTGCATGCCATTTAGATCGCTCAAACCATGTTTTTCATGATATATCGACGATATTGCGATGCTTTTCACGATTTCTTGTTTTTGTCGAATTTCAGGTGATTTGGAGTGATTTGGAGTGATCTCGAGATACGCCTACTCCAGAGTGTCACCGATGACCTCCCCGAGGGGTATTCTGCTGTTGGAGAGGAGCGGAAGAAGAAAGGACGTCGCAGGAGCAACGAGGAGGCCAAAACAAGCTGTTTGGGCATTTTTGGTGTCCCACTCGGCCGAGTGAAGGAGTCACTCGGCCGACCAGCGAGACACTGCTCGGCCGACCAGATCGGATACGTTTCATACGTGCACTCGGCCGAGCATCGGAAGCCACATCGGCCGAGTGACGAGATCCCGTCCGCCCGAGTGGCACCCAGACGACGCATGTCAAAAATCGCCAACTTACTGTTTTTCGTCTGCCTGAGCTTCAGAAGACCCACTCGGCCGAGTGGCAAATGCCGACCGCCCGAGTACCAAGAAGCCATCGGCCGAGTGACGACAACTCACTCGACCGAGCGACTCCCGAAGTGAAGACCCCCGAAGACCCAGACTTACTGGAAAATTACAGGGTTTCTCACTCGGCCGAGCGACTTCTGTCACTTGACCGAGTGCGACGCGCTGCCTGTAGCGAAAATTGCGGATTTCAGGTTGCGCAGGGGTATTTTGGTCACAGTTTTTTGGACGATTTTGAGGGGTATTTAACCCCTGTTTTTACCCTAGTTGGGAGAGCTTTTCTCTTAGATTTTTGCAGCTTTTTAGATTAACTTTTTAGCTTTATTCTTGTGATTGGAGAGGAGACAAAAGTTGATTTTTGTTGGATTATTTGAAGAACTCCATTGGTTTGTGTCTCTATTCTCTAAAAATTCTATTTTTATTGCCTATCTCAAATTTGTGATGAATTCTCTTGTTAATTTCATTGATTATTTTTTGTGTTTGTGCTATGAATTGTGAGTAGTCTCCACGTCTTGGGGGCGTGGGGATGAACCCTACGAGCCCAATTTCATATTTGTGATGAATTGGTAGGAACTTTGCTAGAATTGCTATTAGGGATTAGATTGGGATCGATTTACTACGGATGGCTAGGTATTCATATCGATTGGGATTTGCAAGAGATTGGATCCCAATTCGTTAGGAAACCCTAGAAATCCGAATTGGGTTGGAATCGAATTTCCGTAGTATCGGTTTACAAGAGATTGGACCGATACTAGGGTTTCCGGTTGCAATTCTGTGCCGATACCCGTTTGCAAGAGATTGGACGGGTAGGAACCATCCCAACCTATGTCGTGGCCCGAGTTTGCACGAGAGTGGGCTCGGGGCGCGATTGAACGATGATGTTGATCCTAATGCTAGCTTCCCTAGGCTAGGGTTTGCAAGAGATTGGACCCGAACCTAGGATAACTATAGACCGGCAACAGCGCGAGAGCGTGAGCTAGGTATTACATTCAGTTGCGACTAGTTCATCCAAAATTTTATTCTAGCAATTTTGATACCAATGAACCACATTTACGAAATGCGGTGAGTAGCGGGAATTCCCCATTCCCTAGACGTTCTTTATTTGATTTGATATTTCCGTACTTTGTCTGAAGATTGTGACAGGATCGCCAAAGGCAAATTTCTCTTTTCTTAATAGCCAGGTTGATTTGAACAAGCACGGTCATTCGTCCTCCCTGTGTTCGATAACCCGCTCGCCGCTATACCGTGCGCTTGCGGTAAAACTACAACCGTTCTTTGGGTTACATTCCGGAGCGATCAGTGATCTGACCCGGTACTCACCTGTTATTTATTATTACATTGACACTCCTACACTTGGGAGTGGAAGGCGTGCACTTGCACTTTTGTATTTTTGATTGATTTTGAAAGTTTTAGTGCGATACTTCTATCTCTTAGTGTTGTGTCTTTCCATTTTATTTATTTTCCACTTATTGAGTCTTTTGCTTGTTTATTTTCATTTTCGTAAAAATAATTTTGAACCATGGAATCATCTTCAAATTTTTCCGACTTTGATTTGGAGGATATTCCACTCCCACCATACTTTCATGGTTCGGAGTGGGAGAACCCTCATTTACATATTAAAAAATTTGAAGAATGGATGTATTCATGTCTTGGTGTGAATATCTATGATGATTGCATATACTTCAGATTTTTTCCCTCTTCTTTACAAGATGATGCTAGATTGTGGTTTGATTCATTGTCTCTCGACTCACATTTTACTTTGTTGTCGTTTCAGGCTGAATTTCTCCGAGTATTTTTGCCTACTTTCTTGGAGCAGGTACAGGGGCGGCAAGCCATGGAGCAGCATATAGCGAGCTTTATCCAAGATGAATGGGAGGCCTACCATCAGGCTTGGCAGAGGTTCACTGATTTGGTGCTTGCGTGCCCACACCAGAGCTTTCACGAGGATCATCTTCTGCAGATCTTCTACACAGGATTATCGCCATCTGGGCAGGATTTTGTGCAGATGAGTTGTGGTGGGGAGTTCTTTGATTATTCGACCGAGTATTCATGGTGATACATGAGGGACCTTGTAGAGTATGATGAGACAGTCCAGCAGGTCCAGGACCAGCCTGAGGAGCCAGCTGAGGGCTCATTCCAATGCGACCCTATGAAATACCAAGAGAAACCTGTGAAGAGTGTGCATTTGGGCCAAGTAGAGGAATTTGAGCATATATATTTTGAGGAGTCAGATGAGATGGATGATGGAGTGCGTGTCGATCATGTTGATGACACGATGCATTTTCACTTTCAGGTTGAGGATGAAGCGGATGTGCATGATGGCCAAAAGCAGATTGAGGACACCATGGAGCCTGAGCCATAATTCACTTCAGAGTTAGCTTCATAGGTCGAGACGGTTGAGTACTTAGGGAGGACAACTGAGATGAACCATTTCTGGGATGACGAGGATAAGGCGTGCTTGGATTTGCCCGAGACGAGTCTACCTCCAGTCCTGTCACAGATGTCACTTCCCTCGCCTCAGGATGTGCACTTGCCAGTCATCGGGGAGGTTTGTCAGGAGCAGTTACCAATTGTGGGGAGTGCCGTAGGGATCGTTGTTGTTGATGTCAAGGAAGAGGATAGTGACAGGGATTGCGACATGGTATATATTGAGCCCGAGCTCCCTCCTACTCTAGTTTTCTCTCTGCAGCCACTTCCACCTCCTCCTGAGGCAGAATATCATGCCACACCCAGCACCATTATTCAGGGAAGTCCCCACCATCTCATGCCTTGCATTTCGAAACCCAAATTTTCACTTCCACATACATTTGCTTCAGATTTTCGTCCATTGCATTTACATTCTTTTATTTGTTTTGACGACCCGTTTTGGAATGCTTTTGCAGGACATGAGGACATGGCTTGAATTGATGCAGCTCGTCTCCCACATGATCCATATTATCCAAAGGGGACGCTGGGAGTTGCATTGCTGGAATCCAAGGAGGCCGGTGGAGGCCTAGCTCCAAAGACGCTCGCAGAGGAGCGTAAGGATATGATCGAGCAGTTGCCACCACCGTTATACATACGAGATCCGCCTTTTGCTAAGGTGTATTCTTTCCTTTACATAGTGTAAATAAATAAAATTAAAAGTTTGTTAGTTTGCTTTTGCTTGTTTGCTTTCGTATGCTTTTCTTTTCTTATCTAGGATCTTTTGTCGAGATCTAGTACTCTCTCAATATTGATGACAATATTTATTTTAAGTTGGGGGGAGAGTGTTAGAATCTTTAGATTGTTAGGATTTTGATGTTAGCTTTAAAAAAATTTGTGAGATACTTCCATGTTTCCATCACCCAATGAACTTTATTGCATATCATATTTGTCCTCCTTGTCCATACGCCGCTAGCTTTATGCTTAGTTCCTACATGCTTTAATGCCATGCAATTTTTCGGATTATCATTTTGGTATCAAATTCATGAATGTTTGATTGGCATGGTTTAATTCTTTTTCCAATTTGGATTCATATGCGAATATGCCATGTATGCAACTACATTATATGTCGTGATACTCTCTTTGAGATAATTTGGGAAAAGTTTGGTGTAAGTGATTGCATGATTTGGGATGAATGGCTTAGTTTTTAATTGGATTGGGTTGGGCCAATTGTGTATGTTTTGTTTCCTTCTTAGAGGTGGGTAGATGAGTTGCTAATTCATGTTTGGAATGAGAAAGAGAGTAATATAAGTGAATGTTTCTTTCTAATCAAATTGAGTAGCCGATGCCCCATGAAACATTGGGAAGGACGCCAAAAATGAGATTTAGGGGATCATTCCATCTCTTTGCCTATATAGCATTATCGCCTGTATGCAAAGGAGGTGTGTTTGCATTTCATAGCGTTATCGCGTTAATGCAAAACATAAACATCCAAAAAAACAAAACAAAACAAAACAAAAAACAAAAAAAGAAGGAAAAAGAAAATAAATGAATAAATGAAAGAATAAGTAACATGAGTGATGCAATCTCATCTCCCATCACTTAGAAGAATTTCTTTTGGTTTGGCCACTTCCTTGAAAATTGGAAACTTTGACATCGTGATATATTCCAACGAATGTGATACGGTGCTTATTACTTCACTTTTCTTTGAATTGGATTGAGGGGAATGTCATTTGTTGTTTACTCTCATACATAGGGTATATTGACTTTGAAATCATTTGGAAACATCATTTGGGATATGCCATGAGGATATTGTGAGTTGGTGCATGTTTTTCAATTTTATCCGAATTTATCGCATATTTTGCTAGGGACTAACAAAAAGCTAGTTGGGGGGTGTGATTCGGAGTGAAAAGTGTATATTTATACCCCTTAACTACCCCCATGTTATGCTAAGAATTATACTTAATATTGCTCTTTTGAGTGAATTTTCACTTTATATTTTATTTTAGGGCTTACTCTCATTCTTGGCACAAAATTTGGATTTTATCATCTTTATTGGCTTACTGATATTTTTCATATGCTCTGGTATTATTGTGATCATATTGTCAATTTTTGAGAATTATTTGAGCATGCGAATAATTTATATGGATTATTGGAGGTCAATAGTGTTTTATAATAGTCATTATATTCATTTTAAAATCAATTGGACTAATTTCTCCTTTCCCTATTTTTCAGGTACTCCTGGGAGTCTTGGAGATTTTTCAAAATTTTCTGGGGTTTTTCTGAGATTTCTGGATATTTTTGGTGAATTATTTGGAGGAGAAATGTGGTTTAAAAGCCAAAAAATGGATTTACTTGGGGCGCCACGTGGCGCAGTCTGGTGACGCCACGTGGCGCCGAGCTGCTTCCTTTTGCATACAAGTGGGCCGCTGCTTTAATTGTTACACAAAAAATAAATAAATTAAATAAAAAGAAAAGACAGCCCATTTCTTGCGGCACGCTCTTGGAGCGGGCCGTCGCTTGTTCTTTAAGAAATAATTAATTTTAAAAAAAAGAATTGCGTTGCGGGCCGGCCCAGTGGCCGGCCCGCCCCGCAAAAATCAGAAGCGGGGGGGCACGCGTTTTTCGTATGCCCCCTCCGAACTTGGGCACCCTGAACGCACCCGCGGGTCGGGCGCCCCACACGCCCGACCCGAGACCCGATTTCTTTGATTTTTGCAGCCTGAGGTGTTTTGGGAGCGGCAGTTTGTTTTTTTTGGATTTCTTTCGGCTATTTGAGGTTTTTGGGGGTTTTCTTCTTCCCCAAAGCCAAAGCTAGGGCTTGGAGGCCATTGATGAAGCTTGGAGCTTGGAAGAGCATTTGGGAGAGGAGGATTTCATCTTGGAGTGACACTTGGGTGAACTTTCTCTAATCTTTTGTGTATTTGATTTAGGTTTTGGTGTTGTAATTTGGATGATAATTTTGAGTAGAGATTTCTCCTTTTTCATCATGATTCCCTAAATTTTGTTTGTGTGGTTGTGTTGTCTGATTGTTGTTGGTGGGTTGAGAATTGTATCTCTAGCACATTTTCATTTCCTAAATTGGTGGATGAAACCCTAGATCTTTGTTAATTGGAACCCTAAGGGGAAATCCAAGAAGAGGATTATCCTAGCGGACCCTCTCTAATGTGCTCATTGTCTATTACTCACGAGGGTTTCATTCATTACTTATTGCACCCCACTTGTTCGATGAAATGCCGCATCCTCCGATTGATCGGCCCTTAGTTGGGAGATCAATTGAGTTATATTTGGGATGAGTTCACACGCCCACGGCCTCATTCACACACACCACATGAGTCCTCCTCGTTGCTTGCCGATTCGGTTCTCCACCCTTAGTGCGTAGGCTAGGATTGTAGATTCCACACTTTTTTCCACACTCATCCACTGTTAAGCGAGGTAGTTGTAACACGCTATTATTTTTCTTTATTGATCAATTTTGTGAATACAGAACGACTTGTCCCTGTGATCTGACCCGGTACTCACCGGTTATTTATTATTGCATTGACACTCCTATGTTTGGGAGTGGGCTCTGTACTTCGACCCCCCCTCCCCCGGGGGGGTTCTCTGCACCGCCCCCCCCCCCTCCCCCGGACAGGGGGGCTCTCTGATCCCACTGGGGCTGTTTTGCATAGACAAGGGGAGAGGAGGGGACACAATCTGTTAGATGAGGAGTTGGGGATTTTTTGCATTCATCAACCCCAAATTTGTTTTTTGGGCTTGTGATAAATTAATTTTTGCCCATGGGCCTGCAGCCCAAATCTTAATTAGTGTCATGGCCCGTTTTGCCATATACGGTATTGTGTTCGAACTATTTGTGTGTGTTTGCTTGCCTACCTGGATACTATTGATTAGTAGTAGTGATATTCTGAATATTTGGATGATATATGGATGAGTGGGCATGGTTGTAGGAAGTGTGCACGGAAGTGGCACACTTGTAATTAAGTGCTAATGTGGTGTGTTTGCATTGGAATGTAGTGATGCTCTAATGAGTATATATGGATGGTTATGGGTGTATGTTGGCATGCTTGGGGGAGACCCTTGAGAGGGGTTAGTGTGAAAGGGGTTAGGATTAGTGGCATACTTGTAAATAATTAGAAGTATGAAGGGTAAATTGGTCTTTTGGCCAAGTGTGTAAGCAATGGTGTGTATAATCATGGCAAACGTGTAATTACCTATAAGTTGGGGGGTATCTTGGTCATTGTCCTCATGGGATATTTCCTTAAAATATTCCTTTCTTGAATGAAAAGGAAAGAATATTCCTTAAAATATTTCTTTCTTGGACGAGAAGAAAACTAATTTATTTATTCTCTTCTTCCTCCACTTTTCTCAATCTTTCTCATTCTTTTCTTTCTTCCATCCCCTCCACTCATGCCATGGCAAGTTGTGAGTTTTTGTGATGGGGCTTGGAGAAAGTTTTCATGGAGCTATGGTGGAGTTTTCTTGGAATTGATGGAGGGCTCTTGATAGCCACTGAGGTAGGAATCCAACCATAGCTCTCATGTTCATTTCATTGCATATTGAGATTAAAGCTTGCATTTTTAGGGTCTTTGGAAACCCCTTGACATGATGCACTTGTGTTTGATTAATATGATGTTTTGAATTATTTGACGCCATGAATATGATTCATGTTGCTTTGAATGTTTGTTTCAATGATTATGTGAAGGTGCTCTCATTTAGAATGTTGGAAGCTATATTATTCAATTTTCTTGGTATGAAAATGTGAATTATGTGACAATGAATTAAGATGTGCAATTGGCTATGGATATGTGATAAAAATAGGGGCTTGAGGCCACCCTTAAATTTCGGCCAAGAGTCTTGAAGAGCTCTAGGGCTATGGTGATGTATTGGTGAAGGAAAAGTACGAAAGGAGAATGAAATATAGCCTTTATTATTTTTCATGAAACATGGTAGTATAATGTGTTCTATGTTTAGGGGCTCTAGGGTTGTATGTGATGGGAGGTAGGAGGGAGAACATGGCATCCCCCAATATGGTTGGTGGTGGTATGTGATGATGGATGTGATGGGCATGTCTCGTGAGTGCATGACCCTTTGTTATGATGATAAGCGGATATGTTATTTTTTTTCATGGGGGCAATGTCATGGGGACCACAAGGCTTATTACATATAAATCTGGGACCTCTACAAATACATCATATTATAATGCCAGGTTTCTGCTTATTAACATTGCAGTTTACTTCTCTTTCTATAGTATTCACTTTGTTTTGCAAGTCTTCCTTTGCCATCTGTTACGTGCTTTTGTTATTTATGTCATTTATAATTTCATATATGACGTGGTTATATGGTTTCGTACATCTCTAACTATGATATGGCATGAGTTAATTCACAGTTTATTACATAAGTGCATTGCATTCCATTGCACCATGTGAGTTGGGTTTGGATATCCTACTGGGATACCCGTTGACGTGTCCCCGTTGACTTTTTCAGTGTTGGTTCTCGGAGTTGGAGGCCCATTAGCTCGGTTGATTGGAGTTGAGGTTGTGTGAGTGTGTGTGAGATCGGAGTGTGTGTTCTTGTACCTAGGTGAGATGAGGGTATTTGTTGTATATAATATTTGTATAAGGATGTTGTATATATAATAGCATTTGAATTGTTGGTTCTCTTTGTGTTTTTGTGTTGTTTGGAATGCTATACGTGCTATCCCAGCAGTGCGCAGTGGACCTGCTTGTGTTGTATTTCATATTTCTCACCGTAACACTCGCTGCTCAGGGTATCCTGGGGAGCGGGACGTTACATTTGGTGGCCCATGCAGGTCTCCTCACTGCGGCTGCGTAAGGATTAGTATGTGTAGTGTTCCAGTGTTTGAGGATAGTTGAGTCCTAAGGTGGGTAGGCGTTTAGCCTTAGGGTAGAGCCCTCAGGTTAGACAGTCCGAGGACGGACTGTATTTTTAAGGTGGGTAGATTGTCATGGCCCGTTTTGCTATAAACGGGATAGTGTTTGAACTATTTGTGTATGTTTGCTTGCATACGTGGATACTATTGATTAGTAGTAGTGATATTCTGAATATTTGGATGATATATGGATGAGTGGGTATGGTTGTAGGAAGTGTGCACGGAAGTGGCACACTTGTAATTAAGTGCTAATGTGGTATGTTTGCATTGGAATGTAGTGATGCTCTAATGAGTATATATGGATGGTTATGGGTGTATGTTGGCATGCTTGGGGGAGACCCTTGAGAGGGGTTAGTGTGAAAGGGGTTAGGATTAGTGGCATACTTGTAAATAATTAGAAGTGTGAAGGGTAAATTGACCTTTTGGCCAAGTGTGTAAAGCAATGGTGTGTAATCATGACAAACTTGTAATTACCTATAAGTTGGGGGGTATCTTGGTCATTGTCCTCATGAGATATTTCCTTAGAATATTCCTTTCTTGAATCAAAAGGAAAGAATATTCCTTAGAATATTCCTTTCTTGGATGAGAAGAAAACTAATCTATTTCTCTTCTTCCTCCACTTTTCTCCATCTTTCGCATTCTTTTCTTTCTTCCATCCCCTTCACTCATGCATGGCAAGTTGTGAGTTTTTGTGATGGCGCTTGGAGAAAGCTTTCATGGAGCTATGGTGGAGTTTTCTTGGAATTGATGGAGGGCTCTTGATAGCCACTGAGGTAGGAATCCAACCATAGCTCTCATGTTCATTTCATTGCATATTGAGATTAAAGCTTGCATTTTTAGGATCTTTGGAATCCCCTTGACATGATGCACTTGTGTTTGATTTAATATGCTGTTTTGAATTATTTAATGCCATGAATATGATTCATGTTGCTTTGAATGTTTGTTTCAATGATTATGTGAAGGTGCTCTCATTTAGAATGTTGGAAGCTATATTATTCAATTTTCTTGGTATGAAAATGTGAATTATGTGACAATGAATTAAGATGTGCAATTGGCTATGGATATATGATAAAAATGGGGGCTTAAGGCCACCCTTAAATTTCGGCTAAGAGTCTTGAAGAGCTCTAGGGCTATGGTGATGTATTGGTGAAGGAAAAGTACGAAAGGAGAATGAAATATAGCCTTTATTATTTTTCATGAAACATGGTAGTATAATGTGGTGTATGTTTAGGGGCTCTAGGGTTGTATGTGATGGGAGGTAGGAGGGTGGACATGGCATCCCCCAATATGGTTGGTGGTGGTATGTGATGATGGATGTGATGGGCATGTCACGTAAGTGCATGACCCTTTGTTATGATGATATGCGGATATGTTATGTTTTTTCATGGGGGCAATGTCATGGGGACCACAAGGCCTATCACATATGAATCTGGGACCTCTACGAGTACCTCATATTATAATGCCAGGTTTCTGCTTATTGACGTTGCAGTTTACTTCTCTTTATGTAGTATTCACTTTGTTTTGCAGGTCTTCCTTTGCCATCAGGTACGTGCTTTTGTTATTTATGTCATTTACAATTTCATATATGATGTGGTTATATAGTTACATACATCTCTGACTATGATATGGCATGAGTTAATTCACAGTTTATTGCATAAGTGCATTGCATTCCATTGCACCATGTGAGTTGGGTTTGGATATCCTACTGGGACATGCGTTGACGTGTCCCCGTTGACTTTTTCAGGTGTTGGTTCTTGGAGTTGGAGGCCCATTAGCTCGGTTGATTGGAGTTGAGGTTGTGTGAGTGTGTGTGTGATCGGAGTGTGTGTTCTTGTACCTAGGTGAGATGAGGGTATTTGTTGTATATAAGATTTGTATAAGGATGTTGTATATATAATAGCATTTGAATTGTTGGTTCTCTTTGTGTTTCTATGTTGTTTGGAATGCTATACGTGCTATCCCAGCAGTGCGCAATGGACCTGCTTGTGTTGTATTTCATATTTCTCACCGTAACACTCGCTGCTCAGGGTATCATGGGGAACGGGACGTTACAAATAGTTTTGCTGTTTATTGGGCCAGAAGCTAAGTTAATAACATTACCTATTACAATGAGTATTATTTTGCTTATGGGCCTGCAGCCCAAATCAGAGTAAAAAAATTAATTTTGTCTGTTTTAATTTGGCCAGAAGCCCAGTTAATCAAATTGCAAATTAATTTTTTATATCCATGTTAAAATTGCTAATATTATGTAAAACATCT
The DNA here is from genome assembly GCA_030789695.1 of Scilla litardierei. Lineage (NCBI taxonomy): Eukaryota > Viridiplantae > Streptophyta > Magnoliopsida > Asparagales > Asparagaceae > Scilla > Scilla litardierei. The sequence goes on from CM061131.1 coordinate 75,598,638, forward strand.
CTCTTGCATTGTTAATTATTTATGGATTATTAGGATTTTTCAAAATATAATTATCTTAAGGATCCAACGACCGCTCTACCGTTAGTCATCTAAGCTAACGGTGTATGACGTCTCCCCGTGGTCCGAGAGATTATTATATTTTATAGTTTCTTTTTCCATATTATATATGTCTGAGTTATATGCGTGGTTGTTTTTTTGTGCATGTAGCATATTTAAAACTGCGTGGATGTTTATATAAGTTAAAATGTGTTTTTGGGATCAGCCAGTTTGATACTTTAATTTCCTTGCACTTTTATTTTCTTTTGAGAGAATTTGTAGTGAGGATTGTATGTATAAATGCCAAAGACCGGTGTACCAACATATGAAGATGGAGGTGAATTTTGCAAAAGATAGGGACCCCTTCTGCGTTTCCAACTTGTATTTTTCTTGTCTTTATGAACTGTAAATCGGACTTTGGACTTTGTACGTTTTTGGGTATCTGGCCGATCCCCACATTTTACTTATTCTATTTTTTATGCATGAATTTACATTTTAATTAATTCATGCTTATTTTAAATTGCATAGATAAATGGCAAATTTGGCAAGCATCGATTTCGAGGTTCTTGATGCTGCAGGAAGGAATTACCTGAGTTGGCGAGTGGACCTGAAGTTCCACTTGTGTTCGATGGCACCTCTTGGCTCAATTTTGACTCCTTCATTGGCCTCAGCAGCGGCTGATGCTTCTGCTAATAAGGACCCAGAAGCGGCCCAATCATCTAGCAGCACTCCTACCACTGTCTCTGATGTGGATAAGGCGAAAGCCATTATCTATATTAGGAGACATATAGATCGGACCTTAAAGGCCGAATACCTAATGGTAGAGGACCCAATTGAGTTGTGGACAGCGCTGGAGGCACGGTATGGGCATCAGATTGATGTCATATTACCACGTGCCAGTTATGAGTGGGACAATCTCCGACTTCAGGACTATAAGTCTGTGGCTGAGTACAACTCGGCACTTCATAATATCACCTCACGCCTGAAGTTGTGTGGTGAAGAAGTCTCGGAGACCCGCTTGCTGGAGAAGACTTTCACCTCGTTTCATGAGAAAGATGCAATCCTCATGCAACAGTATCGTGAATGCAACTTCACGAAATTCTCTGACTTGCTCTCTTGCCTTCTACCGGCAGAACAAAATAGAGATTTATTACTGGCCACACATAATCTGCGCCCTGCAGGTGCTGCTCCTCTCCCTGAAGTCCACAATGTTACTCCCCAGAAGTGGAAAAACAAGAAGAAGGCTAGAAAGAACAAGGGAAAAGCTGCGATGAAACCAGCAATAGCACCTACCTAGAACAACAACTACAAAAGGAAGAAAAACTTCACATGGAAGCGTAAGAACACTAGTCCAATGTCAATTCCAAAGAAGAATTGGGAGGACAAATGCCACCGATGTGGCATGACTGGACATTGGTCCAGGAACTGTCGCACACCTCGCCACCTCCAGGATCTATATCAGGCGAGCCAGAAGCCTCCGTCTGAAACAAACTTGGCGGATGTTCAGCCGCCAACAAAGTTCACTACAAAAGAATTCGAGAATGACGACCTGCTCGATTGAGCCCTATCTTTATATCTATGCATTTAAAATTACATGTAGCTTCATCTTTAGTTTGCTTTCGTACGAACTTTTATTTGAAAGTCATTTTACATTTACTTAAATAAAATTTTGTTTGGCTTATATAGATGAAGTATGACTGCCTAGTGGACAGTGCCTCGACGCATACAATCCTTCGCAAACATTGCTATTTTAATAGCATACATAAATATGACGGTCCTATTATCACAATTTCAGGACTGTCCAAAATAATCGAAGTATCTGGTGAAGCAATAATTTTGCTACCAAATAACACAAGACTTCAAATAAAGAATGCATTATTCTCTCCTAAATCAAATAGGAATCTCGTAAGTTTCAAGGACATTCGTTTAAACGGATATCACTAGAAACTAGAGATGAAAATAAATTTGAATATATGAATGTAACTCGTCAAAAAGATGGCCAGAAGACCATCTGCGAACGATTCAAGGGACTCCCGTCGGGTCTCTACCAGACATATATTCAACCAATAGAAGCCAATATGACTGAGCACCAGACGTGCCAATCATTGCCAGAGTTCCAACTCTGGCACAACAGACTTGGTCACCCTGGATCAGCTATAATGCGACGCATCATCACTGGACATAATTTGAAGAACCTGAAGATTCTTCATAAGGGTGAATTTCCTTGTCCCCCTTGTTTCAAGGGAAAACTAATAACGAGACCCTCCCTCCTGAAAGTGGGATTAGAGTCTCCTGACTTCCTTAAGAGAATTCATGGTGACATTTGTGGGCCTATTCACCCCGCAAGTGGTCCATTTCGGTACTTCATGGTACTGATTGATGCATCCACTAAATGGTCTTATGTGTGCCTCTTGTCCACCCGCAACCTAGCTTTTCCAAAGCTATTGGCATAAATAATAAGGTTGCGCGCTCATTTTCCCGATTACCATATCAAGAAACTACATCTTGATAATGCTGGCGAATTCACTTCACAGGTCTTCGAAGACTATTGTCGGGCAACGGGTATTGAAGTTGAACATCCAGTAGCACATGTTCACACCCAGAACGGGTTAGCAGAGTCTATTATAAAGAGACTCCAATGGATTGCACGTCCATTGCTTATGCAATTCCAGTTGCCTGTGGATGCTTGGGGCATGCTATTTTACATGCCGCATCACTTATTAGGATAAGGCCCTCTGGAGGTCATACATTATCCCCGATGCAACTTGCATATGGCACACCTCCGGATATCTCTCATTTGAGAGTGTTTGGTTGTGCGGTATATGTATCAATAGCACCACCTCAGAGGACCAAAATAGATCCTCAGCGTCGTCTAGGTATCTATATTGGGTTTGATTCACCCTCTATTATCCGATACCTGGAACCCCTCACAGGGGATGCATTTAAGGCATGTCTTGCTGACTGTGAATTCGATGAGACAATTTTTCCTAGACTAGGCACACAGTCTAAGAAGCCTGAAGCTACTGAGACCATTACTTGGGACCAAAAGTCTTTGTCCCTATATGATCCGCGTATTAATCTGTGTGAAGATGAGATCCTAAAGATCCTTCACAATCAGAATACATTACATCTTCTACCGTATAAATTTACGGACAACCAGAAGATTGTTCGTTCACAGGTCCCTGTCGCCAACACGCCAACTAGGATTGACATCCCCAAAGATGGATGCAATCCACCAGCAGCAGAATTGGTTGTACCTCAATTGAAAAGAGGACGCCCACCAGGTTCAAAAGATAAAGTTCCTCGAAAGAGGAAGATTCCTGGAGATAATAAGATTATCCCTCCACAGGATGCTGAGCTCAGACCAGCTACTTCTCCCCTCCTTATTTCCCCTGCAGAGGAAACAATAGGAGAAACATCATTAAATTTTGTACGTACTGGAGAGGTACTGGACAGACATAGCACAGTCGTCGACGACGATTTTGCGTTCGCTATTGCCGTTCACGTCGCTGAATACGACGATGACGTCGAACCACGATCTCTAGCGGAATGTAAACACAGAGATGATTGGTCAAAGTGGGAGGATGTAATAAGAGTAGAGCTGGACTCACTCTTGAAACGCAAAGTCTTTGGACCAGTAGTCCAAACACCAGTAGGTGTTAAACCTGTGGGATATAAGTGGGTTTTCAAAAGAAAAAGAAATGAAGAAAATGTGATCGTTCGCTACAAGGCACGCCATATAGCCCAGGGGTTTTCCCAAAGACCGGGGATTGATTATGAAGATACATATTCTCCGGTCATGGATGCGAACACATTCCGATTTTTAATAAGCCTAACTTCTCTGGAAAGCCAAGAAATGCAGCTCATGGACGTTGTGACTGCATATCTATACGGCGATATAGATAAAAAGATCTATATGAGACTTACTGATGGGTTTAATCTACACCCAGAGATGAAAGAGATACCTTGGGACGTATTCTCTGTAAGGCTGCATAGATCATTATATGGTCTAAAGCAATCGGGCAAAATGTGGTATAACAGACTTAGTGATTTCCTTGTACGGCAAGGATTCACAAATAATGAAGTCTACCAGTGTATCTTTATCAAAAGAACGGGAACAGAATTCGTCATCATAGCAGATATGTTGATGACTTAAATCTCATATGATCTCCTGTAGAGATCAATGAGATATCTGAAAGCCTAAAGCATACTTTTAAAATGAAAGACCTAGGCAAAACAAAGTATTGTCTTGGCTTACAGATTGAACACCTACGAGGTGGAATCCAATTACACCAATCAAATTATACAAAGAAACTTCTGGGCAAGTTTCATATGGATAAATGTCATCCTTTACGTACTCCTATGGTCGTAAGATGACTAGATGTACATAAGGACCCCTTTCGGCCACTGGACGAAGGGAAGGAGATCCTAGGTCCTGAAGTACCCTACCTCGGTGCCATTGGAGTACTTCTATATTTGGCTAACTGTATGCGTCCTGATATAGCATTTACAGTTAATCTCCTAGCCAGACACAGTGCAGCGCCTACAAAGCGCCACTGGAACGGAGTAAAGCATCTTCTGCGATACCTTCAGGGTTCAATAGATCTGGGACTTTACTACCAAAGAGGTGTCTCTCCCCAATTACTTGGTTATGCCAAAGCAGGTTATCTTTCAGATCCGCACACGGAAAAAATCACAGACAGGTTTTGTGTTTACATACGGAGGTACTGCTATCTCCTGGAGATCGGTAAAGCAAACCACAACAGCTACGTCATCCAATCATTCAGAGCTCATTGCGATCCATGAAGCAAGCAGAGAGTGTTATTGGCTACGCTCCTTCGTCCAACACGTTCTTCACTCCACTCGCCTGAAGACTGGTGATTTGGAGCCTACTGTCCTGTTTGAAGACAATGCCACGTGCATTGCTTAACTTCAAAGTGGCTACATCAAGGGCGACAGGACGAAGCACATATCTCCCAAGTTTTTCTGGACGCACGAGCTAAAAGAGGACAAGCAGATCGAAGTTCAGCAGATCCAGTCCTGCAACAACTTAGCTGACCTTTTTACTAAGTCTTTGCCCAGATGTATTTTTGTAAAGCTTGTAAAGAACATTGGTATGCGACAGCTAAAAGATCTACAACCATAGGGCTTGTATAGATCAGGGGGAGTCACCTGTGGGGTGTACTATTTTTCTTTAAACTGACGGGTTTTTCCATTGGGTTTTCCGTAGCTAAGGTTTTAACGAGGCAACCACCGTGGCTCAGGATCCAGAAGTATCCACCCTACTAGCTTTACGAATCCTGAAGAATTCATAGGCCAAGTCTTAGAGTAATAGATGGATAAGGGGGAGTGTTATGAGTTGAGAGATGCTCTTTGGCTCCCTCCTCATTTATCCCTCCATTACACCACCACCCCACTAAGCCTTTAGTGGGTGACTCTTGGGCTACCCCACTAAGCCTTTAGTGGGTGACTCTTGGGCTACTACAATAATGAGGATGTGAATAAAGGTAGAGCCATGGTGTTTGCCATGGTTACTCAATTCTATTGTAAGAAAACTTTGTCGCATATGAGTCTCTAGAGTTGATCTCTCAACACATATTATAAATCTAAGAGTGTTGTTATTCGTACTACAGAAATTTAAGAATACAAACACTACTTCATTCATCACACCTATATTTTTAACATCAGATGTTCGGATTTGGAGATCCGAATGGCTCTAATACAATACATGTGTAAATCCAAACACAATACATGTTTTATTATACTATTCGGCTTTGCAATTCCGAACGGAAGAATAAAAGTATTATAGCAGTTCGGATCTCTAAATCCGAACATCTGATGTTAAACATATAGGTGTGGTGAATCAAGTAATGTGGTGTATTCATAAATTTCTATGGTGTGAACAACAACACTCTAAAACTAACGTAAATGGCCCGAGCCAATTGGTTCAATGGCACTCGTCCTTCCTCACTTGTGAGAGGTCTAGTGTTCGATACGTTCCAATGTACCATAAAAAATAAACATATATTAACACAGATTAACTTAATCTCTAGGACCAGTTCCTTCTATCATACAAATATGGATACAATAATATCAATCTTCCTTATTCCTTATGATTTAGAATCAACTTTGCCTTGTATGTCCATCTCCAAGATTTGTTTTTTAAAGCATGTATTCGCTAGGATTGATGGTTTGATCACAAGATGTTGAAATGCGCTCAACTGTTGTGTTGCCATAATTCGATAATCAAGCTCGTATTAGAGTGGAATGCAATTCCTCATGCATAATGGCAAGTAACTCCAAAGTTATGGTTTAACCAAGAGTTCACCTTGTCAACAAAAATGACAAAATTACATATGATTAGTCGAGATAGGCCAGCACTACTCGACGTTTTATTTGATTATATGATTGCTCGATGGCATGCTTATGGTTATGGAGCCTTGATGACCAGAGAATCTTCATTTGAGCTTGCATGTTGCCACACATGCTGTTTCGGGGTGTTTTCTCACCACAGGTTAGTTGGCTGGAGGGACGGAGGTCAAAGAGATCGCGTGGGACACGTGCGGCCTCCAGGAATGGGAAGTAGCTCGTTCGAATTGGTGAGGAGCGTGCGGGTCCGAGCGTCGATGTACCAAAGAGAGTCATCGGCCAAGCGACAACCTCCGTATGGATGGAGATGAACGGGCTTGGGGGTGAGCGTGTTCGGCTCCGGGCTGATAGGGCGCCGAAGGGTAGCTTCGGTGCAACTAGATTACTTGACCTGAACAGACGAGAAAACTCGTCAGGGGGATCGGACCTTGGTTCCGACCAAGTCCCCTCCGATGACTAAGTCAGAGCGGATTTGAAGGACGCTCGGTGGAATCGGTATGGCCACGGAGAGGCCGATACGCGATTCCACGGGCCGAGCTATAGAGGAGAATTATAAGGTGGAAGACAAGGTCATTGGAGAAGAATACCTTGGAGTTTAGTATCCATCAAAAAAGGGGTCCTTGTCACGTTGTTCTTCGAGTAGCTTTATAGGAATCTTTCCCAGCCACATCCCCTCGACGTCCCATTATTTCGCCCCCAGTATCCGCCACTTTGATGGTGCCTTCATGGGTCATGAATGTGGGCGTAATGGGGCTCTTTAATGAGGATTAGGGGGCACGATTTAAGAGAGTGGTTAATGATCGCGCCCCGGCGTACACGTCCCGAGGCGACGGTTGTAGTTTTACCGCAAGCGCACGGTGTAGCGGCGAGCGGGTATCGAACACAGGGAGGACGAATGACCGTGCTTGCTCCTAATCAACCTGGCTATTTAGAGGGATAATTGCCTTGGGCGATCCTGTCACAATCGTCAGACAAGAGTGCGAAATATCAAATCAAATAGAGAACGCCTAGGGAATGGGGAATCCCCACTACTCACCGTATTTCACAATTGTGGTTCGCCGGTATCGAAATCGCTAGGATGAGAATTTGGATGAACTAGTTGCAACTAAATGTGGAACCAAGCTCACGCTCTCGCGCTGTTGCCGGTCTATAGCTATCCTAGGTTTGGGTCCAATCTCTTGCAAACCCTAGCCTATGGAAGCTAGCATTAGGATCAACATCATCGTCCAATTGCGCACCGAGCCCAATCTCTTGCAAACTCGGTCCACAATCTAGATTAGGATAGTTCCTACCCGTCCAATCTCTTGCAAACGGGTATCGGCACGGAATTGCAACCGGAGATCCTAGCATCGGTCCAATCTCTTGCAAACCGATACTTCGAAAATCCGACTCCACCCCAATTCGGATTTCTAGGGCTTCCTATCGAATTGGGATCCAATCTCTTGCAAATCCCAATTGATGTGAATACCTAGCTATCCGTAGTAATTCGATCCCAATCTAATCCCTAATAACAATCCTAGCTCAATTTCTACCAATTCAACACAAATACGAAATTGGGCTTGTAGGGTTCATCCCCACGCCCCAAGACGTGGAGACTACTCACTAATCATAGCCATAGCACAATAATTAGCAATGAAATAGACAATGGAATTCATCACAACAATGATATAAACAATAAAAATAGAGTTTTTGGGGAAGAAAAGTGCAAACCAATGTAGATCTTCAATCAACCCAACAAAAATCCAAGTTTTTCTCTTCTCCAATCACAATTAATAAAACTAAAAAGTAGACTCAAAAATCTGCAAAAAATCTGGGAGGTGGCTCCCGAAACTAGGGTAAAAACAGAGCTTAAATAGCCCCAAAAATCGTCTAAAAATCCTGACCAAAATGCCCCTGCACAGCCTGTTTTCCGCAAATTTCGCTACAGGCTGCGCATCGCACTCGGCCGAGTGACAAAAGTCGCTCGGCCGAGTGAAAACCCTGTCAATTTTCCAGTAAGTCGGGGGCTTCAGGGGTCTTCAGTTCGGGGGCGGCTCGGCCGAGTGAGTTGTCGTCACTCGGCCGATGGCTTCACTTCACTCGGGCGGATGGGATTTGCCACTCGGCCGAGTGGGTCTTCTGAAGCTCAGGTGGCCGAAAAACAGTAACTTCGATCTTTTTGAGGGCCTTCGTCTGGGCGCCACTCGGGCGGACGTGGTATCGTCACTCGGCCGATGTGGTCTCCGTCGCTCGGCCGAGTACACATGGAAATCGTGTCTGAACGGGTCGATCGAGCAGTGTCTCGCTGGTCGGCCGAGTGGCTCCTCCACTCGGCCGAGTGGGACACAAAAAATGCCCAAACTGGTCGTTTTGGCCTCCTCGTCGCTCCGGCGACGTCCATTCTTCTTCCGCTCCTCTCCAATAGCAAAATACCCCTCGGGGAGGTCGTCGGTGGCCGTCTATCGTGAGCGCATCTCATGATCACTCCAAATCGCGCCAAATCGCCTGAAATGCGACAAAAACAACAAAGCGTGAAAAGCATCGCAATATCGTCGATATATCATGAAAAACATGATTTGGGCGATCTAAATGGCATGCAAACATGCGGAAAAAGGTGTAAAATAAGGAGTGATCAAAATCCCCCAAGCTTGCCTCTTACTCGTCCTCGAGGAAGATAAGTAAAGAGCGAACCCGGTGGATTCGGAAAACGAAAACGGCGAAAAACGAAAAAAATGAAAAACGAAGAAGAATGAAAACCAAACGAAAATAAAGAAAGAAAGAAAGAAAGATAGGATGCTAGATCATTTTCTCAGGACGTGGGTTTCACCTACTCTTATAGCATGCACCGAGTGAGAAATACATGTCAAAGAATCTCATTTTGATATCATAGTAGAATAGTGCAAGTAGAAAATAGAAAACCCACGAACAACGGTATAATCATGAAAAACGGAATGATTTTAAAATTAACATCGCCTGGATCATCTAAAGCGGTATACAAATCTCAGATCACACACTTTTCAATTGAACGCTTTCTATCTGGAGTATAAGAGTATCACATCATAGAATAGAGAGAATAGAAAAGTATGGATTTCATGAAATGAATGCTAGGCTTAGATTTCTGGGTTTCGTAAAGCTAGAAACAATCTCACCGAGTATGGAATATTACTTAGCCTAGGTTGGCGTGCAATGTCAAGTAGTCGCTCTCTCACACATCAATGGATCTCCTCCCCCAAGCTTATCTATAAGCGTGGTGGCACAAAAATATTTACATCCCCATTTTTATATAGCTCCAAAGGCAAAGAAGGGAAAGAAGAAAGAAAGTAAGCGAGATGGGATCTTTTATTGAGGATTTTTCCTCTTTTCTTTTCTCTTTTTTTTTTCTTTTGCAATAAGCAACATATATACAATGATCCCAACTCAGAGAGAGGTAATGATATACAAGAATGTTTTTCTCTCTTTTATTCTTCTCTTCTCTCTTTTTTTTTGTTTTTGAAATAAGAGATTTGGAGCTAGGAATTAATAGCGGGGGAAATGCCATAAAATAGAATCACTAAGGGGAGATTCACCAATGATTTTAAAAGTAGAGAAGTGATGTTCAAGATTTGTGGAGAAAGAAATAAATATAACTCTCGGCTCACTCTATAAGACATGCACGACAACTTCAGCAGGGTAATCTAATCTACTCAGTTTCGATCACAAAAAAGCTAACTAATCCAGATATATCTTAGCTAATCATCATTCAATCGTCCGGAAGTGAAGTGTACAATTCATGCATATAGAAGTGATAAAGGAAAAGAAGTCAGTACTCCAGATATAGGCATTCAATGCGTGAATCTTGGTGTGTTTTCTGTGATAGCATACATATGAATATTCAGGCTCAGCTAATAATAAAATTTCATCCATTTTCATGAGGAAAAAGTGTGGGTTACTATTTCTAAATGTAAAGCAAGTCATAGCATATGATATCAGAAATGAAATCTAAGACACGACAAATATAGCATGCATATAGAATAAGCTAACTCCACGTAGACATCGTCACAGAAAATTCATCTCTAGCATGAGATGAAAAAAAAGAAACGAAGTAAAGATAAAAGGAAAAATAGAACTATGCAATGCGGCACACAGGAAAATAGGAAAAACGTGATGCATGGCAAGATAAATGAAAAATAATGAAAAATAAGTGCAAAAGTGAAAAACGGTGTGAAAAACTGAAAATAAAGGTGGCTAAACGAAGAAGAAAGTGATGACTCACTCCCCCAAGCTAAACGGCACAGTGTCCTCAATGTGCAAGGTGTGGCACACCGAGAGACAAGAAGTGTGAGGGGCAAGTGAGGATGCATGCATGGAAAAATGAAAATAAAAAGAATGACAAAAAAGAAATGAAAATATGATGCGGAAATGATGCATGCACAAACAGGAGTGATATGAAAATAAATACGGCACCAAAAAAAACGCTCCCTCTCTCCCAATAAAAATATATATAGATGTGATCAAAATGAGAAACCCAAGTAGATATGATGATGTATGCACAAAAAGATATGATCAAAAATATAATCCCAAAACAAGTGAGAGGAGGGGGGTGGACAAAAGCGCAACAGGACCCAGCAGAGACGGGCAGCACAACGACAGGAATGGATAAAGGCATCAAGAGTGCCTAAGAAGGCGGTGCCGCGCCGTCTCCGTCCTGAGGCGGAGGTGGTGGTGGTGGTGGTGTGGGCTGCTGAGCTGGGGTGGAAGTGGAAGCAGGTCTAGTGTGTGTGGAAGTGTGTGTGGAGACCTGCTGGGTGGGCTGGGGTACGCGAGGGAGACGCTCCAGCACCTGTGTAAGGCAGTAGTGGATCTGGGGTATCAGGTCGAAGCGTCCAGCCATCGCAGAGACGGTGGAGGACAGGATCCTAAGGTCTCCTCTAAGACCACTCACCGCCAACTCAAGAGCACGTATGCTCTGCAGTGTAGTGTCGGGCGGGGGTGGGGCAGAGGGACGCACCGGTCTAGGCTACGCAGGGCGAGGCTGGCGTACGCGTGTGGAGTATGTAACGGGCTCAGCAGGGAATGGGACAAAAGGTGTCGCGCCTGGAAAAGTGGGCCTGGCCTCGGTGTGAGGCCGGGACACCGGCTGGCGAGAAGTGGAGGCAGCGGCAGCAAAGGAGGCGTGCAAAAGAGGCAACGAGGTGGCCAGAGAGGTCCGTGGCACAGAAGTGTGGACAGACGCCACGACACTCTCGGAGAAAACGGCGGCAGTGGAGACAGAGGAATCTCCCGCTGGGGCAGAAGTGTGCGGTCCAAAAGGTGTAACCCCAGCGGAGATCATGCTAACCATGGTCTCCACGACCGCGGTGAACGAGGGCTCTCCACTCTCAACAAAGGTCTGCGGGCGATGGGGGAGAGCGGAGCAAAGGGGCTCCACGGACAGAGGGCCGGAGGTGGCAGCGGGAGTGGTGGGGACAGCCTCGGAAGTGGTGACAGTGGTGGAAGTGGGCTCAGCAAAGGTACTCTCGACACAGGCAGAGGTGGGGACAGAAGTGTCAAGAGCAGTGGAAATGTCAGGAACAGGCTGAGAGGCCACAGGGTCGACGGGGTGGACAGCAGGCTCGGCAGGGTGCACAGCAGGGTCTGCGGGAGCAGCCTGGGCAGCGTGGGCAGCGTGGGCCTGCTCGGCCTCCTCGGCCTCGAGCACGTAGGCGGCGGGGATGAGGACATCCATCGCCGGAATCCAGTCAACGTGGGCTGGTGCAATCAGAGTCCGAGCAGGGCTCGGGAGAATCATGTAGTCGGCCCCATAGGGGCCGTGCAACCAGACCCAGTGACGCTCACCATGCGGACGCAGCATCTTCATCCGGGCCATAACGTCTATCGACAAGGAAGTGGGGCCCGGAACGCGTCGCAGGTCGTCGGGTAGGTCCTCGCCGGTCATCATGGTAAGCAAGGTGATCAGACCGCCGCAGCATATCGGTGAGCGAGCGCCCACCGATACAATGATACGGTCTAGAAACCAAGCCGCAATGTCGATCACGACGGCGGGGACAAGCTCGAGTCCATCCCTAGACAGAGCTCTGGGACGTGTCATCGCGTAGAGCATGTAAAGCTCTGGCGTAGACATCGTGCCCGGCTCATATCTGGCCAAAAAGGTAGTCGCCATGAGGCGCTGGGCAATGCGTAGGCAGGGGTGGACTATGGCCGAGGCCTTGGCCCTACTAGGGTCAAAGGCAGCGTGGTGGCCTGTGATCCGGGCCCAGAAGGCACCGGCGTCGAAAGAAGGTGGGGGGATGTGGGTAGGGCCGTAACCGCGATCGGCTCCGGGGACGGCGGGCCATGAGAAAAATGCTCTCATCATATCGAGAGTGACCTGGCACTCTCGATCCATGAACCGGAATGAGCATCCCTCATCGGTCCGGGCGATCGAACTCAAAACCTCAAGTGTCGGGCGGGTAAAAGTATCCGCCGACACTTGAAGGAAGTCGCGCCAACCCACGTTGTCGTACAATGTGAGTATCCCCTCAAGTGCCCCCAGGCGTCCAAGGTCAGCGAGGTGTGCAAACCTGGAGGGTACGATCGAGCGCTGGGAGATACGCTCGAAGACGGCGCGGTGTGCGTCGTCTCGGAACGTAATCCCGAGCGGCCCGACCAGTGGAGCCAGTGGTGGTGGCTGTGGATCGGCAGGGAGAGGCTGTGTGGGCAGTGGGTGCGCTGCAGGCTGTGCGGGGTGTGCGGGGCCTGCAGGCTGTGCTGGGTGTGCGGTGTGTGTGGGGGACGGTGGAGGAGAGTCCTCCAACTCGTGGGAGGGGCCGGCATCATCCGACCGCTTCCGCTTGGCGGAAGCTCTCTTCGACCGCGGCCGTGTCCGGGGCGGCATATCTGCCCCGAGCGCGCGCCGAAAAGTGAAAAGTGCGGCGTGTGCATAAAGAGTGGAAAGAGTTTACCCAAACACGCCGCGAGTGCTAAGCAGTGGAAGCGTGCGAAGTCCGCGCCTCCACGAAGTCCTGAGCAGCCCGTAGAAGCTCCCCTGAGCTCCCCTAAGCTCCAAAAAGCAACCTGCGCATGGAAAAGCGATATCAGCGAGTAATAATCAAAATGTATGGAGCAATAGGGGTATAACAGATAGATATGGGAATTGATTTGGGTTAGGGGGGCGTTTAGCACATGGATCCTCAAAAAATACACGAGGAGAGGAGAAAACGGTGAAAATAAGCGAACCGGAGATGATCGGAGGCGGGGCTGCCGGCGGCGACTCGGGCGGGGTCCGGCGATGGTCGGCCGGCGACGGCAGGCCGAGCGGCGGCGCGCGCGGGCGAGTGGCTGTTGGGCGAGGCGAGATCGGGCGAGGGGAAGCTGAGGGGGCGCGGGCGAAGGGGTTTTTTCGTTTTCGAAAACTGCCCCCCCCCCCCTTAGCTTTATATTAAAAAGTTACGACTCGGCCGAGTGACTTTACTCACTCGGCCGAGCGAGGCAAATAAAAATTTCTCCCCGATATCGCTTCGGCCGAGTGGCTTTGCCATGCTCGGCCGAGTGGAGTAAGTCCATTCGGCCGAGTGACTCAAGCTACTCGGCATAACTCGCCCTAGGAGGGTATCCGTTTCACTCGGCCGAGTGAATATATATACTCGGCCGAGTAGCAGTTATAATGAAATGAGAAAAATAGACAGAGAGTTGGGTACAGCAGACTTCCCTCGTTCGTGAGCGGCTCGGCCGGACGAACTTCTGTACTCGGCCGAGTGACTAGTATACTCGGCCGAGTGAGCCTTGCATTCTGCTGTTTGTCTTCGTTTGGGCTCTAAACTCCGTCTTTCTTCCTCCAGTCGATTTCATGCTCCTCCTGAGCATCGAACGCCTTCTTGGGGCGCTCCTCATCGTCTCGTTCAACCTCCTCATGATGATCTACCTATCTCCTCTCATGTCAAGAAAAATAGGACCCGTTATCACAAAATTTTTGGTCGGATGACTCAAAACACTAAAAATCTCTAAAACGAAAATAAAGAAAAAGCAAAAATAAAGCAAAAACCGTCGGGTTGCCTCCCGACAAGCCCTCGTTTTAGGTCGTGAGCTCGACCCCCTATAGTTTTCAATCAATGCGGGATGTTTGGTGCATATGAGATGCACCCGTCAAACTTTCCGGGGAGCGCGCTTGGATTCGGACGTGGCGGCGTAGCGTTCTCCCTCGGAGGTTTCTTGTCCCGAATGGTGTTGGGGGGAGGCTCCCCCAAGCTAGCATTTGCCCCGGTCAACGGCTTAACCGGCGATGCCGATTTCCGTACCGGTGGAGCTTTCTTTGGAGACTTTGATTTCGAGAGCTTGCAGAGCTCTCGAATCCTTGCGACATCAGCGTCGCCTTCATCTTCATCAGCGGAGAAGTCGGGGGAATCGTCTTCAATCTTTTCATCTTGGCCTAAACCCGGGCCTTCATCAAATTCTTCATCAAAAAGGGCACCAATTGAGTGAGGAATCGCCTCCTCTATCACCTCATCAAGGAGGTCCATGTAATCGAGTTCCTCGTGATAAGGCATATGCTTCATAGCCTTAGGAATGTGGAGCTCCACCTCAATGTTTCCGACGTTCAAGGTTAAGGTACCTTCGCGCACGTCGACAATGACTCCGGCGGTGGCGAGGAATGGGCGCCCAAGTATCAATGAGGTGTCTCACTCCTCCTTAATGTCCATGATGACGAAGTCACATGGCAAGCATATTCCACCCGGGACTTGAAGTGGGATGTCTTCGGCAATCCCCACCGGCCTTGTTATCCGTCCATCGGCTAATTGAATGCGCATGTCGGTGGGTTTCAACTTTGTCCCGGTGTTAAGCTTTAAGAACATGGAGAGGGGCATGAGACTCACACTAGCCCCAAGATCGACCAACGCCTTTTGAAGAGGCACGCCGCCCAAAGTGCAAGGAATCCGAAAACTCCCCGGATCTTTAAATTTTGCCGGCTCCTTTTCTCTCTTGGTGAACCAAGAGCCCTCCTCGGCTAGCATGATCTTCTCCTTCCTCTTTCTCCCCGAAATCAAGTCCTTCAAGAATTTGGCATATGTGGGGATCTCGATGATGGCGTCAAGGAAGGGAATATTTAGGCTAACTCCTCTTAGATACTCGAGGAATTTCGCTAGCCTTTTCTCCATTTTCGCTTTCGCTAGTCTTTGGGGGAATGGGACCGGTGGCATGAAGCGCCTCTCCTCAATTAATAGCTCCGCCCTAGATTTCTCCTTGTCTTGTGGCTCCTTCTCCTTTTCAATCTCGACTATCGGCTCAACCGGCTCCAAACTTTCCTCCACGGCCTCCTCAATAGGAATCATGGCGGGGGTGGTGTCCTTCCCGCCTCTAGTAGTGACGGCAACTACGGCGTTGATGTGGCCCGTGTTGCCCCGTGGGTTTTGCTCCGGTTGCGCCGGCAATCTTTGAGTGTTCCGGTTGAGCAACGCTAATTGCTCCGATATTTGAGCCACTACGGTATTGAGAGATTCTTGCCCCGCCTTCAAAGTAGCATTCACCTTATTTTGCTTGACCATGAACGCCTCCACTCTAGTTTCGAAATCGGATCGTTGTGGAGCTTGTGGTGGGTTTTGGTTTTGATTCCTCCACCCTTGATTGTATCCGGGAGGCCTATAAGGTGGGACTTGTTGCTTTGGTTGGAAGTTTTGTTGTGTAGGTCCCCTCGGCGGATAGTATTGTTGTTGGGGTGGTGGTGATCGAGCTTGATTAGGCGGTTGTTGTGGCGGGTTCAAAGCTCCTTCATTGTTGGCGTAGGAGAATCCCGGGTGATTTCTTGCGGCCGGATTGGACCAATAACCTTGGTTCCCCGCAACATATTGCACTTGCTCCAAGGAACCTTCTCCTTGCTCTCCTCCCGAATACATGGCTTGAGATTGGTCTTGCCAATCACTCATTTGGCTTGCCGGCGCGGAGGTGGAAGGGCTTCCTTGGGGCTCCGTGATGAATTTCTCCAATCTCTCCACCACCTTGTGGAGAGAATCAAATTTGCTCGTAAGCTCCGCTACGGCCTTTGCCTCGTAGATGCTAGTCGGCTTTAAGGAGGACGTAGAGTGTCCTCGCTCATCGCCCCATTGTTGGTTATTAGAGGCCATCTCCTCAATTAGGGCCGTAGCTTCCTCGGGAGTCTTTGACAAGATTGCACCATTCGCCGCGGCATCAATAATTTGTTTGGTCCCCGGTTGGAGACCGTTGTAGAAGCTATGCACTAACTCCCAATCTTCTATACTGTGGTGCGGGCACTGGTGCTGCAAATCCTTAAATCGCTCCCAAGCTTCATAGAGCGTCTCATGTGGTCCTTGCTTGAAGGACATGAGAGCGCTCCGGATTTTCACCGTCTTGGATGGTGGATAGAATTTATCAATGAATGCATCCGCCAACCCGTCCCAAGAGGTGAAAACTCCGTCAGCTTGCGTCCTCAGCCAATAGAGTGCTTTGTCCTTTAGCGTGAAGGGGAAGAGGCGCAGTCTGATGGCATCGATCGGGACCCCCGGCATTTGGAAAGTGGCGCACTTCGACAAGAATGATTGGATGTGGTAATGGGGGTTCTCGTGAGCGTTCCCATGAAATGGGTCTTGTTGCATCAAAACCACCAATCCCGTCTTTAGCTCGAAGTTCTTGTCGGCCGCCAACTCCGGCACGGCGATGGATGACGTAGTAGAAGAGGTTTTAGGCCGAAGCCTATCGCGAATAGAAATTATTCTCGCCATTCTCTCCGCCAATTCTTCGGGAGTTTCCCGGTTGGTCATAAACCGCCCTTCCGGATATTGTCTCCTTTCCGCTCTGAGTCTCCGCGCGGTACGTTCGATCTCGGGATCGAATAATAAGGCTTCGAGGTCCGCCGTAGATCTCGTGTACATGCACAGGGAAAACAGAGTTTCAAAGAGATGATTAGTACCGTGGAAGGGTTAGGTAAGAATAGCAAAGGAAATAATAATGGTAAAAGAAATAAAATAAAAAGAAAATAAAAGAAAGAAATAGCTAAGGTGAAAAAGAATCAAACGCAATCGCCTCCCCGGCAACGGCGCCAAAAACTTGATCGCGCCCCGGCGTACACGTCCCGAGGCGACGGTTGTAGTTTTACCGCAAGCGCACGGTGTAGCGGCGAGCGGGTATCGAACACAGGGAGGACGAATGACCGTGCTTGCTCCTAATCAACCTGGCTATTTAGAGGGATAATTGCCTTGGGCGATCCTGTCACAATCGTCAGACAAGAGTGCGAAATATCAAATCAAATAGAGAACGCCTAGGGAATGGGGAATCCCCACTACTCACCGTATTTCACAATTGTGGTTCGCCGGTATCGAAATCGCTAGGATGAGAATTTGGATGAACTAGTTGCAACTAAATGTGGAACCAAGCTCACGCTCTCGCGCTGTTGCCGGTCTATAGCTATCCTAGGTTTGGGTCCAATCTCTTGCAAACCCTAGCCTAGGGAAGCTAGCATTAGGATCAACATCATCGTCCAATTGCGCACCGAGCCCAATCTCTTGCAAACTCGGTCCACAATCTAGATTAGGATAGTTCCTACCCGTCCAATCTCTTGCAAACGGGTATCGGCACGGAATTGCAACCGGAGATCCTAGCATCGGTCCAATCTCTTGCAAACCGATACTTCGAAAATCCGACTCCACCCCAATTCGGATTTCTAGGGCTTCCTATCGAATTGGGATCCAATCTCTTGCAAATCCCAATTGATGTGAATACCTAGCTATCCGTAGTAATTCGATCCCAATCTAATCCCTAATAACAATCCTAGCTCAATTTCTACCAATTCAACACAAATACGAAATTGGGCTTGTAGGGTTCATCCCCACGCCCCAAGACGTGGAGACTACTCACTAATCATAGCAATAGCACAATAATTAGCAATGAAATAGACAATGGAATTCATCACAACAATGATATAAACAATAAAAATAGAGTTTTTGGGGAAGAAAAGTGCAAACCAATGTAGATCTTCAATCAACCCAACAAAAATCCAAGTTTTTCTCTTCTCCAATCACAATTAATAAAACTAAAAAGTAGACTCAAAAAGCTGCAAAAAATCTGGGAGGTGGCTCCCTAAACTAGGGTAAAAACAGAGCTTAAATAGCCCCAAAAATCGTCTAAAAATCCTGACCAAAATGCCCCTGCACAGCCTGTTTTCCGCAAATTTCGCTACAGGCTGCGCATCGCACTCGGCCGAGTGACAAAAGTCGCTCGGCCGAGTGAAAACCCTGTCAATTTTCCAGTAAGTCGGGGGCTTCAGGGGTCTTCAGTTCGGGGGCGGCTCGGCCGAGTGAGTTGTCGTCACTCGGCCGATGGCTTCACTTCACTCGGGCGGACGGGATTTGCCACTCGGCCGAGTGGGTCTTCTGAAGCTCAAGTGGCCGAAAAACAGTAACTTCGATCTTTTTGAGGGCCTTCGTCTGGGCGCCACTCGGGCGGACGTGGTATCGTCACTCGGCCGATGTGGTCTCCGTCGCTCGGCCGAGTACACATGGAAATCGTGTCTGAACGGGTCGGCCGAGCAGTGTCTCGCTGGTCGGCCGAGTGGCTCCTCCACTCGGCCGAGTGGGACACAAAAAATGCCCAAACTGGTCGTTTTGGCCTCCTCGTCGCTCCGGCGACGTCCATTCTTCTTCCGCTCCTCTCCAATAGCAAAATACCCCTCGGGGAGGTCGTCGGTGGCCGTCTATCGTGAGCGCATCTCATGATCACTCCAAATCGCGCCAAATCGCCTGAAATGCGACAAAAACAACAAAGCGTGAAAAGCATCGCAATATCGTCGATATATCGTGAAAAACATGATTTGGGCGATCTAAATGGCATGCAAACATGCGGAAAAAGGTGTAAAATAAGGAGTGATCAGTTAACTCCGCTGGCGTGAGTCAGCGGTTACATTCGCATTGGTCCAAGGCTAGCCTGACTCAGAGTCTTTGTGGGTGGCCTTGGGCCAGGGCCCCGTTCTCCCCAGGCTCGTAGGTTCGCAATATGGGCTTGGCCCATTCTGTCTTGGCCGGCTTAGAGAGGGTCGCATCTGTTGGAATTAATGGCTCTTTTAGCCATTTGTTCACTCTCACTCTTCTTTTTTAGTCCCACATTGGATAGGGTGACCCCTTGTGTGGGCATATAAGGGACTTCTTTCATATGGGCAACTGGACTTGTATATGTGCTAGGAATAAGGGGCATCTCGCGGGCGCATGAGCCCAAACCGTAACCGAGCACAAATCGGGTTGGTCCGAATGGAAAATATGGCAACGGATCCAGAAACCCTTAGCGTGTGTGTGCTGGCGTCATGCCTGTGCAGGGGGTTCACGGGTGCGCATTATTGGAGTGCCCGAGTTTTGTCTCGTGTTTTTAGCCCATTTTGTTTTTAAGAATTCAAAAAGCCCATTACGTTTTTATTTTCCCCAACAGCTAATTGGTGTTTAATGTCTCAACAGCCATTTTCTTTTTTAATGACTACGTTATTAATTTTATTCATGACTGAATTCCAATAGTCATATCCTTTCCTCTATATAAACTCAATTGTGAAGAGTTTTTTCATACAGCGAAAATTCATACATCAAAAATCACCGCCTCTTCCATTACTCCTCCTCCTGGGTATCGGTCTCTATGCAAACTCCACGCTTCTGGCCGCGAGTGGACGCATTCAGACGCGACTGCGTTAACCTTGGGGAGCAACCGGCCGCATCCGATTACCACCATGGTCGGGCCGTAGTTGTTTTCAAGGCAGTGGCACATCCATCACTGGATAAGTTTTCTCTTTTCCTCTGTTTTTCCACTGCTGCCTTCTCTTCACGCTGCTCCCACAGTTTATTTCTCGGTTTACTCTCTGATCTTTTAACTCCCTGTTTTGTTCCTACGTCACAGATCTTACCTTTCAGGTTTAACAATTTGAAAACAACTACGTTCTTGTCTATGGCTGTCACTCCTACCAAATCGTTCCTCGATCTGTCCAAATTGGCACCCCTCGATGGTACCAACTACAAACGGTGGTCCCAAAAACCCTTGATGTTTTTTGAACAGCTTGAAATTGACTACGTCCTTTTCAATGACTGTCCCCTCTTCCTTCTCCTTCCGACACTCCACCAACTCCTGTTGATGGTGATGCTACTGATCGCGCCCCGGCGTACACGTCCCGAGGCGACGGTTGTAGTTTTACCGCAAGCGCACGGTATAGCGGCGAGCGGGTATCGAACACAGGGAGGACGAATGACCGTGCTTGCTCCTAATCAACCTGGCTATTCAGAGGGATAATTGCCTTGGGCGATCCTGTCACAATCGTCAGACAAAAGTTCAAAATATCAAATCAAATAGAGAACGCCTAGGGAATGGGGAATCCCCACTACTCACCGTATTTCACAATTGTGGTTCGCCGGTATCGAAATCGCTAGGATGAGAATTCGGATGAACTAGTTGCAACTAAATGTGGAACCAGGCTCACGCTCTCGCGCTGTTGCCGGTCTATAGCTATCCTGGGTTTGGGTCCAATCTCTTGCAAACCCTAGCCTAGGGAAGCTAGCATTAGGATCAACATCATCGTCCAATTGCGTACCGAGCCCAATCTCTTGCAAACTCGGTCCACAATCTAGATTAGGATAGTTCCTACCCGTCCAATCTCTTGCAAACGGGTATCGGCACGGAATTGCAACCGGAGATCCTAGCATCGGTCCAATTTCTTGCAAACCGATACTTCGAAAATCCGACTCCAACCCAATTCGGATTTCTAGGGCTTCCTATCGAATTGGGATCCAATCTCTTGCAAATCCCTATTGACGTGAATACCTAGCTATCCGTAGTAATTCGATCCCAATCTAATCCCTAATAACAATCCTGGCTCAATTCCTACCAATTCAACACAAATACGAAATTGGGCTTGTAGGGTTCATCCCCACGCCCCAAGACGTGGAGACTACTCACTAATCATAGCAATAGCACAATAATTGGCAAAGAAATAGACAATGGAATTCATCACAACAATGATATAAACAATAAAAATAGAGTTTTTGTGGAAGAGAAGTGCAAACCAATGTAGATCTTCAATCAACCCAACAAAAATCCAAGTTTTTCTCTTCACCAATCACAATTAATAAAGCTAAAAAGTAGACTCAAAAGGCTGCAAAAAATCTGAGAGGTGGCTCCCAAACTAGGGTAAAAACAGAGCTTAAATAGCCCCAAAAATCGTCCAAAAATCCTGACCAAAACGCCCCTGCACATCCTGTTTTCCGCAGATTTCGCTACAGGCTGCGCATCGCACTCGGCCGAGTGACAAAAGTCGCTCGGCCGAGTGAAAACCCTGTCAATTTTCCAGTAAGTCGGGGACTTCAGGGGTCTTCAGTTCGGGGGTGGCTCGGCCGAGTGAGTTGTCGTCACTCGGCCGATGGCTTCACTTCACTCGGGCGGACGGGATTTGCCACTCGGCCGAGTGGGTCTTCTGAAGCTCAGATGGCCGAAAAACAGTAACTTCGGTCTTTTTGAGGGCCTTCGTCTGGGCGCCACTCGGGCGGACGTGGTATCGTCACTCGGCCGATGTGGTCTCCGTCGCTCGGCCGAGTACAAATGGAAGTCATGTCTGAACGGGTCGGCCGAGCAGTGTCTCGCTGGTCGGCCGAGTGGCTCCTCCACTCGGCCGAGTGGGACACAAAAAATGCCCAAACTGGTCGTTTTGGCCTCCTCGTCGCTCCGGCGACGTCCATTCTTCTTCCGCTCCTCTCCAACAGCAAAATACCCCTCGGGGAGGTCGTCGGTGGCCGTCTATCGTGAGCGCATCTCATGATCACTCCAAATCGCGCCAAATCACCTGAAATGCGACAAAAACAACAAAGCGTGAAAAGCATCGCAATATCGTCGATATATCGTGAAAAACATGATTTGGGCGATCTAAATGGCATGCAAACATGCGGAAAAAAGGGTGTAAAATAAGGAGTGATCAAAATCCCCCAAGCTTGCCTCTTACTCGTCCTCGAGGAAGATAAGTAAAAAGCGAACCTGGTGGATTCGGAAAACGAAAACGGCGAAAAACGAAAAAAAATGAAAAACGAAGAAGAATGAAAACCAAACGAAAATAAAGAAAGAAAGAAAGAATAGGTGGGATGCTAGATCATTTTCTCAGGACGTGGGTTTCACCTACTCTTATAGCATGCACCGAGTGAGAAATACATGTCAAAGAATCTCAATTTTTTGATATCATAGTAGAATAGTGCAAGTAGAAAATAGAAAACCCACGAACAACGGTATAATCATGAAAAACGGAATGATTTTTAAAATTAACATCGCCTGAATCATCTAAAGCGGTATACAAATCTCAGATCACACACTTTTCAATTGAACGCTTTCTATCTGGAGTATAAGAGTATCACATCATAGAATATAGAGAATAGAAAAGTATGGATTTCATGAAATGAATGCTAGGCTTAGATTTCTGGATTTCGTAAAGCTGGAAACAATCTCACCGAGTATAGAATATTACGTAGCCTAGGTTGTCGTGCAATGTCAAGTAGTCGCTCTCTCACACATCAATGGATCTCCTCCCCCAAGCTTATCTATAAGCGTGGTGGCACAAAAATATTTACATCCCCATTTTTATATAGCTCCAAAGACCAAGAAGGGAAAGAAGAAAGAAAGTAAGCGAGATGTGATCTTTTATTGAGGATTTTTCCTCTTTTCTCTTTTTTTTTTCTTTTTTTTTTCGCAATAAGCAACATATATACACTAAGGGGAGATATACAAGAATGTTTTTCTCTTTTTTATTCTTCTCCTCTCTCTCCCCTTTTTTTTTTTGAAATAAGAGATTTGGAGCCAGGAATTAATAGCGGGGGAAGTGCCATAAAATAGAATCACTAAGGGGAGATTCACCAATGATTTTAAAAGTAGAGAAGTGATGTTCAAGATTTGTGGAGAAAGAAATAAAGATAACACTCGGCTCACTCTATAAGACATGCACGACAACTTCAACAGGGTAATCTAATCTACTCAGTTTCGATCACAAAAAAGCTAACTAATCCAGATATATCTTAGCTAATCATCATTCAATCATCCGGAAGTGAAGTGTACAATTCATGCATATAGAAGTGATAAAGGAAAAGAAGTCAGTACTCCAGATATAGGCATTCAATGCGTGAATCTTGGTGTGTTTTCTGTGATAGCATACATATGAATATTCAGGCTCAGCTAATAATAAAATTTCATCCATTTTCATGAGGAAAAAGTGTGGGCTCCTATTTCTAAATGCAAGCGAGTCATAGCATATGATATCAGAAATGAAATCTAAGACACGACAAATATAGCATGCATATAGAATAAGCTAACTCCACGTAGACATCATCACAGAAAATTCATCTCTAGCATGAGATGAAAAAGAAAGAAGTAAAGATAAAAGGAAAATAGAACTATGCAATGCGGCACACAGGAAAGTAAGGAAAACGTGATGCATGGCAAAACAAAAGGAAAATAACGAAAAATGAGTGCAAAAAGTGAAAAGCGGTGTGAAAAACTGAAAATAAAGGTGGCAAATCGAAAAAGAACGTGAGAGCTCACTCCCCCAAGCTAAACGGCACAGTGTCCTCAATGTGCAAAGTGTGGCACACAGAGAGACAATTAACGTGAGGGGCAAGTGAGGGTGCATGCATGAGGGGAAGGAAGGAAAAAAAAATAATAAAAGGAAAAATAAAGAAGTGAAAATATGATGCGGGTATGATGCATGCACAAACAGGAGTGATATGAAAATAAATACGGCACCAAAAACGCTCCCTCTCTCCCAAAAAGATATATATAGATGTGATCAAAATGAGAATCCCTAGTAGATATGATATGATGTGCACAAAAAGATATGATCAAAAATATAATCCCAAAATAAGTGAGAGGAGGGGGGTGGACAAAAAAAACATCAGGACCCAGCAGAGACGGGCAGCACAACGTCAGGAATGGATAAAGGCATCAAGAGTGCCTAAGAAGGCGGTGCCGCGCCGTCTCCGTCCTGAGGCGGAGGGGGTGGTGGTGGTGGTGTAGGCTGCTGAGCTGGGGTGGGCGTGGGAGGGGAAGCAGGTCGAGCGTGTGTGGGAGTGTGTGTGGGAACCTGCTGGGTGGGTGGGGGTACGCGCGGGAGACGCTCTAAGATCTGTGTCAGGCAGTAGTGGATCTGAGGGATCAGGTCAAAGCGTCCAGCCATCGTAGAGACGGTGGAGGACAGGGTCCGAAGGTCTCCTCTAAGACCACTCACCGCCACCTCAAGAGCACGTATGCTCTGCAGTACAGTGTCGGGCGGGGGTGGTGCAGAGGGACGCACCGGTCTAGGCTGCGCAGGGCGAGGCTGGCGTACGCGTGTGGAGTATGTAACGGGCTCAGCAGGGAATGGGACAAAAGGTGCCGTGCCAGGAAATGTGGGCCGGGCCTCAGTGTGAGGCCGGGGCGGGCGGTGAGAAGTGGAGGCAGCGGCAGCGAAAGAAGAGTACAAAAGCGGCTGCGAGGCGGATAGTGAGGTCGGTGGCACAGAAGTGTGGACAGACGCCACGACGCTCTCGGAGAAGACGGCGGTAGTGGAGACAGAGGAATCTCCCGCTGGGGAAGAAGTGTGTGGTCCAAAAGGTGTAGCCCCAGCGGAGATCATGCTAACCATGGTCTCCACGACCGAAACGAACGAGGGCTCTCCGTACGCGACTACGGTCGGCGGGCGCTCGGGGAAGGCAGAAGAAAGAGGCTCGACAGACAAGGGGCCAGTGGTGGAAGTGGGAGTGGTGGTGACAGCCTCGGAAGCGGTGACAGTGGTGGAAGTGGGCTCAGCAAGGGTACTCGCGACACTGGTAGAGGTGAGGACAGAAGTGTCAGGAGCAGCAGAAACGACAGGTGTGGGCTGAGGGGCCACAGGGGCAGCAGCGGGCTCGGCAGGGCGTGCAGCAGGGTCTGCGGGAGCAGCCTGGGCAGCGTGGGCGGCGGGGCCCTGCTCGGCCTCCTCAGCCTCGAGCACGTAGGCGGCGGGGATGAGGACATCCATATCTGGGAGCCAGTCAACGTGGGCCGGTGCAATCTGGGTCCGAGCAGGGCTCGGGAGAATCATGTAATCGGCCCCATAGGGGCCGTGCAACCAGACCCAGTGACGCTCACCGTGCGGACGCAGCATCTTCATCCGGGCCATAACGTCTATCGACAAGGAAGTGGGGCCCGGAACGCGTCGCAGGTCGTCGGGGAAATCCTCGCCGGTCATAAGAGCCAGCAGGGTAATCAGGCCGCCGCAGCATATCGGTGAGCGAGCGCCCACCGATACAATGATGCGGTCTAAGTACCATGCCGCGATATCGATCACGACGGCGGGGACAAGCTCATCTCCATCCCTAGACAGAGCTCTGGGACGTGTCATCGCATAGAGCATGTAAAGCTCTGGCGTAGACATCGTGCCCGGCTCATATCTGGCCAAAAAGGTAGTCGCCATGAGGCGCTGGGCAATGCGTAGGCAGGGATGTACGATGGCCGAGGCCTTGGCCCTACTAGGGTCAAAGGCGGCGTGGAGACCCGTGATACGTGCCCAGAAGGCACCGGCGTCGAAAGAGGGTGGAGGGATATGTGTGGGGCCATAACCGCGATCGGCTCCGGGGACTGCGGGCCAAGAGAAAAATGCTCTCATCATATCGAGAGTGACCTGGCACTCTCGATCCATGAACCGGAATGAGCATCCCTCATCGGTCCGGGCGATCGAACTCAAAACCTCAAGTGTCGGACGGGTAAAAGTATCCGCCGACACCTGGAAAAAATCTCGCCAGCCCACGTTGTCGTACAACGTGAGCATCCCCTCAAGTACCCCCAGGCGTCCTAGGTCAGTGAGGTGTGCGAACCTGGAGGGTACGATCGAGCGCTGGGAGATACGCTCGAAGACGGCGCGGTGTGCGTCGTCTCGGAACGTAATCCCGAGCGGCCCGACCAGTGGAGCCGGTGGTGGTGGCTGTGGATCGGCGGGGAGAGGCTGTGCGGGCTGTGGGTGCGCTGCAGGCTGTGCGGGGTGTGCGGAGCCTGTAGGCTGTGCGGGGTGTGCGGGGTGTGTGGGGGACGGTGGAGGAGAGTCCTCCAACTCGTGGGAGGGGCCGGCATCATCCGACCGCTTCCGCTTGGCGGAAGCTCTCTTCGACCGCGGCCGTGTCCGGGGCGGCATATCTGCCCCGAGCGCGCGCCGAAAAAGTGAAAAGTGCGGCGTGTGCATAAAGAGTGGAAAGAGTTTACCCAAACACGCCGCGAGTGCTAAGTAGTGGAAGCGTGCGAAGTCCGCGCCTCCACGAAGTCCTGAGCAGCCCGTAGAAGCTCCCCTGAGCTCCCCTAAGCTCCAAAAAACAACCTGCGCATGGAAAAGCGATATCAGCGAGTAATAATCAAAATGTATGGAGCAATAGGGGTATAACAGATAGATATGTGACTTGATTCGGGTTAGGGGTTCGATTGACACACGGATCCTCAAAAACTACGCAAAAAAAGAAGAAAATGGTGAAAATAAGCGAACCGGAGGTGATCGGAGACGGGGGTTGCCGGCGGCGACTCGGGCGGGGTGCGGCGACGGTCGGCCGGCGGTGGCAGGCCGAGCGGCGGCGCGCGCGGGCGAGTGGATGTTGGGCGAGGCGCGATCGGGCGAGGGGAAGCTGAGGGGGCGCGGGCGAAAGGTTTTTTTTTTTTTCGTTTTCGAAAACTGCGCCTCCCCCTTTGGCTTTATATTAAAAAGTTACGACTCGGCCGAGTGACGTGATCACTCGGCCGAGCGAGGCAAATAAAAATTTCTCCCCGATATCGCTTCGGCCGAGTGGCCTTGCCAGGCTCGGCCGAGTGGAGTAAATCCATTCGGCCGAGTGACTCAAGCTACTCGGCATGACTCGCCCAAGGAGGGTATCTGTTTCACTCGGCCGAGTGAATATATATACTCAGCCGAGTAGCAGTTATAATGAAATGAGGAAAATAGACAGAGAGTTGGGTACAGCAGACTTCCCTTGTTCGTGAGCGGCTCGGCCGGACGAGCTTCTGTACTCGGCCGAGTGACTAGTATACTCGGCCGAGTGAGCCTTGCATTCTGCTGTTTGTCTTCGTTTAGACTCTAAACTCCGTCTTTCTTCCTCCAGTCGATTTCATGCTCCTCCTAAGCGTCGAACGCCTTCTTAGGGCGCTCCTCATCGTCTCGTTCAACCTCCTCATGATGATCTACCTATCTCCTCTCTTGTTAAGAAAAATAGGACCCGTTATCACAAAATTTTTGATCGGATGACTCAAAACACTAAAAATTTCTAAAACGAAAATAAAGAAAAAGCGAAAATAAAGCAAAAACCGTCGGGTTGCCTCCCGACAAGCGCTCGTTTTAGGTCGTGAGCTCGACCCCCTATAATTTTCAATCAATGCGGGATGTTTGGTGCATATGAGATGCACCCGTCAAACTTTCCGGGGAGCGCGCTTGGATTCGGACGTGGCGGCGAAGCGTTCTCCCGCGGTGGTCTCCTATCTCGAATAGTGTTGGGGGGAGGCTCCCCCAAGCTAGCATTTGCCCCGGTCAACGGCTTAGCCGGCGATGCCGATTTCCGTACCGGCGGAGCTTTCTTTGGAGACTTTGATTTCGAGAGCTTGCAGAGCTCTCGAATCCTCGCGACATCAGCGTCGCCTTCATCTTCATCAGCGGAGAAGTCGGGGGAATCATCATTATTGTCCTCATGGCCTAAATCCGGGCCTTCATCCAATTCTTCATCAAAAAGGGCACCAATTGAGTGAGGAATCGCCTCCTCTATCACCTCATCAAGGAGGTCCATATAATCGAGCTCCTCATGGTAAGGCATGTGCTTCATTGCCTTGGGAATGTGGAGCTCCACCTCGATGTTTCCGACGTTTAAGGTTAAGGTACCTTCGCGCACGTCGACGATGACTCCGGCGGTGGCGAGGAATGGGCGCCCAAGTATCAATGAGGTGTCTCCCTCCTCCTTAATGTCCATGATGACGAAGTCACATGGCAAGCATATTCCACCCGGGACTTGAAGTGGGATGTCTTCGGCAATCCCCACCGGCCTTGTTATCCGTCCATCGGCTAATTGAATGCGCATGTCGGTGGGTTTCAACTTTGTCCCGGTGTTAAGCTTTAAGAACATGGAGAGGGGCATGAGACTCACACTAGCCCCAAGATCGACCAACGCCTTTTGAAGAGGCACGCCGCCCAACGTGCAAGGAATCCGAAAACTCCCCGGATCTTTAAATTTTGCCGGCTCCTTTTCTCTCTTGGTGAACCAAGAGCCCTCCTCGGCTAGCATGATCTTTTCCTTCCTCTTTCTCCCCGAAATCAAGTCCTTCAAGAATTTGGCATATGTGGGGATCTCGATGATGGCGTCAAGGAAGGGAATATTTAGGCTAACTCCTCTTAGATACTCGAGGAATTTCGCTAGCCTTTTCTCCATTTTCGCTTTCGCTAGTCTTTGGGGGAATGGGACCGGTGGCATGAAACGCCTCTCCTCAATTAATAGCTTCTCCCTAGATTTCTCCTTGTCTTGTGGCTCCTTCTCCTCTTCAATCTCGATTATCGGCTCAACCGGCTCCAAACTTTCCTCCACGGCCTCCTCAATAGGAATCATGGCGGGGGTGGTGTCCTTCCCGCCTCTAGTAGTGACGGCAACTACGGCGTTGATGTGGCCCGTGTTGCCCCGTGGGTTTTGCTCCGGTTGCGCCGGCAATCTTTGAGTGTTCCGGTTGAGCAACGCTAATTGCTCCGATATTTGAGCCACTACGGTATTGAGAGATTCTTGCCCCGCCTTCAAAGTAGCATTCACCTTATTCTGCTCGACCATGAACGCTTCCACTCTAGTTTCGAAATCGGATCGTTGTGGAGCTTGTGGAGGGTTTTGGTTTTGATTCCTCCACCCTTGATTGTATCCGGGAGGCCTATAAGGTGGGACTTGTTGCTTTGGTTGGAAGTTTTGTTGTGTAGGTCCCCTCGGCGGATAGTATTGTTGTTGGGGTGGTGGTGGTCGAGCTTGATTAGGCGGTTGTTGTGGCGGGTTCAAAGCTCCTTCATTGTTGGCGTAGGAGAATCCCGGGTGATTTCTTGCGGCCGGATTGGACCAATAACCTTGGTTCCCCGCAACATATTGCACTTGCTCCAAGGATCCTTCTCCTTGCTCTCCTCCCGAATACATGGCTTGAGGTTGGTCTTGCCAATCACTCATTTGGCTTGCCGGCGCGGAGGTGGAAGGGCTTCCTTGGGGCTCCGTGATGAATTTCTCCAATCTCTCCACCACCTTGTGGAGAGAATCAAATTTGCTCGTAAGCTCCGCTACGGCCTTTGCCTCGTAGATGCTAGTCGGCTTTAAGGAGGACGTAGAGTGTCCTCGCTCATCGCCCCATTGTTGGTTATTAGAGGCCATCTCCTCAATTAGGGCCGTAGCTTCCTCGGGAGTCTTTGACAAGATTGCACCATTCGCCGCGGCATCAATAATTTGTTTGGTCCCCGGTTGGAGACCGTTGTAGAAGCTATGCACTAACTCCCAATCTTCTATACTGTGGTGCGGGCACTGGTGCTGCAAATCCTTAAATCGCTCCCAAGCTTCATAGAGCGTCTCGTGTGGTCCTTGCTTGAAGGACATGAGAGCGCTCCGGATCTTCACCGTCTTGGATGGTGGATAGAATTTATCAATGAATGCATCCGCCAACCCGTCCCAAGAGGTGAAAACTCCGTCAGCTTGCGTCCTCAGCCAATAGAGTGCTTTGTCCTTTAGCGTGAAGGGGAAGAGGCGCAGTCTGATGGCATCAATCGGGACCCCCGGCATTTGGAAAGTGGCGCACTTCGACAAGAATGATTGGATGTGGTAGTGGGGGTTCTCGTGAGCGTTCCCATGAAATGGGTCTTGTTGCATCAAAACCACCAATCCCGTCTTTAGCTCGAAGTTCTTGTCGGCCACCAACTCCGGCACGGCGATGGATGACGTAGTAGAAGAGGTTTTAGGCCGAAGCCTATCGCGAATAGAAATTATTCTCGCCATTCTCTCCGCCAATTCTTCGGGAGTTTCCCGGTTGGTCATAAACCCCCCTTCCAGATATTGTCTCCTTTCCGCTCTGAGTCTCCGCGCGGTACGTTCGATCTCGGGATCGAATAATAGGGCTTCGGGGTCCGCCGTAGATCTCGTGTACATGCACAGTGAAAATAGAGTTTCAAAGAGATGATTAGTACCGTGGAAGGGTTAGGTAAAAATAGCAAAGGAAATAATAATGGTAAAAGAAATAAAATAAAAAGAAAATAAAAGAAAGAAATAGCTAGGTGAAAAAGAATCAAACGCAATCGCCTCCCCGGCAACGGCGCCAAAAACTTGATCGCGCCCCGGCGTACACGTCCCGAGGCGACGGTTGTAGTTTTACCGCAAGCGCACGGTATAGCGGCGAGCGGGTATCGAACACAGGGAGGACGAATGACCGTGCTTGCTCCTAATCAACCTGGCTATTCAGAGGGATAATTGCCTTGGGCGATCCTGTCACAATCGTCAGACAAAAGTGCAAAATATCAAATCAAATAGAGAACGCCTAGGGAATGGGGAATCCCCACTACTCACCGTATTTCACAATTGTGGTTCGCCGGTATCGAAATCGCTAGGATGAGAATTCGGATGAACTAGTTGCAACTAAATGTGGAACCAGGCTCACGCTCTCGCGCTGTTGCCGGTCTATAGCTATCCTGGGTTTGGGTCCAATCTCTTGCAAACCCTAGCCTAGGGAAGCTAGCATTAGGATCAACATCATCGTCCAATTGCGCACCGAGCCCAATCTCTTGCAAACTCGGTCCACAATCTAGATTAGGATAGTTCCTACCCGTCCAATCCCTTGCAAACGGGTATCGGCACGGAATTGCAACCGGAGATCCTAGCATCGGTCCAATTTCTTGTAAACCGATACTTCGAAAATCCGACTCCAACCCAATTCGGATTTCTAGGGCTTCCTATCGAATTGGGATCCAATCTCTTGCAAATCCCTATTGACGTGAATACCTAGCTATCCGTAGTAATTCGATCCCAATCTAATCCCTAATAACAATCCTGGCTCAATTCCTACCAATTCAACACAAATACGAAATTGGTCTTGTAGGGTTCATCCCCACGCCCCAAGACGTGGAGACTACTCACTAATCATAGCAATAGCACAATAATTGGCAAAGAAATAGACAATGGAATTCATCACAACAATGATATAAACAATAAAAATAGAGTTTTTGTGGAAGAGAAGTGCAAACCAATGTAGATCTTCAATCAACCCAACAAAAATCCAAGTTTTTCTCTTCACCAATCACAATTAATAAAGCTAAAAAGTAGACTCAAAAGGCTGCAAAAAATCTAAGAGGTGGCTCCCAAACTAGGGTAAAAACAGAGCTTAAATAGCCCCAAAAATCGTCCAAAAATCCTGACCAAAACGCCCCTGCACATCCTGTTTTCCGCAGATTTCGCTACAGGCTGCGCATCGCACTCGGCCGAGTGACAAAAGTCGCTCGGCCGAGTGAAAACCCTGTCAATTTTCCAGTAAGTCGGGGACTTCAGGGGTCTTCAGTTCGGGGGTGGCTCGGCCGAGTGAGTTGTCGTCACTCGGCCGATGGCTTCACTTCACTCGGGCGGACGGGATTTGCCACTCGGCCGAGTGGGTCTTCTGAAGCTCAGATGGCCGAAAAACAGTAACTTCGGTCTTTTTGAGGGCCTTCGTCTGGGCGCCACTCGGGCGGACGTGGTATCGTCACTCGGCCGATGTGGTCTCCGTCGCTCGGCCGAGTACAAATGGAAGTCGTGTCTGAACGGGTCGGCCGAGCAGTGTCTCGCTGGTCGGCCGAGTGGCTCCTCCACTCGGCCGAGTGGGACACAAAAAATGCCCAAACTGGTCGTTTTGGCCTCCTCGTCGCTCCGGCGACGTCCATTCTTCTTCCGCTCCTCTCCAACAGCAAAATACCCCTCGGGGAGGTCGTCGGTGGCCGTCTATCGTGAGCGCATCTCATGATCACTCCAAATCGCGCCAAATCACCTGAAATGCGACAAAAACAACAAAGCGTGAAAAGCATCGCAATATCGTCGATATATCGTGAAAAACATGATTTGGGCGATCTAAATGGCATGCAAACATGCGGAAAAAGGGTGTAAAATAAGGAGTGATCAAAATCCCCCAAGCTTGCCTCTTACTCGTCCTCGAGGAAGATAAGTAAAAAGCGAACCTGGTGGATTCGGAAAACGAAAACGGCGAAAAACGAAAAAAAATGAAAAACGAAGAAGAATGAAAACCAAACGAAAATAAAGAAAGAAAGAAAGAATAGGTGGGATGCTAGATCATTTTCTCAGGACGTGGGTTTCACCTACTCTTATAGCATGCACCGAGTGAGAAATACATGTCAAAGAATCTCAATTTTTTGATATCATAGTAGAATAGTGCAAGTAGAAAATAGAAAACCCACGAACAACGGTATAATCATGAAAAACGGAATGATTTTTAAAATTAACATCGCCTGAATCATCTAAAGCGGTATACAAATCTCAGATCACACACTTTTCAATTGAACGCTTTCTATCTGGAGTATAAGAGTATCACATCATAGAATAGAGAGAATAGAAAAGTATGGATTTCATGAAATGAATGCTAGGCTTAGATTTCTGGATTTCGTAAAGCTGGAAACAATCTCACCGAGTATAGAATATTACGTAGCCTAGGTTGTCGTGCAATGTCAAGTAGTCGCTCTCTCACACATCAATGGATCTCCTCCCCCAAGCTTATCTATAAGCGTGGTGGCACAAAAATATTTACATCCCCATTTTTATATAGCTCCAAAGGCCAAGAAGGGAAAGAAGAAAGAAAGTAAGCGAGATGTGATCTTTTATTGAGGATTTTTCCTCTTTTCTCTTTTTTTTTCTTTTTTTTTTCGCAATAAGCAACATATATACACTAAGGGGAGATATACAAGAATGTTTTTCTCTCTTTTATTTTTCTCCTCTCTCTCCCCTTTTTTTTTTTTGAAATAAGAGATTTGGAGCCAGGAATTAATAGCGGGGGAAGTGCCATAAAATAGAATCACTAAGGGGAGATTCACCAATGATTTTAAAAGTAGAGAAGTGATGTTCAAGATTTGTGGAGAAAGAAATAAAGATAACACTCGGCTCACTCTATAAGACATGCACGACAACTTCAGCAGGGTAATCTAATCTACTCAGTTTCGATCACAAAAAAGCTAACTAATCCAGATATATCTTAGCTAATCATCATTCAATCATCCGGAAGTGAAGTGTACAATTCATGCATATAGAAGTGATAAAGGAAAAGAAGTCAGTACTCCAGATATAGGCATTCAATGCGTGAATCTTGGTGTGTTTTCTGTGATAGCATACATATGAATATTCAGGCTCAGCTAATAATAAAATTTCATCCATTTTCATGAGGAAAAAGTGTGGGCTCCTATTTCTAAATGCAAGCGAGTCATAGCATATGATATCAGAAATGAAATCTAAGACACGACAAATATAGCATGCATATAGAATAAGCTAACTCCACGTAGACATCATCACAGAAAATTCATCTCTAGCATGAGATGAAAAAGAAAGAAGTAAAGATAAAAGGAAAATAGAACTATGCAATGCGGCACACAGGAAAGTAAGGAAAACGTGATGCATGGCAAAACAAAAGGAAAATAACGAAAAATGAGTGCAAAAAGTGAAAAGCGGTGTGAAAAACTGATATGATAAAGAAATTAAGAAATTAAGAAATTAAGAAATGCTCCCATTTTTATTCCTCCTGCCATGCTCCCATTTTTATTCCTCCTGCCATCACTTCTGCTTCTGCAGAAATTAAGAAATATGATAAAGACAACAAAACTGTTCGTTGTCACCTCCTTCATCATATGAAGCATTCCTTATTTGATTTATACATGATTCATAAGTCTGCTAAACTTATCTAGGATTCCCTAGAAAAGAAGTATGGATCTGATGATGTAGGAAAAAAGAAGTATGTCGTTGGCAAGTGGCTCCACTTCCAAATGCTCGACGATAAGCCCCTCATGGAACAAGTTCACAACTACGAGAACATTTACGTAGATGTTCTCAACAAAGGCATGAAGATGTGCGAGATCTTTCAAGCAAACATGCTGTTGGAGTAGTTCCCACCTTCCTGTGTTGAGTACAGGAACCATCTCAAACACAAGAAGAAAGATCTGTCCTTGCAGGAGCTCATCAGTCATATGCGAACTGAAGAAGCTAATCGCCAGATAAGCCTGACTCTTCTCCAGTCATTTCTGTCAAAGCTAACATCGTTGAATCTACTGGCCCCTCCAACAAAACCAGGTTCAACAACAAAGGGAAGAAGCCCTTTACACAAAGACAGAACAAGAAGTCAAGTCACTTCACTAAACCAGACAGCAAGTTCCAGAAGCCAAACGTTGTCTACTATGTGTGCTAGAAACCTGGCCATAAGGCTTACCAATGCTTTCAACGCCATGGAACCCAAAAGACGCCTTAGAAACAAGGTGGACCTGCTGCTCAAGCCAACCTTGCTGAACAAGATGAAGTCATTGCTGTTGTCATTGTTGAAGCTAACATGGTGGCCAATAACGTTGATTAGATACTAGACACTGGCGCTACAAGACATCTATGTGCAAACAAATATCTGTTCCACGACTTCAAGGATGTTGCGGACACAGAATGCGTCTTCATGGGAAATTCTGATGTTTCCCGAGTTGCTGGTAAAGGTACTATCATGCTAAAACTAACATCAGGAAAGACTCTTTCCCTCAGTAATGTCCTTTATGTCCTATCTCTGCGTCGCAGCCTCGTGTCTAGTGCCTTACTAAACAAAGCAGATCTAAAACTTGTCTTTGAGGCTGACAAGGTTGTTATTTCTCGCAGTGGGGACTTTGTTGAGAAGGGCTATCTAAGTGATGGACTCTTCACTCTGAATGTAGTTTCTGATTCAATAAATAAATCTGATGTTGCTTATATTGCCGAGTCTTTAGACTTATGGCATTGCCGACTTGGGCTAGTCAATTTCCCTTCTATTAAGAGATTAAATAACTTAGATC